>PYHW01009245.1:475256-554232 GCA_013186435.1 Turdus rufiventris | reverse complement strand
CTCCCTGAGAAGAAAGTCAAATCCTTGTAGCTGTATGTGGGACAAGGGTGCTGGCCATCCATGTCAGAATTGTGGGGAGACAGAATTATTGCGATAAATAACTTTCAAGTGTTACTTTGTAGGCTGAAAGAACTAAGCTGCTTGGAGTGAGACACTGCTAACCTTCGTTAAACTGCCTGGTTTAACTTGAATAATTTCAGAGTACATGTTGGAATAGACTTTGCATGAAAAGAACCACCTCATTCTCTTGTTTAAAGTGCTTTGCCTAGAACACTGAACTCAAGCGTGATGATAGAGAGGTGATGAAGCAAATACTTGAACAAAGAAAAAAATCCTGCCTAATGCAGAGATCTGTAAGCTGGTGCCAACTGTTGCTTGTTAAATTCTTGTATCACAGAACAGCCATCTTGAGGTTCTGCATTTGCAGCACTGCTAATCTGCAGAAAGAACAGCCAGTCCGTTTTCAGGTGACTGAGGGAAACCTGCAAATCCTTTGTCTACTAAAGATGATAACACACATATCTAGGTATTTGTGATTCATGTCCGGTGGGCAGGCAGACTTGATTTCCATGATGTTAATGATGATTGCTGTTTTTCTCAGGTTGTCAAGAGAGAAGGCAGTGGGACAGAGTCTCCGATGATAGGTGATAAGGTGACCGTCCATTACACAGGGTGGCTTCTTGATGGCACAAAATTTGACTCCAGTCTGGACAGAAAAGACAAATTCTCATTTGACTTGGGGAAAGGTAATATTTTGTGTTTGGTGTTGATCAATTTTGGTAATAATTGAGATGGGATTTCCTTGTGGGCTCCTTTGCTTTTCAAAATTGCTACTCAAACTTGTTTTCAGAGTTTTTTCTCTTAGAATGGCCCTGTCAGAATGTCTTGGAGATTTTTCTGAATGAGAGACCCGTGTAGCCCCTTGAGAGGCCTGCTGAAGAATTCACAGGCCTCAGACAAAGCACTCCAGGGGAGCAAATCTGTCCTGAAATGTAGAGATGAAGGGTAGTTAAATAGCCAGAATATGCATTTTGTTGGTTGGGGTTTTTCTGGGGGCTGACTTCAGTTCACCAGTTCTTAATTGTGACCAGATACTGGGACAGGGTACACAGAGGCAACTGGCAGCTGTCTCATGATGAAACATACTCTTTTCCACAAAATTCTCAAGTTAACCCAAACATGAATCTTTCAGCAGTGCATCTCTTCATTATCAAAATACTTTTTTTTTTAAATCTAAGCATCGTTCCAGCAAATCTTATTACTCTGTTTTGTATTCTTCTCTTGAAGTTCCTTACCTTCTGCTTTTTTAAAAAAAGATAATATCTCACTCAAAAAAATAGGTAAATTAATTGTACTGCAATTTGAGATTATATTAAATGTACATATTAATACAAGACTAATAGAAAGTCTGCTTGATGAGTCGAACGGAGCAGCAATGAGGAGAGCTTGAGTAAAACGGGATTTTGTTACAACTTCTCTTTGGAAGGAATGCTACAACTTTCTTCTTCCTTTTTGTTACAAATGTGTAACTTTTAGTTACCACTGGTGCTGTTCTTTGCCAGATGATAAAGTACAAAAAGAAAAGGCTGTTGGTTTGGATTGTTTTCAAAACAGGAGCAGACAATCTCTCACCCTAAGGCCTTCCTTTTGGAAGACTGTATTGTTACTTCCTCACACTTGGGACTGTGCCAAACACTTCAGCTGGTGTCTGTGTTCTGTTAGTCTATGAAAAGAGTTGTTAAACCTAGAAGGAAGAAATGTTTGGGCCAAATTTGGGTCCCTGGGAAACTTCCAAATTTGATTAGACTTGAAACTTGATGAAGTGGCACCCAGTGGTGTCTTTGCAAGGAAAACTGATGTATGTAAATGAGAGTGAGCACAAATTCTTCTGTATTTCTGCTGCCTTAACTTTTGTGTACTAAAAGTGATGATGCTCAGTTTTACCTGATCATGCTTTTTATGTGTGATTGGCATTTGACTTCTACAGGTGAGGTGATCAAAGCATGGGACATTGCTGTGGCCACTATGAAGATTGGTGAAATCTGTCGGATTACATGTAAACCAGAATATGCCTATGGCTCAGCTGGCAGCCCCCCAAAGATACCTCCTAATGCTACACTGATTTTTGAGGTGAGAAATGGTCACTAAAACTGTATGCTTGAAAAAAATGTGTGATGCAATATCCTTTCAAAACAGGATTGTTACGTTTTCTAAGGAAAATAATATGGTGTGTTTTGGGTAGTGCGGACAGAATTGTAGTCTCCATGTTGCTGCTCTGTAATGGCTCTAATGTGTTCCCTTCTCTTTGTTTTTAAAACACTTGAATGATCTTCAGTTGTAATTTTGCAGTTGTGGGGTGATTTGTAGCAGTAAAGTGCAGGATGCGAGGGCAGATTATTCAGATAGACTGAAGTAGTTAAGAAAATTAAATCTTAAATCCACTTCATAACACTCAGAGTAATGATCTGTTAAATGTTGTGAGGTTTTCAACAACAGGAAGAGCAATTAATGCCCTCAATAATACTTTTTTATACTTATTTGCGTTTTCTTTACACATTAGCATTATCTCCTATGAAGTGTTTCAGGGAGAAAAGTGGTAACTGGCCCATGTGAACTGCTGGAATACAATATTTGAACAGCCCTGCAATAACAAACTCTTTTCTGTAGAGCTGAGCATAGAGTCAGTCTTAAAGCGCCATAAAACCGGTTTGGATTCAGGTTGCTGGTTCATTACCAAAGTCTCTCTCTGCTTCCAGGCTAACTGATCAATCTTGCCACCATAGGTGAAGTCCTGTGCACTCAGTCCCTATGACAGATTCAGCAGTCTTGAGTTTGGCAGCTGGGTAACCCAGTTTGACAACTCACATGGCCAGCTGCTCTCCTGGAGATGAGCTGCATGTCTTCATGAGCATGGAGCCAGTTATCCTTGATGTCTCTCAGCCTCACCAGGAGAGGAAAGATTTTATTTCCTACTGATCTTAAAAGTCATTTCCCCCCACATCTTCCCTCTCCTTCCCAAAAAGGGGTGGAAATAGCAGCTGTCTCTTGTGTGTTATTTCAGAAGTGAGAATGGTTGCTCAGAACGCTGAGATTTGTGTTTGATTTTTCCATGCAGGATGATATTAAAGCTGTTTCTGGAGCATACCCTGACAGTCTCAACAGGGTTTGGAGAGGATGTATTTTTCTTACTGTGGAAACAATTCACTTTGCCAACAATTGCTTCAAAATAAATTCCACCTGAGAGAAGACAGACTCTTTTTTTTAAGTGTGATTTTTATAATTACTTTGCTCTAAAACCACTTAATCTGTGGAATGGAATCAAATCCTACAATTGGGGGCATAAGAAAAGTTTTAAAACTGATGATTGCTTTGAGTTTGAATGTTATATCTGAGAAAGGTGAAAATAGCTCATGGAGTAAAGACTGACAGTCTGTTTAGATTCTATTGGAAGCAATAAGCATCTGTTAAGGATAAATTATATATAGAATTATTTAGGTTGGAAAAAACCTTCAAGGCCATTGAGACTAATCATAAATCTGATACTGTCAAGTCCATCACTAAACCATTAACCTGACTGCCACATCTACCTACACCTAAATACCTTCCAGGAGGGTGACTCAGCCACTTCCCTGGACAGCCTGTTCCAATGCTAATATCTGTTCTAAACCTCCCCTGGTGCACCTTGAGGCCATTTCTTCTTGTTCTGTGACTTGATACTTGGAAGACAGGACTGACCCCATCTGGCAACAGCCTCCTTTCAGGGAGCTGTAGAAAGTGGGAAGGTTCCCCCCCCAAGACCCTCTTTCCCTCCAGGCTGAGCACCCCCAGCTTGGTGTCCTGGGACTTGTGCTCCAGAACCTTCCCCAGCTCTGTTGCTCTTCTCTGGGTGTGCTTCACCCCTCAGTGTCCTTTCTGAACTGAAAGGCCCAAAAGTGAACACAGGATTTGGGCACTCACCAGTGCCCAATACAGGGGAACAATCCCTACCCTGATTCTGCTGGCTGCACCATTGCTGATACAGGCCAGGTGCCATTGGCCTTCACATAATTGTATATTGAATTTGCTTTGCATTTGGATAGTGTATTTGCATTTCTTTTTTTTTCCCATGGACTTCTGAGTAATAGGATTAAAGACATATTCTGTGTGGAAGGATTAAAAAAATACTGCTAGCAGGTAGTGTCCACTAAGGGATGGCAGCTTACACACTTTGAGTATGTCAAAATTAATACCATTATTTCTGAAAAATAGTATAACTTAGACCATTCATAAACAGCATTTTCTTACATAGAAATCTGAAGTTACTCATGGCTTAGTTGTATTGGATCAAACTATACGTGTTAGAGTGTTGTTTGCATCTATGCAAGTGATACCAGATGTAATCAGGGCTGAGCTGATGACTGAAATAAAGCTAAAAGCTCAAGCCTTTCTACTTTAGCAGCACAGTGGGGCATTCTTAAGGGCTTAGCACTACTACAGAGGATGCATGTGGACAGCAGCGAGCAGAGAAGCTTTCACTGTCCTTTAACAAGAGGTAATACCTAACACTGGGATAAATAAAAGCATGAACCACAAGATGGGATTTGTTCCATCAGACTGCTCCTGGGTCTGTCCAATGTGGATACCCAGCTTATTCACATCCTGCTGGACTTTTCTTGATGCTGCCAGTCTGGCCCCTCCATTTTATGGGTCTGCTTTTAGATAAAAGTAGTGTTTCATTCATGAGTCTTGATATCCCCTAATGCCTCCCTGAGCAGTTATGCTGAAGGGAAGAGGGGAGAAAGAAAAGCACCAAAGCTGCCTGTGATGGTTTTGTGCTTCCCTAACGAAATAGCCTGGGGCTCACTGGCTGCAACAAGTAAGCAGTGCTGGGTGTGTCCTGATTGGGGTTGTGGGTTGGAACTTAGATCCAGAAAATTTTCCCAAGTTTTATTAGGTTAAAGTAGTTTCTGGCTAGTATGACTCTCAAGCAGCTTAAAGTCTCTTTAAGTTTTTGCTTTTTTAGTTTTACCTATGTTTACTTTTTATTACTTAACACAATATCAGCAGGGTTCTTCAGCAAGTGCTTATCTCCATACCAAAGTTTTGTACAAGTTGCTGTATGAAAGATCCTCTAAAACTTAGATTAAGAGATTTTGTGCATGTGTCATCACACCAGCATTTCTTTATGATGTGAAGTAATGCATATCCTATGACTTGGAAGTTTGTGTGGGTTTTTGTTTGGTTGGGTTTTTTAATCTGGTGGTGGTTTTGTTTTTCCTTCCTCATGATTGCTTTTGCTGAGCAAAATAGATTATTGCATAGAATAGTATTGTTCAGGCTGGGAAAAAAAAAAGGGCAGGTACCTGTATGGTCATCAGTAGGATATTCACAAATTACTTTTTTCAGGCTGACTGAAGAGAAAGACCAGAATATTATTTTTAACTAGGCATCAGTTAAAATAAAAAGTGAAAGTACTGGTGGATACTCAGTTCCTTTTGCATTCCAGTTGCTGCCAGTCCAGTGTCAGGGACCTCCACAGCCTTAGCTCTGAACTTTTTTTTAAAATGAGATAGTCTAAACAATGCTGATTATAATGGCTTGTTTTTTTGTGCTTAGGAATAGTTTTCACTATTGTTTTACTCAAACTTAGGATATGGCTTTATTTTCTTCATAGCAGTAATGACAAATATCTTTTGTAACTAGACTGTTTTTCTATATCATTGTGGTACTCTCAGTTGAAATTATGATTTACATTTATTTGGGAGGGCATGTGAAGATTCAGAGATTTAGTCTGGATACTTCTCTCCTACTAGAGTACTTGCTCTTAAAAATCCTAAACAATTTGTTGCAGCAGTGACTTTTAAGTTTCAAAGGTTTCTGGAGAACAAATCCTGTGAGTTACTAAATTGGTCTAATGAGAATAAATGCAAGGCTTTTCTTCCCTCCACAGATAGAACTTTTTGAGTTCAAGGGGGAGGACCTCACTGATGAAGAAGATGGTGG
This sequence comes from Turdus rufiventris, assembly GCA_013186435.1. Taxonomy (NCBI): domain Eukaryota; kingdom Metazoa; phylum Chordata; class Aves; order Passeriformes; family Turdidae; genus Turdus; species Turdus rufiventris. The sequence continues at coordinate 548,250 of PYHW01009245.1, read as the reverse complement.
CATCATCCGAAGAATCCGTAAAAAAGGGGAGGGCTACTCCAGGCCCAATGAGGATGCACTTGTAGAGAGTAAGTGAATGGATTTGCATGTGGGATGGCAAAACATTTTCACAATCTGCAACTGCATGTCCTGAGGGAGAGGAATAAGTGGCTTCTCTTTTCTGTACCGAGTAACTTAACAACCTAGAGTAAGCTTTCCTTCTCCTGTTTCTAGCAAGGTTTACATTTTCCAGCAGCAAGTGTGTTTTCTGGTGATACTGAATCTGTTGAAGTGCTTATCTGATCACAAAAGGTGATTGAGTCTCATAAAATATTTCCATGTGCTGAGGAACAAGAGGGAAAGTCATTCTGGCACTTGTTGTCAGAGTGGAAAAAACATACACTTAAATAAAATAAAAAGGGAGTTGTTAAATTGAACAGCAGAAATTTGGTTTGCTGCTAGTAGCTGCCATGCCATAGGTAGCTGCTAAAAGAGAAAAGACTGTTTAGAATGAGGCTTTAGCACTTGGTCTGTGCTGCCTGCCTGTATAGAACTCCCTGTGCACTACCTGCTCACTGCCATACACAGATACCTTCTGATTTCTCTCTCTTGTTCTGGTTTTTGTTACCAGTCCAGTTTGAAGGCCGACACGGAGATCGTGTTTTTGACAAGCGGGAATTGCGGTTTGAGATTGGAGAAGGTGAAAACTTCGACATTCCTCATGGTCTGGAGAAAGCAATTCAAAAAATGGAGAAATCGGAGGAATCTGTGTTCTATCTCAAACCCAGGTATGCTGTTTCTTTGTTTGTAATGTGTCTGTAATGGAAAGGCTTATACTGATCATCTGGTAAGAAAGAAATGTTTTGTTATAGTGCCATTCAGCTTTTTTTCAGTGCTTTGGTAAAAACTTGGATCGGCCCCAAAAAGTGATGTATGAGACGTATTAAGCTAAGACTGCTTTGCCACTTCATAGTGAAGCAGTAGTAGTCCAGAAAAAAATTTACATAAGTCACTGTAGTGTTGACTCTGAATATTTTTTTAAAAATTTTGTTGCTCTCTAACTTAGATTTTTGTGATCCCTGTTCATGACTGCTTACTGTAAAACAGTGCATATGTAGACTTGGATATGGGCAGAATTTTCTCTTCACAGTTAGAACACATCTGAAACAAGTGGAGTTGCTCCTATTGTTTTCATCAGACTTTATTTCAGCTTTTATTGACTTTTTTTTTTTAAACTGTAACTGAGCCTGATGGGAGCAGAAAAGGAAAGCAATCTGATTTAGAAGGTTTTCCTGCTAATATGCAGCTTCCTACTGGAGTTGTATTGCAGTACCTTTCTGTAAGCATTTCCTGTTTATCACCTGGTTAGCAATGTGTTAAGTGTACAACTGCTCATTTAATCTTGGTATTTATTGTCTTTGCTTTTCTAAGAATAGAACTAAAAAGGTGCTCTGAAGGCAACACTCAGTTTCAGACCATGAATATTAAATATTATGGGTGTAATTTGAAAGTTGGTTGTTTTGGTTTGGCTTCTTTTTTTTGGTGAGGGGATTACTTACTTTTCCCTAAAGTAAACTAAAAAACTAATAAAATGATAGGAACTGCTAAAAGATTAATGAAGTCAACACTAGGTTTCTCCTACTTTCTTCTACCTTGTACTTGCTAATTTTAGAATTGTACCTAGAATTCTTCAAGCCCTTGTCTTGTAATAATAGTTTATGCACATCTCAAATTTGCATGGGTTTTTTTCTGCATCTTTCTATGTAGCAAATATAACTGGATGGATAGTTTTGAACTCTTCTTTATAATTTTTGTTCCCTCCCCACCCTGTTTTACAGCTATGGTTTTGGAAGTGCTGGGAATGAGAAATTTAAGATCCCTCCGGATGCAGAGCTGCAGTATGAAGTGAAACTCAAAAGCTTTGAAAAGGTGAGAACAAGAGATGAAATCCCAAAGAGGTCTGGGGGTGGGGGAAGAAAGTGGCAGTGCAGCTTTAACAATGACAATGAAATCCTTGAATGGTGATGTGAAACAGGGAGGCCACTGTTGCCAGAGATGATGGTGACATGCTGGGAGCTCTTGGCTGAAATGATCCTTATTCTTCCTCTATCCCTGTCTGTTGCCATATCTCATGCTCTAGGCTGGTTTCCATTATCAGTGCAAAGCCCTGCTTTGCCAGACTTACCTCAACCCTACTGTTAGTGGGAAACAACACAGTTACTTGATTTCCCTAGAAGTTGTATTGAAGTTGACTGGAACTGTTCCTGTTTGGGTAGGCTAAGGAGTCCTGGGAAATGAACACGGATGAGAAGTTGGAACAGAGCTGCATTGTGAAGGAGAGAGGCACTCAGTACTTCAAGGTAAGTTACAATCCCCAAGTAATAATAGCATTTTTTTAGTCCATGTCATGAGTTGATCATGATGTTTACTGCTTGTGTCATTTCTGAGTGATGTTCATGGTATTCTGTGAGATTTTACAGAGATAACTGGAGGGGAATGTGTCAGAAAAAAAAAAATCCTCAGTTGGATTATCCAAAGAACTAACTCTGCAGAGAGCTCTCTGTTAGAGCTGTTTGCTCTATCTGCAGATAACACTGAGGTGTACAGTATTTCAGTTCCTGCTGTGGGACAGTGCTATGAATGAACAACATTCCTTTGGGTAGAGATGTGTGGAAAAGCTGTTTAAGGCAATTTGACCAGCTAAAGGAAGAGTTTTCTATCATCTTTGTATTGCATTTTGAGAATGCTCCATCTTCCCTTATTTTTGCATTAAAAGTTGAATATAAAGGTAGGTGTTTGGTGAAGTATCAATGATGGCATATACTTCTAGCTCTAGTGGGGAACCAGTTAAGTATTCCTAAAGATTTTCTGATCCTGGGCAGGCATGCCTCTCAGAAGTAGTGTATTTTTGATGAAGAAGTTACTTTTTGATCAAATGAGGTTTTTAGACCTATTGCTCAAGGCAGACACAAGGGATGAGAGGGAGGTAAAAGTTACTGGGATGAGCTGTGTGATAATTGAACTGCCTTGTTTACAGGAGGGGAAATTCAAGCGGGCAGCATTACAGTATAAGAAGATTGTGTCATGGCTGGAGCACGAGTCAGGACTCTCCGAGGAGGAGGAATCAAAAGCCAAAAGCCTGAGGCTTGCTGCCCACCTTAACTTAGCTATGTGCCATCTCAAGCTAAAGGAATACTCCCAGGCTTTGGAGAACTGCAACAAGGTAGTAGGAGTTTGTTTATTCTTAAACTGCACATGTAGTCTGACAGTTTATCTCTTGCTTTAAACATTTTAGTGACAACATGGCACGTGGTGTTTGGTCTTTCTTACCAGCTGGCATTTGGGTAGTACAGAATTTTTAGTACACTAAAAATGTCCAACAGATTATTTTCATAATTAGTACCCTTTGAACATTTTTTACTAGCTTGCTGCTACATTGAGAATATTCAATTATATAGAAATAAACACTTGAGGTCATGTTGGCAGAGGTCTTTCAAAGAGCAGGATTAGTCTCTGACTAAGTCTTAGACTTGCCAGTTCTCTTGTCAAACAGCCTACTATATTCATTCCTCTTTGTACTTACTTTTACTGTACTCTGACAAGACTTCTAAGTCTGCATGTGCAGGAACATTTCCTAACAGTTGCTGGTGTTCTGACTGCACTGTTTGTGGTTTGGTTTTGGTTTTTTTTGAATGCAGGCACTTGAATTGGATAGCAACAATGAAAAAGGCCTCTTCCGGCGTGGAGAAGCTCACTTGGCTGTCAATGACTTTGAGCTGGCCCGAGCAGATTTCCAGAAAGTGATACAACTTTATCCAAGTAACAAAGCTGCCAAAGTGCAACTGGTGACTTGTCAGCAGAAAATACGGGAGCAGCATGAGAAGGAGAAAAAGATGTACGCCAACATGTTCCAAAGGCTCGCAGACAAAGACTTAAAGGTAAGTAACATTACTCTGAAGATTACAGGAGGTGGTGTCGTGTGTTAGACAAGGAGCAGTGGTTTAGGTACTCAGCTTGCTTCTTATTATGGATAATTATAGCAGAACACTCAAGTAGTCTCCTTTGGGGATCAGGGATAGAGCTCAAAATGCCAACAGTCAAAATTATTAAACCATCTTGTTTGAACAGGAAAACAAGCAGTATCAACCATTGCACAGAAAGATTTTACCAATTTTGAGTGCCTTTGCAACCAACCACTCTTAATCAGAAAGCAGTTCAAGTGGTGAGATGCAAACATGAAAAAAGCACCTATTCCTCTAGAATCTGTTGCAAAGAGCAGGCTGTTCTGGTGCCTGGAGCGCCCATCTAGTGAGAACTCATCTGTCATACAGAGGATGCTGAGCACCATCTTGCTTTTCACAGAGACATTAGGATGTGGTTGATGGTTTCCATTACAAGTGTCACAGATTATGAAGTGTCAGGAGATTCATTATTCTGCTATATGGATGGTTTTCCTAATAAGCTTTCACTAGAATTTTAGTGAAAACTAGTTCAGTTAGTAATGGCTGTATGTGAATACAAGATTGTATCAAGCTAGCAAAAAATATTCCAGGTTACTGGTGAGAATCATATATCCTAAGAAAATATTCTGCTTCTTTTCCTTAAATCTGATGCTCTAAAAGGACAAGACAGACTTGTAACTTCTCAGATAAATCTGGGATTTATATCAAACTCAAATTTCCTTGGTAACACTGGGGAGTACAGAAGCTTTTATCTTGTGAGGTTATTTTCACCTTTCCAGAATATGCATGGAGAATATAAAAAATTGTTGGATGTTGGTACAGTAATTTCCTTTGGTTAGCTGTGTCATTGAGTCTTTCCAGAGGCATTTTGTCCTCAGATGAGTGTATCTTGACAGTTCAACCATTTCAGGCTGTCAGCTGACAATTTCCTACATGAAGTGCTTTACTCTGTCTCTTCTCTTTTCTGCTAAAGCAGCCTGATGTCAACAGTCCATGCGTATTGGAGCTTAAAAGAAAGTATTCTGTCCTTCTACACATAGTGATGTAAAGTCAAAGCGTACCTTAATTCTAGTAGACTTTAACAAAAAATCTCAGAAAGATAAAGGTACAGCAGCCAAACTACAATTATTCCATTTCATTTGGGCATCTTCACTTCTGAAATGGCAGGATTTAATTGCCAGCTGTCAGGCTCTGTTGTGAAGGCTCCTTTCAGCTAGGACAGCTGCTGGGAATCTGGCTTCCTCCACTAGGTATGGGATGCAGCAAGATCTGTTGAGATAGGAAGAATGGGTTACTGAAACAAGCTATTTGTAGTCTTTGCACTGCAGACTGGGATATCGGACAAACATGCCACTTAGTCCAAATTTCCCTAACTGCTTGGGATAGAATCAGTTTAAAGTTGTAGAATCCTTTCAGTTGGACTCCAACCAAATGTAAATGAAAGGTCACTGGACACGGGATTTGAGGTGTGGCCTCACCATTGCCAAGTACAGCCCTGGTCCTGCTGTACACTACTGCTGATACAGCCCTGGATGCCACTGGCCTGGTGAATTCTTCCCAACAAGTTAGATGATCTTGGGAATGCGCAATGTGCTGGGCTTTTTTTCTCTGAGCTATCTGGCCTGCCTTAAATGAATATGGTTTTATATGAAATGGGCTTGATGGAACTATAAACTGTAAAGGATGCTTACTCCTGGGAACAGTCTTGAGGTAGTTTTCTTGCAAGAAAAGCTTGTTTTCCTGTTACTGTATTTATAGTGCTGCTTCAGCTCCAACAGTGTCTATTAGCAGTGGTGTAGTAGAAGCTCAAAGTTCTGGAGAAGAGAATTTGTTTACTAAAGGTCTTCCAATTGCTAAGACAGTATCTTCGACTGCAGTTCTGATATTCCTGACATAGTCTGTGAAATTCAAGAGCCACTCTTGCATCAGTGGTTCATTCCATTAGTTTGAAAAGTTCACATATGTAAAGTGTGAATTTTTGAAGGTCAGGATGTTGATCACCTTATCTTAAACTCAGGATTGTTAGCCAACAGATTTTCTGTGGAGAAAAGACTTAGCTCTTGTGTGCTTTATGGAATGCTTCTAAGGATGAAAAATTGACCTTTGATGTATGAAAGTTCTTTTAAATGCAGTTTTGTGTTGCAGCCAAATTGGTGTAAGATTTTAAGGATTCTACCCCTTTCCCCCCCTATTCTCCTCTTCCAGCATTGCGTGTTTAAGACTTCGCTTGTTTTTGTCTAGTTCTCATCTAAGATCATCATGAAACAAATGGCTCAGGATGTGGGGCTGATGGGTGGAATAGCAATTTCATTGCACTAGATTTTGAGATGAGCAAAGCCAAGGCATTTTTACCTCCCCTTACTGTGCTAGTTTGGACTAGTTGTCCAAGAAAGATATTTCTTCTTATGCTAAGTGCAAGTGTGCCTCGTACAAGTTGGGTTGGAGTAGACCATGGGAATGGCTGGAAATTAGTGACATAGATATTGAAGCAGGGCAAAAGCAGTTCCTGCAGAAGCTTCATACATGAATTTCAGTTAAAAGACTTCTAAGAAATTGTAGTGTGGCAAGTGGGAGCATGCCACATTAAGAATCTTAACCACCTAATACCAGTATTATATTTTGGCCTCCTTTACACTGCTTCTGGTTTCTTAGATGCGTGAAAATTTTTGGCTTCTCTTGGCTGAAGATCCTAATATCTTAATTCAGTCTGGCAGTGTAGACAAGCTTTCCAAATAGTAAGACTCAAAAAATGCTTGTGCTAGCAATTTTGTACAACATACTAATATATTTTCTTTGTCTTTCTATTTAGTCATCTGCTACTCTTCAGACAAGCCACACTGAAGATGCAGAAATGAAAGATGCGCAGAATGGAGTTGAAGATAAATCAGAAGTTGAAGCAGAAGCATAAAAACCCCCCTATTCCATTAGTTTTGTAAATGAAAGAATTTCCAGTGAATTAGACCTTTATTTTTCTACCTGGTTGGATTGTGGCTTCAAGGCAGCAGAGGCTGAAGCCACCATGCCACAGTCAGTTACAGCTTTATGTGGCTGTTCAAGCAGCTGAGTGGCAGCATAAATCTGGTTTAATCCTAGTGACTTTATTTATTCATTCAGCCTCTGTTACTGTTTGGGTTCTGTCTGGATTTACTCTGCTTGGTTTATTTGCATTTTCATAGAATCATAGAATGGCTTGAGTTGGAAGGGACCTCAGAGATCTAGTTCCAACCCCCCTGCTAATGGACAGGGACACCCTTCACTAGACCAGGTTGCTCAAAGCTCCATCCAGCCTGGACTTGGACACTTCCAAGGATGGAGCATTTACAGCTTCTTCTGGGCAACCTGTTCTAGTGCCTCACCAACCTGAGAGTAAAGAATTTCATTCTAATACCTAATCTTAACCTGCCCTCTTTCAGTTTGAAGCCATACCCCCTTTGCTGTCAGTACTTGCCCTTGTAAATAGTTTCCATGTTTCTTGTAGGCTCCCTTTAAGGTACTGGAGCACTACAGTCACCCCAAAGCCTTCTTTTTTCCAGGCTGAACAATCCCAGTTCTCTCAGCCTTGTTTCATAAGGAGAGGTGCTTCATCCCTCTGATCATCTTGGTGGGCCTCCTCCGGACTTGGTCCAAAAGCTTGATGTCCTTCCTGTGCTGGGGACCTCAGAGGTGGATGCAGGTGGGGTCTCACCAGAGTAGAGGGTCAAAATCCCCTCCCTCCTTCCCCTGCTGCCCACACTGCTTTGGATGCAGCCCAGGTTACAATTGGCCTTCTGGGCTGTGAGCACACATTGCCAGCTCATGTCCAGCCTCTCATCCAGAAGCGCCCCCAAGTCCTTCTTGGCAGGGCTGCTCTGGATCTGTACATCTTCCAGCCTTTATTGATACCAGGGGTTCCCCCAATCCAGGTGCAGCACCTTGCACTTGGCCTTATTAAAGCCTCATGAGTTTATCATGGGCCCACTTCTCAGCTTGTCCAGCATCCTGTTCTTCAGGTGTGTCAAGGGGACTGCTCAGCTTGGTGTCACCTGCAGATTTGCTGAGGATGCACTCTTCCCCTTCATGCATGTCATTAATGAAGATGACAGTAACACTGGTCCCAGTATGGGCCCCTAAGGGACACCACCTGTCACTGGTGTCCATTGGGATGCTGAGCTGTTGACCACTAGCCTGTAGATGTGACCATCCAACCAATTTCTTTTCCATCCAACAGTCCATCCATTGAATCCATCTCTCCAATTTAGAGATGTTGTGGGGAACTGTGTCTAATAGAGGCAGAAAACTACAGAAATGGAGGTAAATGACACCTGTAGCCCTTCCCTTGTCCACTGGTGGAGTCACTCCATCACTGAAGGCCACTAGGTTGCTGAGATGGGACATGCCCTTGGTGAAGCTGTGCTGGCTGTCCCAAGTCACCTCCCTGTCCTCCATGTGCCTTAGCATAGCATCTAGGAGGATCTGTTCCGTGATCTTCCCAGGCACAGAGCTGGGGCTGGCAGGTCGGTAGTCCCTGTTTTGTTATTGGTGTTTCTTCTTTCTGGTTCCAGCTTACTTTAATCCCAGGTTCTGCTTTCTAAATTTATTTCCTCGATTTGCTTCAAGTAATCAGCTTTTCCCAGSAGTCCTCATGCGAGACTTAAGAACAAATTGGCGCTCCCAGTTCTGCCTTGAGATTGCTCTCTTTCCCCCTGTTCAGTAGGGTGTCCCTTCCATTAAGTATTGTAACCTTTCTTCTATGCCTCCTCTTTGCAAATTGCTGAAGGTGAAGACTGTGAAGTCGCAGCTTAAGTAATAAAGCTCCAATTAAACTCAAGAAAACTTAATTTTTCGTGGGTTTTTATTGGAATTTACACAGAATTGAGAGAATTTACTGTCCTTCGGTCATTCCGTGTTTTCGTGTCCATATAGCCAGTGTCCTGATTATTTTTCTTTGTTGTTTGTTTGTTACTATAGAAAATTCCATATTAATTACCATAGAAAATTGATACAGTATTTACCCATATATTTGCAAAAGGGAAAAATTACTGGAAATTGCACAAAAAGCAAGTCTGTAACCTATGCATAGAGCTTGTTCTATGTTCATGTTCCTACCTTCCTCTTCACCCACTACATTGTAAAACTGGACCAGAGGGGAAAAAAATATATATACACCTGAAAGTGACTAGCTTTGAAGTGAAAGTAAGTGATAATGGCTTACATATTGCAAATACTTCTAATGAACTACAAACTCCTGAGTGATTCTAATGTCTGCTTACCCAGATCTCACAAGAAAGCTATTACTCAATATTCTGCTTCTTTCTGCTATTTGTGTGTCTTGTTTGGGGGTGGGTGTGCTTTTGAATTTTGTGGGGACTTTTGGTTAGGGTGGACTTTTTTTGTTTGTCTGAAGGCATGGAACATAGTACTCAAATTCAGCTGTTGTTTATCTTATCACGTGGTGTTAAATTCAGCATCTCCAATGTCCTGTTCTGAGGCAGGGGCAGAAGGGACAATTTTTTTTGCCTTCTTTGCAAAAGAAAGGTAGAAAATCTGTTCCTCTCAAATCTAATAAATGGACTTTTTAATGGTGAGAAAGATGTCTTTGCATGGCATGCCATGGGCTGGAATTTGTGTGTATATTGCAGAGAGTATCCCTGTTTTAACATGTAATACACCGTGAATTTCTGGTCTCCTTTGCTGAAACAGAAGTACTGTGTAAGCACTTAACTCATGGGGGCTGGGGGAGTTCCCGTACCTGTCCTGCAGCAGTGCCAGCCCAGCTGGGGCCCTGGAACTGTCCCCAGGTGGTGCAAGGGCTGCTTGGAGTGCTGCCCTGCCCTTGGGCCCCCGGCACTGAATTCAGTGCCTGGAGCTGCAGTGCTCTGAATCTCCTGGGGTTCAGGGGATAGGAGAGAGGCAGGAGAGGTGCTTGGGAGGTCACTTCGCTCAATGAAATGCTGATTTCATTTGCCTAATAAAGACTTAGGGTTGCCAGCTAGTGGGGTGATTTTCATGAGCTCTGACTATAGTAACAGTCCCGTGTGTATGAAAAACTTGTACCAAAGCACTGCCCTTCTTGTGGGAAACAGCACTGTGAAAGTCAGCTGGGGTTAGAAGAAAAAAATTATGACTTAGAAAAACAGTTAAGGGGGGACAGGAATGCCAAGCCAGAGTACTTATTCTTCAGCAAGTTAATACCTTGATTCGTTGCTAATTATTCCTGGAAATACAAGCCTCTGTGGTTGAAACTGTTTTGCTGCTAAAGCATAGGGCCAAGTCCTAATGTTAAATTTCTAATTGTTGAACAGCAGTGTTCAAAAAATCTCCCACAGGCACGATAGTTGTACGTGTTTCTGAAAGCAAAAAAGTGATGATTTCTGTGGCACATCTAAAAAAATCTAGTCAATGGTGCATCTGTAGTTAAGTGTGAACAGTCTTGAAAGTACCACTGTGCCCTTGTTGTTACTACGAAACTATGAAATGTTTGAGAATGTAAATCTATTAAGGACACTAAAACACGCCCTGTTCAGGCAGCGTGTTCCGTGCTGTCTGTAAAAGTGGGTCTGGCTGCCGGCAGAAGGTGGCATACCGGTGTTTGTAAGTGAGGTCATGCATGTAAACTTCAACTATAAACTTGGTTATGTATGTCCTTATAGAAGAAAAAAAAACAATGCTTAAAATAAACAGTAACAGTACTGACTTTGTAAACCACGCCGCCTGTCTCTGCGTGTATAAATCCCGCGGTGCGCGGTGTTCCTGCAGGCCCGGCCCTGGGCAGCGGGCGGGCCCTGCCGCCGCCCCGCCCCTGCTCCCGCCATTCCCGGCGCGCAGGCGCTGGGAGCCTCGCTGGGCGCCGGGCCGGGATGCGCTCCGTCAGCTACGTGCAGTGCGTGGCGCTGGACTTCGCCGGCAGCCTCTTCCCGCACGCCATCTGCCTGGGGGACGCCGACAACGACACGGTCCGAGCCCCGAGAGCGGGCTGGGGCGGGCGAGGCCCGGCCGGCGGTGCCCGCGGGGCCGGAACGGGGCTGAGGGGAAGCGGGTGGGGCCGGGAGGAGCTGGCGGGGCTTCCAGCCTTGGGGACACACCCCCGCCTGAGCGCTGTGAGGGACGCGGGGATTTGGTCAGAACCCCCCAGGAGTCCCCCTGCAAAGGCAGTGTCTGCTGGGCTAGCCGAGCCGGTCACCTTTGGTGTGGCCTGGTGGTGCAGAGCCGGAGGGGAGCTCAGCTTCTCCTCAGTGGACGCTTCCTGTCGCAGAGGTGGGGATGAAGTGGTGCTTTGCTGGGCACAGCAGGTCACAAACAGGGTAGAACCACGTCTCGGTGTTTCTTGACCCGTGTGATGGATGGGTGTGCATTGGGAGTGTTGCTGTCAGCCCCTGAAATGGTTGGGTTTTATTTGTCTGTAACTGTAACCAGCTATAAGTCAACTGTTTCTTCTCAGCAATCGAGGTTTTTTACAGCCTTATGCCATGGCTAGCAATGCAGTAGATAATTAAAGGGATTTCCCCATAAAAAGTTGTTCTTAGGGTAAGGTGTGCGGGGAATTATGGAATGCACACCATTTAAATACATAGAGGCATGATAGAGGAAAAGGGATAATGGAAATAGGCTCATCCTCATGGGTGGTTGGTGATTTTTAGAAATCTTTAAAGAAGTAATCACCATTTTGAAATCCTTTTACCCCTTCAACAGTGAGATTGAGCATCTTGTGTAAATCTGTTGCAAGTGTTCTTGCACTCTCTTCCTGGATGGTTATATTTTTGTCATTGCCATCATCTTCCTTAGGTGATTCAAGTCAATCTAGATTAAAGGATGGAAGATGGAGTAATGATGATGGTTTTAGCATCCAAGCAGGATGTTAGAACAGTGTCACAACTCTGAAACAATGAATGGAGAAACAGTGGATAATGGGATGTTGCTCTAAGGAGCCATTCTCCAATCCCTTTTATCTGCAAGAATAAAATTAGGACTTTTATATTTTCCCAGACCTTCCATTTTGATTCAAGATTGTCTCTTAACTAATTTTATTTTGCTTCTTCTTCCCACAGAGTGTTTTTTAGATATGAATTCTGAAATTTTTGCTGTTGAAGGAATACTGTTTACAATGTAATTGTGGATTTCTTCTTACTAATCCAATTTTCTTGTGCAGCTGAATGAACTTGTGGTAGGAGACACCAATGGAAAGCTCTACATTTACAAGAATGATGATAGCAAGCCCTGGGCTGTGCGATCTTGCCAAGGAATGGTCAGTTCTTGACAAAATTTCTAAATGGTTGGGCCTGTTAGTATATGTGCAGCCAGCTGTCCTTGTGCTTTGCCTAGGAATATGTAGGCTAGGGAGGAGTGGCAGCCAGAACTAATTCTGATGTCTTTTGTGTGATTATTCAAGACCCTGCTTTTGCCTGCAGCCCCATGGGCTGGAAGTGATGAGCAAATTAATGGATAAACACAGAAACTGTGCTCCTGTCCCAGCTTTACCCTCCTCTGTGTACTGTGGGTTTTGCCCCAGGGCTCTGGCTGTTGTCTTTCTGTCCCTTGACTCTGTTCTCCTTGTCCTTCTAAAGGCTGTTTGGAGTTCAAGAGATTCTTTATGGGGAGGAGGGGGTAGGGCAGAGGTTTATCCCAGGGTGTTGAGTTGGATTGCCTTTTCTCATGATGGCCTTTTCTTTTGCAGCTCACATGTGTCCGTGTGGGAGATGTGTGCAATAAAGGAAAGGTGAGATGAGCCAAACTCTTCCCAGCTGTGTCTGTAGAGCATGTAGGAGGTGTTCAAAAGATTAGGGTCATGTCATGTGCTGAGTGTGGAGGACAGATTGCAAGTACTGTATCTCCCAGATCTGCCTTTGCTCATAGAGTTTTACCGCTACTATTTTTAAATTGTTCCTCTGTTTATATGTAACCAGTGTTTTTCTGTAAGCCTTATGTGGGTTTGGAGAGCAAGGAAATCCATCCTATCTTCAGACAGCACTTTTGATTTCCATATACCCTTGTGAGAGCACCACAAGGCTTTGGTGGTTTGAGGGCTGTTCCTTTTGCTCAGTGGCTTTTGCCTTTCTTGGGTCAATGTCTTCTGTGGGCTGTGGTCCTTCTGCTGCTTGGCTGTGTGCATTTAAGGTCATCTAAACAAGACTGAGACATGGAATAGTCTGGACTCCCAAGCAAATTCCCCTGGGTCTACTATGACTCCTCTTGTTGGATTGCTCTTTCTGGGGGTTAAGCCAGGACCAATGAGTCCAAAGGTCCCAGTTCAGGCACTGTGCCTGAAATACTGTAGCTGTGTTTCCTCTAATGGGGAACAGAGCTGATGTGGGCATTGAGAAAGCCACGCATTGTTTGAGGATTGTACACATACCAGTTTGATACTGTAGTCTGACAAAGATGAACGAGAAGTTTGGACCCTGCTAATTGCAGAGAAGTTTGTGTGGCTGGCCAAAACCCCGTTCTCTCTCTAGCAGTCATTGATCTTGATCGATCTACTTTTGTGTCCTTCTTTGCCCTGCTGTGGGACAGCTTCTGCACTTTCTAAAAGAGGAAGAATCAAAAGTTTTTTTTCTTCCCTCACAGAATTTTGTGGTGGCAGTGAGTGCAGAAGGCTGGTTTCATCTTTTTGACCTGACTTCTCTGAACTCAAAACACCCAGATGCTTCAGGCCACCATGAGCTGGCAGGGGCAGAAGAGCAGAAGCCAGTGTTCAAGCAGCACATTCCTGCCAACACCAAGGTCATGCTCATCAATGACATTGGTGAGACACAGAGCTGGTGTGGGAATGCAGGGTGAAGGAGTTTGTGTGTGAGGCAGTGGGGAGAGAAGGTTGGGGGGAAACCTGCAGAAGGAAATTACTATATTGCTGAAACAGATGCTCCAACAAACCACAGCCAAGTCATGGAAGGGAGAAAAAAAGAACTTCAGGAATTTTTCTGAAGTGCAAGCTTTCATTACATGGTTGGGATCCTCAGGGATGCTAACTATAGAAACCAGCAGAATGGTTTCTGCATGTTTGGGGTCTTAGGGCTTGAGAGAGTCCATCTGTCTTTCTCTCTTCCTGCAGATGGAGATGGGAAGTGTGAATTGGTTGTGGGTTACACTGACAGGGTGGTCCGTGCCTTCCGCTGGGAGGACTCATCAGAGAATTCAGACCATGTCTCTGGGCAGTTGATCCTGCTGAAGAAATGGCTTCTAGAAGGTCAGGTAAGGAAAAAGCATGTTCAAAGCAGTACATGTCATACAGTCTTCAAGAGGTGGCTTTTTCAAGAGAAGAAGCACAGAACCTCAGTCCTATGAACAAAACAATGGTCATGTTGATGGCTTAAGAGGAGATTTGCCCAGTGATTTTTCTGTCCAGCTGGTAGGTTGGTCTGAGAAGCAGTTGCTCTTGCCTGATGGGAGAGCATTAGTGGGAAGTACTAGAGTTATTTTCAAGTGGCTTTTGGTAGGGAACTAACCTTTTACTGAACTTGGACATTTTGCTTCCAGCTGAATTTATTCAGCTGCTGCTCATCTCTATCAGAAGATTTGCCATATTCGAATTTAGTCACAGGGAGCACCGTAAACCTTTTGGAGTTCTTGTCTCTGTCTATATTTTTCCTCTGCCACTGTAGGTGGACAGCCTGTCTGTGAACCCAGGCCCTGATGGCTCACCAGAGCTGATGGTGTCACAGCCAGGCTGTGGCTATGCCATCCTGCTGTGCACCTGGGACACGGAGCAGCGCGATGCAGCCACGGGAAGGGACGGATCTGGCCCGAGCAGGTGAGGGTGTTCCTGCAGGGATACCCAAGCATATGCCACTGTGGATGCCTGTTACGAGGGGTGCCACCACATCACTGTTGTGAAGCAGGGGGTGCTGTCACTCTCCTTGCTTCAGTGACCTTCTGTGCTGCTGGCACTTGATCACTTAAGCCTGCCTGCACCCAAGCTTCTATGAACACTCTTCATGTCTCTGTCACAAAGATAAATACTGCTGCTTTCCTTGTATCCCACTCTCTTCTGGAATTGGGCGAGGAGAGTGGCAAAACCAGCTCCTCGCTAGTGGGAGCTAAGGTAGGGAAATGAGCCACCTAGATTTCCAGAGAAAGGTCATCAGATTGCAGGGTAACAGCTGAGAGACTGGGCCAAACCAAATACATGAAATACAGGATAAAACTGGGCTCATTCACTCATTTTCTGCAGGTGAGGTAATTAGAAATTTTCCTAATGAGACCACTGGCAGCCAATGCTGTAAATCACAACCACAAACAACCAGGATGAGCAGTCAGGTGCTTGTTACTGTCTTGGTGCTGGAAGGACCCTGGTGGGGAATTCAAGGCAGATATAAAAACCTGCAGCAGGAGGGGACCTAGGCAAGTCTCCCTGATGTTTTAGAGAACTCAGTGGAATGGTACCCTGTTAGCCAAAAGCCAGGCCCAGATGTGGTCTCTCACCAGCCTGTTCAGTCTGGGCAGATACTTTGTGAGACAAAAGCAGCCAGGCTTATGTAAGTAATAATAAAAATTACCCTTTCTTTTTCTTTCATTGGAATACAGACCTTACTGATTTTTTTTTTTATGCATCTAATCTTTCTGGGTTTGTGTTTTTAAAAATTGGTGCATTTCTTTAATACCTGGGATGGCATACATTGTTCTTCTTTACCGTTAAATGGTTCAGCCTGTTCACAAACTGTCTGGATTCGTAAAGCTTTGGAATACACTGCTCCTTAAATTGTTCTGAGACAGTCCCAGGTGTGGTTCCCTAACTTTTCCCTGTTGTCTTTCTCTTTTCCTTAGTGAGGCCCCTGTTCGAGATGTGATTCTACACCAAACATCTGGACGGATTCACAACAAGAATGTGTCCACTCATCTGATTGGTAGCATTGCCCGAGGTGAGAGATCAGCAGCTTGGGGTCTCCAGCCCAGCAGTTGCCTCTGGTGGATTTTTAGTACATCAGTCCAGAATGAAATCAGATTTCCTATGGTAGAAGAATAACTGTGAGAGGCAGCTGCAAGAACACAGAGATCTCAACTTCTCTTAGCCAGCTCCTAAAGACACACAGTTGGATATTTGCATGTGAGCTTTTTATAGCCTTTGTCCTTCCCTAGGTAGCCCTTATCTTTGACTCAGCAAAAGAGTTTTTCTGCAGCCTCTGCTGACCTTCATTTAGTCAGATTGAATGGCTGTCATGCTGTACTTCTGCAGATGTTCTTGATCCTTGCTTCTGCATGTCTGCAGCTTATGCCTCCATCTTATTCCCTAGATGCATCTCTTCCTTCCCACAGCCTCATCTTTGTTCTTGCTTTTCAGCATTTGAATCTCATTTCCTGGTGGCTCTGTGCTGTTCCTCTTTCTCCTGGGCAGCCCCAGCCTCTCCAGAGCTACTTCCATATTTCATCTGTGTTGTTGTCCTCTGTCTTCTTCCACTGGGTTGTGTTCAGGTCTTGTATCTAAAATCTGCACAGCAGCCAGCTTCTCTCAGCCCTGACACACTGCTCTTGTGTCCAACTTTCCTTGCACACTGCCATTGCTTCCCTCCTATAACTCCTTGTGCTTTGACCTGTGTCTAGTGCACCTGCTCGACCCTCCTTTGATACCTATGGAGAATAAGCTTTCGCTCCCCCTTGGAATATGTGGGCATAACAGAAGGCAGAAAACTCCAAGTAGGGATTACTTTCTCTTGTATTTGCTCTGCCCAAGTATTGCCTCCCGCAGTGCTGCCTGAGAATGATTCAGCCTGTCCAATGTAATTAGAGCTTGTGGACTAGAGCAATCCACCCTCTTCCCATTCCTCAGAGGGCCTCTCCTGCCCAGTTCCTAAGCTTGTCATGTTTTCAGCATCTCTGATGCTGCTGTAAGCAACATGGTCAACAGAGCATGAAATCAATTATTTCACTGCATATGAAGCCTTGCATCTATTGAGAGATAGATGTGAAAAATGTGAAAAATGAAGGCACACAAAATAAGGGATGAAGAGCAGGCTGTAAAAAATCCCATTAATGCTGGACCGTCAATAAAGAAATAGCTGAAGAGTGCCATGCTGACCAGTTTCCAAGGGGGACACCTCAGATCTCTTGGATCAGAACCCGTCCGGGTGCATGTCACTAGGGGCAGTTAAGCACCCAACCAGCTGACTTTGCTTTAGGCTCATCTGCAGAAATGGGGTGGTTTGTAGCCTGGAATTGTGCAGGGGACTGTAACTTAGATCTTTCTGTGGGCACTGGAGGTAGGCTTGTGTTGTTAACCTACTCTGGGGACAAACTGCCTACTTGCTTTCAGCTCTGTTGGCTTGTCCCTGACTGCCAGGTTTCCTGGGTTCCTCCTCGGGGAGCAGTACCTCTCCTACATTGTCACTGAAAGAAGTAAAAGCTTTAGTTGAATACAGCTCCAGTCCTCTCTCTTGAGAGTGTCACATTTTTAAAACTTGACCTTGCATGTCTTTTCCTTTTTTAGTAGCTAGGTAGAGAGTTTACTGAAGGGCTGAAGCAGCCAGGTGTTCAGGGGACTCTGCTTTTCAGATTTAATTAGTGACATTTGTTAGTGCTGTCCTGCACACAGCTGGGCAAGGAAAGGAGGCAGCATGGATCAGCTTGGCTTGGATCTGTTTTATTATTTTCAGGAGAGGGAGGGGACAATGTTTATAAAATGGCATGAACTCCAATAATTTTCTTTTGCACCTACAGGTTCTGGTGAGAATAGTGGCTCAGGTCTCTTTGCCCTCTGTACTCTGGATGGTAAGTCCTGCCACTGTCCTGGAAAAAGAGCTGTGGGGCAGCCAGGGCCTGTCACTAATTCAAAGCAGGGAACCAGGCGCTCGGTGCTTTTGATTTTTAAAAGAAAGGGAAGCTGGGCTTCAGAAACCCTTCAAGAGTCAGGTAAGAGAATTTGATTCAAAGACTCCTTCTGCAGGCATTATTTTATATGAAGGCAGGCACTGTGAGGATAGATGCTTGTTTATGTTCTACTCTCTCATGGCCAGTGCCCCTTGTCCACTACTGCCATAGTGTATTTGGATAATAGGAATGTGGTAGGTGCGGTCAAGTGTCAAGTATGGATTTAGCAGCCAAGACCATGCCTGTTATTAGCAGCTAAGTCTCAGCAACCCTGAGTTTTGAAGGAGTAGGGCCTAGCACTAACAAACATTTTCCTCCCTTTTATTGTCTTCAAGGCAGTTTTTTGATTTTTTTTCTTTCTTTCTTCAGGAACACTGAAACTGATGGAGGGAGCAGACAAGCTGCTCTGGTCTGTTCAGGTTGATCACCAGCTTTTTGCTCTGGAAAAGCTGGATGTTACAGTGAGTATCTGAGTAAGGCTGGGAGAGATGAAGACAAAAACTCAGCATGGCTTCGTGTCTATGAATTTAGGAAGGGCGGAAGGAGTATGGCTCAGCTGGAAAAGACTGGCATTATCTCAGGATGGCACAGAGTGTTCTGACTGTAGCAGTACATTCTGCACTCATGTCAGTCTGCCCAGCTGCAAGAGGTTGAGCTGTGTCTGTCTGTTAGACCCAGCATCCATTTATCAATTAATAAATTTTTGTCCCCCAGCTGTTCTTCAATCCTATTGTAAAGCCGTATGGTTTTGCTCACTACTAATACCCTGATTGTTTTAAAGCTCTTACAGTATGTAAGGATTGCCATATAGAAGAGAGATGAGCTCCAAGTGCAAAGTATCTCTATGAGATGTTCAGAAGTGACATCTGGACATTAGTGTTGGTTCTCTGAACCAGCAAGAAAGATTCTTGGCTGTCCCTGGGAGTAGGTGATACCTGTGTAATATGCAGTCCTCTGGTTCCTGCAGGGCAATGGGCACGAGGAGGTGATTGCCTGTGCGTGGGACGGTCAGACGTACATCATCGACCACAATCGGACTGTGGCCAGATTCCAAGCAGATGAGAATGTCAGTGCCTTCTGTGCAGGTGGGAAGCTGACTGCAAAGGCAGCCTTCACAGCATTTTCCCCTCAAAGCTACTATTCCCATCTAGGAATCCCAGAATCCTTTGTCTTCCTGCAGTGGGGAATAATTTCCCTGTGTGCATATTGGAGAAGGCCCAGCTAGTCTTTCTCTGGTGGCATCTAGGAAAAGTAAGGGTGAGAGAAGGTGATGCTGGGGCTTGCATATGGTGGCTTGGCATTTTATTCTTTTTAGAGTTCTCTTGTCCTCCACATTGCTTTTTTAATTTGCAGACTTCTCAGACATTTCTAAGTGGAGGAAAGGAGCCCATGGAACCAGCCTGAGTTTTAGTCTCTGTTCAGAACCTTCTCTCAGACCCGTAAGAAGCAGTTTGCAAATCCCCAAGTTTCGTGCAGTTCAGACAGCTTCTTGGATTGTCTCAAAGGAACTTTGTATACCCAGGCCTGTATCTCTGCCCTGGTTCTTGCCGTTTTCTGCTAACAGCTTTGGTACCTCATCATGAAATGCCAATTATTTGCTTTCTCTTTCATTTTGGAAGTAGTCAAGTCTCCACACCTCTGCTTTCTGCAGGCCTCTATGCATGCAAAGAAGGGAGCAACAGTCCCTGCCTTGTTTATGTCAGCTTCAGCCAGAAGATCTACATCTACTGGGATGTGCAGCTGGAGAGAATGGAGTCCACCAACCTGTTGAAAATCCTGGATTGTGACCCAGAGTTTGGAAGTCTCCTTCAGGAGCTGGGTATAGGTGAGTGCAGAAAGAGCAGAGGATGTACAGAAAGAAGGAGAGGAAGGGCTGCTGGCAGATGATGTGTTGGGAACTAGAGTATTTCTTGAGGAAGAGGCTTTAACACTGCCTGATGGGAATGCCTAACAACCAGTTTTCTCTCTTTTCCTTAGACAGAAGCGATGTTTCTGCTGTCAAAAACCTGATTCATAAAACACTCTATTTTCCTGAGAAATACCATCTCAGCAGCCCCTCGCAGGAACCTGCAGGAACAGATTCTTCTGCCCACTGCAGTGGCATCCAGGATCCCTTACAACAAGAAGGCTCACATCTTTAGTGCCAGCACAAGCTCTTCTGCAGCTGGAATTGAGCATCTGATGAAGATGACTATTCTTTCCCTATCTTGTCAAAACTTCCAAACAGGAAAGGGTCTCCAGGCTGTGAAGGGATGTTCTTGGTTGTAGGCTTGCCTATGTGTGGTGGGTTGGTTTGCCTTTAGCTGAGGCAGCTACAAGAACAGAAAGGGCCAAGGATCCTGCACACAGGCCTTCTGTTGCCAGATTCCATATTTCTCACTGAATAAAGTGCTCCACTAGTCACTGTGAAGGAGCAGTGAGGTTACAGATGGAGAGAACAGCTGAGCCAAGTCTCTGTTTTGACCTATTCTTACAAGTACTTCAATGAATACTTGTGAGTTCTTAGCAGGATCACAGTGCAAGAATTGGAGATGGAGGAACTGAGTTAGGGTGCAGGCAAGGGCCTTCTCTCCATTTAGATGTATTTAAAGTAGAGCCATGCATTGTTTGCTGCTGCTCTTCTGCCAAGCAGTTTCTCACAAATCACCTGTTCTGAGTAGCTGGAGACATGCACAATTTGCACTAACAAGATGTGGGGAGTTAGCAGCTCCAGCAAAACCAGCTATAGTCAAGAGTCATTGCTTGTCTCCATCTTCTTAGGCAGGGTCATCCTGGAGAAGGCTGTGACTTAACAAAGCAGCTGTGAAGTGGTCAGTAAGACCAGTCTGACTTTACTGTGGGTCTGTGGTGTTACGAGAGTTTGGCCACCCCACAAGAAAGTGGAAATGCCACTCTTGCCTCTTGTTGTGGAGAGTGTCATGCTTTGAGTCCTGCACAACTGAAAGAGGTGGCTGGCAGTGATGTTCCACTGGCTGGCATGAGGAGTCTGGTAAAGGGGAGCTCATTTGCAAAAGCCCAGGAATAAACCTTTCCACATGCTGTTGCTACTGTGCTTTTCCATCCTTTAGCTTGTCCCCTGCCTAACTCAGCTTGTTAGGAAAGGGGCAGCAGGCTTACCTGCTGGCTGGGATCAATTATCCCCTCTCACTTGTGTGATGTTTTATTGGACATGTGTGATGGATGGAGCTGTCCCTTTGCCCTTACAGCAGCCTGAGTCACAGCAAATACAATTCAGTGATCTGGAGCAAGTGGCAGCATTTAAAGATCGTGCAGGCAGTTGAAAACCTGCTGTGCTTTACTCTGCCAAATATCCAAGGGCAGTCCTAACTGGGAGAAAATGCTTTGTATGGAGAAAAGGAGTGGCTTGCCCTTGGGTCAAAGTGACTCTT
The DNA here is from genome assembly GCA_013186435.1 of Turdus rufiventris. Taxonomy (NCBI): domain Eukaryota; kingdom Metazoa; phylum Chordata; class Aves; order Passeriformes; family Turdidae; genus Turdus; species Turdus rufiventris. Next base: position 527,147 of record PYHW01009245.1, on the reverse strand, counting down.
ATTGAAGCAGCCCTGTGTGATAGAAGGGCAGGATCTTTATATAAGAAGCCTTAGGTGTTCTTTCCAGTTTCCCTCTGTAGATTTATGTAAGCTTTTCAGAGGACAGTGCTGTAGCACTGGTAGCAGTGGAAGTTAGAGCATGGAGAGTGAAATGATGTGACCTGCTCTCTACCTGCTAGCTTGCTTCTCAGGCCACTGTATCTTCTGACTCTCTAACTGCAGTAGAAGTTTCTCTCCATTTTGATGGCCTTGTTGAGAAGCATTTTTAAATGTTCCCCTGTCATGCTTGTGTAAAACTGGACACTTCAGGCAGGACCTTGTAAGTAATAATAGGGCTTATTAGCAGTGGTGTTTAGAGCAGCAAGGCTTGAGTCTGTGAGCTGTGGAGAACTGATACCTCAGGGACCATCTACTCATGGGCTGAAGTGAGGAGTTTGTCTTGAAGCTTGTCAGACCTAGACTGCAACCTCAACAAATTGTCTGCTCTTGTGACAGAGATGTGCAGCCACCCGTCCCAGCGGGAATCATCACCATTGCTTCTGGCAAATAGAGCCTGGCAGGGAAACAGGATGGCCTACACTTGTAACAGAACAACTCGGTGCTATCTGTCCATGCCAAATATAAATCTTTATTAGCAACACCAAATATAAACCTTTATTAGCAACACAAGCACAGGGGGTGTACAAATGGGTGCGTATGGCTGGAACTCTTTTATGCAAAACAAACTTTGCTGTACAGGTCGAATGATTTCCAAGAAAGGAAGGTCAGTCTGGTCCACTGTTGGACTATTAATTGTTAGGAAAGAATGGGAAGGGGTTACTGAGGGAGAGATGACATTTTTCTAAGAACCATCTTTCAAAGAAAATAGGGCAAAAACGTTGCAAATGTTGGGCAGGGCCATTTGTGCACCCCAACCCCCTTTTACTGGCCTTAGGGATAACATTGCTGTGTGCTATGCAAGCCCAGGCAATGCACACTATGAAAAGTAGAAGTGAGAAAATACAGACACTACAAAAACATCTGTTCCCCAAAATTTTTCAGCTCTTAAAAACCATTGGAGAGGAAAAATACTAATATTTGAGGGCTTCCCCTGACAGTTTTATACTGCGTGCAGCACATAATAACTTGCAGATCCATTTTGCTCCTGTGCCCCTTATGCACAAAGAGAAAAGTGTCTGAAGAAGAATTAACTGAACATCTGTATTGTTCCCTGGCCAAAAGATGGCTTTCCTTATTTTTTCCTGCCTTGAACTCCTAAGTGCCAAATACTTTTTGAACTCTGTTATTCAAGCTACTTCCACTGGCAACAGTTTTTCTGTGAAGTGCCCATCTTCTCAGGAAAGGAGCCACTTAAGGCGGAGTGATGGAGTTACATTATACTTTCTTTGTAACTAATTGTCTGTTTGACCTTGTCAGCCAACACAAGCCACAGAGTTGGAACTGGAAGTGGTTCCTTCCCACACAGCAGAACAGTTGTTTGCTGTATCCTACTCTAGCAGATTGGCATAACCTGCTGGTGCTGGGAAACTTTTCAACAGGGCAGCAGTTGCAGGACACCTTTTTATGTCCCAACGCCAGCACACAGCAAGTGAGGAGTCTGACAGTATTTGCAGGCACTGGGGGCATTTGCAGAAAATGATTCATGGCTTTGGTTCTAATGCTCAATTTACTAGCAAAAATATGAAGGGAGAGGGTTGCCTTATTTTCCTGAGACATAATAAACCATCCTGTCCATCCCTGCCCTCGTTTTTATGATCTTTCTGCTATAATTTAATTATTTCTATAACTCTTCAGGTGTGTCCTGGCATGTGCCAGTGGAGTCTCTTGAAAGGATTGAATGCAAACACAGGTGTGTGGCTCAATGGTTTTCAATGCCATAGCTCACCTGCTGCTAGTGAAAGAAGGACCAATCCTCTGGGAATATGGATGGCTGCAGTTCCCATTCTGTTCAAAACCAAGTGACCCCAAGCTCCTGGAATGGTTCTGATTATGGCTTTGGCAGAGTGCATATTCTCAGGAAGGACAGAAGTCCTTCTTCCCCACCCCTGGGCATATCGCATACTGTTCCAGAGATTTGCCATGGCAGTTATTTCCCTGCACACTTTTCCACAGCTGCTGTACCCACTCTTATCAGAAAGCAGCCCTGATAGGAACTGACCACCAAGGTGGTTCAGAGAGATTATCCCTAAAATAATAGCATTAAATTTCTTATAATGAAGGGACAGGCCTCATCATGAGGAAGCCAGTGTTGGACACATACAGGATCTGCCTATGTCCTACTCTGAGCTGGCAGTTTGTACTGCTTTCTGTATGAAAGTGTTAGCATCCTTTGATCTGCAGTGAAAAAGACCTTTAGATAATAACTGTGTTCTCTTTATCCCCCAAAAGCAATAGAGATGACTGGAATTGGGAGTAGGAAAGTGTATCTGTAAAATAGGCTTTTCCAAGAGAAACTACAGTTAAGACAATCTTTAGGCTTGCCAGCCCATTCAAAAATTACTGTGCTTCCCTAGTGTTGGAAGACTTAAAAATTACCATATTTTAAATGAGGGTTGGATTGGCTTCTTTGAGATATATAAGTTCTATTTTACTATCACATTTTAAAGCCAAGACTTCTTTCTTTCACAATGGATGCTGTGCTTCAGATGTAATGACACAAAAATGCTTTGGAGAAAGAAAATTATCTTTGGGCTAGAATTCAGAATACACATGTCTAGTGCAATAACAGTGTGTTGTTTTATGCCAAGTAACTTGGGGAGATGAAAACCCACCAGGAGCTGTGTTGGTGAGGAAAGCACCTACTGACCCTGCAGGATTAGGCAACTGTGATTTAGTGAAGTGAGATGTCTGCCATGGCATTATGACCTGACCCGCAGTTCTCATTTAGTCATATAAATGGGGTTATTTTCTGGAAGCTCTGCCTGCAGCAAAGTTTGATCGGGAGGTTTAAAGATAACTGTTGGCAACAGATTCCTCAATGTCTGGTCAAAATAGACTTCTACTGAGTGGATCTGTGTGTTCAACTGATATGGACAGGAGGAAGGTGAAGAGCATGTCTTCTGCCCTGAAGCTGATTTCAGAGTTGGGAAAAGAACTCACACTAATTTAATGCTTTCTTGGAAACATCCTCTCTGTGACTGACAATTTGTACATGCAGTTGTTTACAACAAAGAAGAAAGGCTGGCAAGATTGTGGCACAATGTGCATTAGCAATCAGGGTACAAGGCAAGTGTTAAAAGGATTCTCTAAAAATTAAGTAATTCTTTTTCGAAGGAAACTTTTTACTCACCAGAGTGAGCAGAAGGAAAGGAAGATGCAAAGAAGGAGTCATTAAGCAGAGAAGAGAGGAATAGATAGGGCTGGAGATTTTCACCAGCTGTAGCACATTGATTCACAGAGGAGCCCAAACTGCTAGTGGTTTAGGATATGAGGTATGTGAACCACAGAAAGGCTTCAGGAAGGCTGGGGGATATTCTGAATGAGAAAAAGCAGTTATTTCAAGACAGACATGTAGGAACAGCACCTGGTGAATTCCAGCAGCAGCTAGTCTACAGGTACTTGCAGGGCTGCAAGTGACAGGCAGTAGTCAAAACAGAATTATCAACTCAAAGTCATGGCAGTTTTCTGTAGGATCCTATCCAACACTTTTTAAATCATTGGAAGGATTCCTGTTGGCTTCAGTCTGAAGGCTCCTACTCACCTTATACCCTTGCTGTAGCTGGGGTCCAGCTGCAAAACTGACACCAGGCATTGCTCTCACACGGAGGTGGCCAGGACTTACAGCTGTTGATGGCACTCCCCTTCCCATGCACTTGTGGGCACCAGCAAAGCCCAGCAAAAGCTGTCAGACACTCAGGAAGGCAGCAGGGACCTGCCTTGGCATCAGCAAAGCCCAACAAAAGCCCTGGGACTCTGAAAGGCAGCAGGGCTCCTGCAGGGCAAAACAATACTCAGCAAAAGCCCCAGGGCACTCTAGAGGGAAGCAGGGCCCCTTGTGGGAAACGACCAAAGCCATCAGATATGGTTAGGTGGTTGTGGTTAGGTGTAGGTTGTGTTAGAGTTGGGGTTAGGGGTTAGGTTTTGGTATATGGTTTGGGGTTTAGAGTTGGGGGTTAGGTTTAGGCCTTGGAGTTTAGGTTTAGGGGCTGGGGTTAGCTTAGTGCTTAGGGTTGGGGATTATGGTTAGGTTTTGAGATTAGTTAATGTCTTTATGATTAGGTTCCTGGTTTGAGTTTAAAGTCAGGTGGTAAATGTTGGGGTTACAGTGTTAAATTTAGGGGGTTATGTTTAATGTTAAGTTTTATAGTTAGGGGGTGGTGATTTGATTTAGGCGATAGAATTAACATTCAGTTTTAGAGTGGTTTAGGGGTTAAATTTAGGATTAAGATGTAGTGCCCTACATCTTAGATTTAGGGTTATCGTTGGAGTTTATTGTTTGGGTTAGGGCTAAAGTCAGCTTTTGGGTTGTGGTTTAGGGTTTTCTTTTAATGGATCATAGAAGTTAATGAGTAATAAGATTGTAATGGATATGGTATCTGTATGTATAATTTGCCCTTATTCTACATTCCACTTTCAGAGGACAGTGAGAGTTGGAAACTGGGTGAGTTGATGCATATAGAAACAGGTGTTTTGTCTATCATAAGCAAAATTTTGTCAGCACATAGGTACCACATAGACTGCAGCTAGAATACAAGATGGTTTAGTACAAGCATGAGCTGTCTAGACCCCTGGGTTTGAGAAGCCAGTCAGGCATGCAAGTGATACAAATCCAGGAGGAGTTACTGCTACTTTGGAAGACAGGCTCATCGAGTAGGCATGTTTTCCTGACTAAATGAGAGAAACGTTGGTATCCCTCGAGAGATTCATGGAAAGCAGTTCATGCAGCCAGAAATAGTCAGATGCACAAGTAGAAGAGTGGTAAAGAAGTCAAGGAACACATCAGAAGCTGCATGATGACTAACAGTAAAAATCTGATGCTCCTTGCAGGAACAGCAGATGCCAGTCATGCCAACTAACTCTGGTAAGTGAATCCTAAATCATATCACCCAGGCTTTACTCTGATGTCCTTAGCATGTGTGAAACTACAGCGTACAGCTGTAGAGAAAAGAACTAACAAAAAAAAAAGGAAAAAATGCATACACACATTTTTTTCTGAGAAGCACAACAGGGACAATGACCATCTTGATAAAAAAGGAGGAGAGTCGGTGGTGTTTAATCCAGGAAAATAGGCAAAATGGGGTTGTCATTTTGGGGTACCCAAAAATTACCATTTTAAGGGTAGATAAAGGTACATTTCGCAGTTTGGATAGCAAATCAGTAGCCATTAGGCATAGAACATGCCCTGACCTAGTGCATTTTTCCTAGAGCTAGTTAAGAATAGATTATGTATTTTTAAGCTATGCTTTAGGATGGAAATTGAAAATAAAAAATTAAATAAACCCAATTGTTAAGTGATTTAATAATCACTTTTAACATTCCAGATAAGTTCACAGTTTTTTAACCTGAGCTGACACTACAAGTTCAGAGAAGCAAAGTTGATGGGCTGTGTGATGCCAGCACTCGAGGCTGATGATGTGTGTGTGTTTAATCACTGGATTTCAAGTTGAAAGAAAGGAGGTGACAGAACAGAAGACTCGGTGCTATAATTCATCGTGGCATTTAAACTAAGTGGCAGGATCTCTGATGAAGCAGCAGAGTGAACAGGGATACAGCTTTAGCAGCTGGAGTGCAGAGAGGAATTGCCTGATCAGAACAGGGTGTGCAAGTCTGGTTATAGGGTGTAACACCAAGAGATGGTAAGCACTGCCATTCATATAATATAGCTTAGTGCCCAGGGATGCAATGGCAAAGCCCAAGTCCCTGTCAGTGCTTTAGGCGTCTGCACTCAACATTTCTGCAAAAGATTCTGAGAACCGAGAACTCTAAAACTGGTTTTGCCACAAAGTTTTCCCAAGAAAATACTCTGTTCTGCTCTAAGCCAGAAAAAGCAGCAAAATCCAGCTTCCCAGAGTACAGGCAAAGGGAACAGAATCCTTCCAACAAAGAAACAGGACTGGTGTACGCTGGCATTGAGGCAACGAGAAGAGAAACATTTGTGGTAATCTTTGGAGGAAACGCTGTTCTCTTGCCAATAGAACAACTGGAGATTGTTCACAAAGACTCTCTTATGAACAGAGTGTATTGTAAAGTCATTAAAGGGGTAGCATAAATTTATTACAGAACCAGAAATTGGAGAGACTAGGGCCAAATAGCAGAACAAGAAGAAAATGCCCACTCGGCACATCAGGACAAGCAAGAGGATCCACTGAAAGGAGGGATAACTCAAGCTGAGGCACTCCCAGTGACAGCTTCCAGCACCCACTTGCCTTTTTCTCACTCCCTGTTGAATACCTCAGCCTAGAACTCAGTAAGGTTAGGGGCATGGGAGCCTCACCCTCATCTCTCTCTTGTGGCAGCAAGTCTCCAGACATGGGGAATGCAGCCAGTCACTGACCAGGCTCTTCAGAAGCATGTAGAAAAGGCAGCTCCTGACTCAGTGCTTTAAATCTCAGGACTCCTTCATCCAAGTCGATGCAACACTAAAGAAGGAGAGAGACAGTTACTTGCTGGACATTTCAGACAGTAAACCTCATGATGTCTATGACTGGGGAGAATCTGTAACACCTTTCTGGGTTTGTAGAGACCTTACAGATTTCCTTCCCTATCCCACTTGCTGCCTTCTTGCTCCAGTTCCCTGTAATGGGATTACAGTAATTTCATGATTACAAGCCGCACTGAGTATAAGCCACATTTCCCGTGTGTCGGCAAAGTTCATGTCTTTGTCAACACACAAGCCGCACCCAAATTATTAGCCGCACTTTTGTTCGCAGTGAGGACCTGTGTGCAACAAAGTTGCCAAATAGTAACAGAATCGTGGGATGGCGGCGTTTACTGGCTCGGCTCAGGCTGTGAGGGCTCGAGGCTGCCAATGGGGCCAGGTGGCGCTGCTGCTCGGCGGAGCCGCTTGCGGCCGGCTGCCGCCGCCGCTGGGCTTGCTCACCCTGGCCCGGAGCTGCACCGCGGTGGCAGGGGGGCACGGAGCCCACCGGCGCTGTGGCGGTGGTGGGAGGTGGGGATGGAACCCACTGGCACCCACAGTGGTGGTGGCAGACGGGGGACGGGAGCCCCTACCTCTCCCCCCGAGCCGCAGGGCCAGCAGGAGGGAGCCCGCCCCCGCCTTCCCCCCTTCCCCCACGCTGCCTGCACAGAGCCCGGCTCCACCTGCCATTTAACAGAGTAACCAATTTGTCACAATCGCGAAATGCCAGGTTTTACAGGCAGGTTTGCACTTCTGGAGTTGAAACTGTCAGAAAATTATTCACATATTAGCCGCTCCTGAGTGTAAGCCACATTTCTGGTGTGGGAGCAAAATTTTAGTCAAAATGGTGCAGCTTGTAATCGTGAAATTACTATAATCTCCAAACCCTTCACAGGGCCATTTCCTCCCTTTTTCCTACGACTCTTTCTGAGTTGATGTCCTCACATCACTCAGCCATTCAACCCACTGTTTTCCCTGTTTTATGAGCCTGGCATGCAGCCACAAATGTGTGACAGGCAGGAGCTAGCTTGCTGCAGCCATATCCTGAGCCACCCAGGAGCCAGGCTCAGCAGAGCACTGACCCTGAGCCAAGCTGACAAAAGGAGAGGACTCTTTCCACTCATGGCCAGCGAGTGTTGGACACTGAACGTGATCATACAGCTTCATTTGCCTTAAAGCAAGGGCAGAGCTTGTTCTCATCTGCCTTCAAAGGGCAACAGGGGTCTAACTCATGCCTTTTCTTGTCTCCTCTTCAATTTCCTCTTGCTGCTTGCAACTTCTATGGTCGGGAATACAGAAAATGGGAGATGTGATAGTACCCTACTGAGTGCTTTCTTTCTTAAAACCGTTAAGAAGGACTGGAAAGGAATCAGTGACTCAGAGGATGCTGCACCCAGTCAGGCAGCTGTGCAACAAGCATTGCTCTGAGAGACCTGGACATTAAGTAATTCTGATGCTTACAACTACGAGATCTTGGAGAGCTTCCTGAGAGGAGGCCTGCAATAAGCAAGGAGTGTTCCTTACCTTGAGAGACAACAGAGTCTGGAGGCCAATGCAAAACTCCAGCATTTCATCATCTGAGAAGAGAGAAGAGACTGATCAGGCTTTTGATTATGTAATAGTGCCTCATTAAAGAAAGTTGTGTCTCTTCTGTAAAAGGATATGAAGTACAAGAACATCTGATTCATATTTTTTTATGGTTATAGTCTCTTCAATAGAAGGCAGATATAAATAAGAAGGAAAAGGATCAGTTAAACACACCAACATTAACAAGCAGATGGTAACAATGACAATAATAAATCTCTCTGTTCTGCCACTCACTGATGAGCCTTTAAAGGAGCTTTTTAGGCACAGTCCTGAAGATGGTCAAAATGAACTTTGCAACTGATAAGAGAAGGGAACTATGATTATCATGACTGCTGTATGATAAATTTGAGGGGGTTTTTGTGATTGTTTGAAACTTAATATGAGATACCAGAAGGGACTAGTGAGATTCCATAAAACCTACTATGGGCTGTGTAAGGGAAGGACAAAAGTCAGAAGGCAAGCAGCAGGTGAATCAGGGGAGAACAAGCATGGGAAAATGGAGAGGAGAGGGGATAAGGGGGCCAGTCACATGGAAGCAGGCTATTGGTTCAGTTGTCTGACCAAAGCCTACACCTAATGGCTGCAATCTATCTGATCTTATTAAATAATTTTAAGGGGTTTTTTTTTCTGTGTAATTTGTCTGTCCTACTCGTAACTGCTGCAAGTCTTCCATTTCAGCAAACACAGAAGATGCCTGGGGTTAAAGTGGTAGCTAAGGAGGAATTCCCAGGTCCTGGAGTTTTCAGGAATCACAGCCACTTGTAATGTCCTTAACACTTCCTATGTCTCCTGGAGGCCTACTTGCCCTGCAACCAGTGGCTGTAATTTATAATTTATTTATAATCACAAAAGTGAGAGCACTGTGTGCATAGGGAGATGTAAGACACAGGTATAGCAATTCTTCTCCCTCCAGATAGCCATTTCAATGTCCCAACAAAATAGGTAGCAGGTAGTAGCTATAGGGTTAATTAATCTGTGCTGGTACTAATACAAATTGCCCATAAAGGGCAAGAACAAGCAGAGTGGAAATCAGGAAAGAAGAGCAAGTTGGAGTGTGTAAGAGGAGGAAGCTCTTTCTAGATAACTTAGGAATGTGGGAAGAATGTGTTTGAAAAGAGAGAGCAAGGCAGGCCTTGGAAGATGAACAGGACACATCAAGTTGGGGAAAGAGATTACAGCAAGAAGATAAAGCTGGAAGAGTAATAGGCAGAAAAAATGGAAAAAAAGACAACCATGTTGTTTTCAGCATACGCATAGCTTGATGTAAATGCAGAACATGCAGCCTTTCTGCTATTTTCTGGGCCTGCCTCAGTGCCCACTGGCCTGACCTTGTCTCCTATGGCTCCTGCCTTCAAAGGGTCCTGCTTCAGGACACTGACGGACACTCAGCACTCTGGGGCTTCCTGGTTCTTTCAGGATGCTCCCTGCAGCAAAGGCAGACGAGCACACAGAGAAGCACCCTAGGAAATGAACTGTACCCTCTGTTACTTTCTCTGATGACTTCCAGCCAGCCAGAGATACAAGTGCCCATTCCATAGGAGAACATAAGGCACCAGAAGATTAATCAAGCCATTTGCAGAATTTTATGAAAGGTCCATTTTAGAATCGAAATGAGAATTTTTCACATCTTTAGTTAAGGCTGAAAAAACATCTAATTTCTCCCCACTTTCAATGTGTTCTGTCTTCTCTGTACCCTTCCTACGCCCTTTGCCTTTGGTTACATTGAGGGTATTCACCATGTACGGTGATGTTGGCCTGCAGTGGAGGTGGACATATCACCAACCTTCCACCATTTTATGCTTTTTCCAAAGGTCTTTTAAATGCCCTTGGCAGGGCAAAAGGGACACAGGAGAAACAAGGGAGAGGAGGGGCTGGCACTCTCACCTACAACCAGTGCTGAACACAGCACTGTCTCCTGGCCAAATTGCAATTCCATATGTTCTACTCGGCCAACAACGCTGGGGATGGGAGGAGAGAGGTCTCCACAGTCCATGGCAGACACTTCTTCCAGCCTGTGGGACACAAGAGGTGTTATTGCCTCAAGCAGAGGAAGTGGAGGAGAACCAGGACTTCTCAGTGATGACAGTTCTAGGTCTCACTGGGAACAGGCCCACAAGAGGGGGAATCTCTTTCATACAATATATCTGGAGGTAGATTCAACAAGCAAAATCTCACCACCAGCCACCAGCTGGGCAGCTTTGCCTTGCAGTACATGCAGACAGAATGGCACAGCTCTGCCTCAGAGTCTGGGGATCTGCAAACAACTTTGCCAGTGCTCTAATGCCTTTCCATGTACCCCACCCGCTGCATCTCTCCTTTCATACTGTGCCAAAACTTACCCCAGCTGGTTGAAACACCTTTTGGAGATGAGGTTTGGTAGACACCCAGTGTTAACAGTCGCTTTCAATAGCTGACCTTGGCACTAGAAAAACAACAACAGATAATTACTGTGGGCTCAAAATCAGCATATTCATTCCCTCAACAGTGTTGGAGACTTGGACCTTCTGAGCAACACAGCCAGGGGTGTTTTAGGCAGTAGTCAGAAGGCAGGAGGTTCATCCAAGATAATGGTGGTTTCCCCAGTGCTCTGCAAATCACTTTCAAACACTTCTTTTTGAATTTGTCTTCCTTCATTTGTATTTGATGGCCTAGACACTTATCATAGTGACTTTAACTTAACAGTATTCCAGTCAAAAGATGAATAACTAGAGAATATATGTATGTATATATGTATTTATTATATCATGTTCTCTTTAAGGGTGTAAAACATGATACTACAATAGTCACAGCTGGTGTCATTTAGCAAAGGGGGAGAATGTGCCCTCCACCCGAGTGACCTGTGCATGATTTTATTGGAATAGTTCCCAGTGCCTTGCTCATTTTATTTTTTTACCCCTTTGAACATGAAAGGGAAAAGAAGATGTGGTTGCCATCTATTTTCTGTCCCCTCTGGAGAGGGGTCCTTAATGGCAGTCTTGAGGTGATGAAGTAAGAGCAGGTTACATTTATTTTAGGGGTTCGAAAACATAGGGTCATCAAGGACATCAATAAGAATTAGGTTCAGGGAAAAAAAAAAAAGGACTTAGTAAAGGAACTGGAAAAGATAGAGTAACTGTCATCTACAAAATACATCTTTACCAATAGTGACTAATCATATCTATTCTTGATGGCCTAGTTCTTCAAGGCTCTGTCTTTCACCATCACCCCAAAAAAAAAACCCCGCCAAAAAACCCCACCCCCAAAATTTTCCTTTTGGGAGTCTTATTGTATTCCTACTATCATTTGTGTTTTTCCTGTGATTCCCTGTCTTCCATCCACTATGGCACTCTGTGACATGAATCACTCAGAAGCAGCAACAGATCTGCCACTTCTTTTCTACTCTTATGCTCAGTCCCAACAAGTTTAAATGCTTGATCACCTTAAGCAGATCAGCACAGCTATGAGGGACTCAGTGCAGCACCAGCAAAGTCAAGGAAAATGTCTCAATTTCCTGATTTCTTATCTAAGCCTGTTTATGATTATTAATCATCACAGAGAGCTACATCCAGTATTTCCAAGATTTCATTTTCAAAAATGTGCTGTCTGTGAGTAGTTAGAAAGAAGAAAACAACTCCTGTGAAAAATACTGAATGCTGCAAACAGACAATACCAACAGTGTGCCTCTCAGCCCAAACCATTCTGTGATTCTGGGGCAAAATGTCTCCCTTCTGATTTCAGAGCTCTGCAGTGTCTGTGCTGCCTGGTCCTCCCTGACACATCAGCCCCAGCTGAAAAGGCTGTGGCCAGACTAAGCAGAGAGGCAAGATAAAGTACAGAATGCAGGTGCGTGTCAAACATCTCCCTCCACATCCTCTCTACTCAGAAACAAGACCTGGAGCATGGATAGCAATTGCTAAGGAATCACTTGGGAGCAGCAGACTTGAGATGCATGAGCTGCTGTTGTTAAATAAGCTTAAACTGTATCACTAGGCAGATTACTGAGTTTTGTTTCAGAGCAGGCTGGGAAATCTGCATGTTAGAGACTTGATAGGATATAACAGGACAGTGATTATTCTGTAGAAAACAACATTTAATCTCATTGAGTGTAAACAGCTCTTGCCACCAACCATTTCCCTAGAGAACTCACCAGGAGTCTGAGGAAAGTCCTTGGTCCAGCATACCACAAATATAATGCAGGCACCTCATAAGCACTGCAAGGCTTCTTGGACTAGGAGGGCTTCATCACTTTACCCACTCTCATCCCTACTCCAGAATTTTCGGTCTGTTACTACCAGTAATCTCTATCTTTTATCTAAATGTCAATTATGGGAATTTCCACGAAAGAGGAGAAGGGGGATCAGTAAGGATTTATAATGAGCTGGGATTTCTGAAATGATGTCAGTTCTGAAGTCAAGAAGCTGCTTTAGCAAACAAAAGGCTAATTGATCCCAGGTTGCTTTGGCATAGAGGAAAAATGGCCTTCTACAGCAATGAAATCTATTTCCAAGCCAACAAGAGACAAGCCCCCCTACAAGAAATAACAGCTTGATTTTATGTTACAGATGCCAGTTGTGACTGGCTTTCCAAAGTGCTTTTCAAAAACTGTCACAAAAAGGGGCAGTTCTGCTAAAGTACCATCTGGGCAACCCTCCTAAGCAAATAGGAGGGTGAGTGACTGCAGTTATATTATATTATATTATATTATATTATATTATATTATATTATATTATATTATATTATATTATATTATATTATATTATATTATATTATATTATATTATATTATATTATATTATATTATATTATATTATATTATATTATATTACATTACATTACATTACATTGTATTATTATTATATTTAACTATTACAGACTAGGTCAGTCTGTGATCTCTGGGACTTAAAAGGTCTTAGACATAAGGCAACTAAAACCTGTTGGAGTGAAAAAACTTACTGCCTGAATCTCCATTCAGGATCAGTATCACTGAAGTCTACATATATTTGGGTTTATTCCCTAGTCAAGTTCAGTTGCAAGTCAGGTGATATATTTGTTACCACTTTGAGATTTTCAGCATACTTGTGTGTGTGCATGATAGGTTTTTCTCAAGAGTCAGGGGGAAAAAAGACTTCTCTGGGGCTGTGTTCCATTTCTAATAAAAACTGCACTATAATCAAGCAGATATCCAAAATATATCAGCTCACCTCTCTGGTTCAAATGAACTGGCAGCCTGAATCCTTTCTTCTGACACAGCTCTGTGATAGGAAAGGCTTTTTGAAGTTCACAAACGTGAACACCAAAAGCAGCAAGACAAAAAGAAGGGGAGGATAGCTTCCCTTCCTTCAGTGCAAGATCAAGTGTTACAAACAGTGACTGGCTCCTAAGAATTAGGGCAAAAAAAGAGAGAAACTCCTGTGAAGAATTCAGGGAGTGTTAGGTGTAGCGTTAGACCTATTACCTTGCTTGTGATGCTCATTAACCTTCCTCTGTGAGAGAAAATAAAATGACAGCTAGGGTTCAGTCCATTAGAAACACAAAAGGGAATGACTGGTGGACTGTAACGCTGACTTAGCTACTGCCCCTGGGATACAATACCTCTACATGCTTGTCCTTCTTCAGTGTGCATGCCTGGCAAAAACCCCACCTTTTATCACTACATTTCCTCTTGCAGAACAATAAGGAGAGGTTATTAAAGGAAAAGAAACACCTTTATTTGCTCAAAAACAGGCTCCAAGTAATTGGAGAAATTACACTGAGAGCCATTCATCCTACTAGTCTGTCCCCAAGTATGTTTATGTTAACCTAGCCGTATTAAAGTCTAAAATGAAGGGTAAGCATGCCTAACTGCAGCAGTAAAGGCTGCAAAACAAACCAAACAGTTGCTTTGCTTGGTACTAAGATCCTGATCTAAGCCTTTCAGAAATTTGCTACCAGGCTGTGTTCCTATCATAATTTATTGTGCCAAATGAATTTTCAAAGGTATAATATGTTTTTCTTGGAAGTGTAGCCTTTACACTCAGATATGGGAGATGTTCTTTAGGACAGGTAGCTGAACTAAAACCAGCTTTAAAATGGATTTTGTACAACAGGTCTGTATCTTGGTGAGTCTCATATCTGCATATTACTGTGCAGTTCTAACCATCCAGCCCTCTTTCTTGGGCCACAGCTTTTGGATGTGCTTTCTTTAACTGCAGGGGCCAGGTAGTAGTGTGCTCTGCTGCATAGGAGCATATAAGAAGAAAAGGGAGCTAAAAACACTGCTTCAATCAAGACACCCAGCTGTGCTAACTTGGAGCACAGTTAGCCACTTTCTGAGGAGGTCCTTTGACACTTGAGAGAATCAGACTAGACTGGAACTAGTTAAATGTAAATCAGTTTGGGGAACCTGTCTTCAAGTGATAAGGAGACATTCCTTGCCTCTATGAGCAGTTATAAAATACCTCATATCATGGGAAGGCTGGCCTTCAAAGGAAGGAGATGTGATTAAGGTAATTTATCTTCAAATATGGGCACCTAGAAGGCATGTAGCAGAAAGGCTTTCCTCTGGCTTTTGAAAAACCTGCATCCAGACTCTAGGAGAGGCCATGGATGAAATCACTTCTCTTTGGCTGCAGCTGGCTTTGCAGTTTATAACTCAGCATGGCCCTTGGGAGGGCGGCAGCTGGAACTCTGAAAATTTGCCATCACTGTGAAATCAGCAGCACTGTGCTGTTGCCTTACCTGACACTGTATTAGCAGGGGTGAAGTCTCTTTTCTTCTGTCCTCTCCCTTTTCCATCTTTTCATCCTGGTCTTTTGCCAGCGGAGATTGAACCCGTGCAGACTGACCCCTGGCCTCGCCCCGCAGCTTGTTCAGGTTGCCTTCCAAGAGGCGCCGCTGGACCACACTGTGAGGCTGCTGTCTCCATCACAAAGAAAGAGAAATCCCAGCTAAGTATGGAGCTAAGGACAAGGACATTTACTAGCTCAGGGATGCACGTTTCAAAGGCTTGACCCAACTGATCACCCTGATGAAAGGCACGCTTAACCAAAGAAACTTGCTCTAAATCCCAATTTTTTTTTTTCTGTAGCCGCTAATTTGCTGTTAAAGTGTTGAGATGTCTGTGACAGGCAGGTCGCTGGGATGCAGTTATTGGAGGAGAAGAATATGACTGATGCATGGTCTTCCCACACATCTCTGTTCCTTCAGCTAATCATGCACTGGAGAGTCTCGTTCCTGTAATGCAAGCATAATGCAATGCACTGCCTGCTGGGTGTGTGCTGACATCCCACCAGGCACATTCACACCTTTCAGTGTGGGAGGGCACGAGGAATGCAGTATGTGTGTGAGGTACATGTGGGCAAGAAGGCAGGACTGCAGATATTTCAAGCGTACAAGCAATTATTGGCAGGGAAGAAGGAAGTTCCCCAAGAAGGAAACTAAAATGAGCTTTTAATGTTCCTGGAGTTCGTCTTCTCCCCACCATCAAATGCTCTAGATTTTGCCCAGTATTGATCTATCCAGTCCCTGCACAGCTACTGAATCAACAATGAGCAACACCAATTAAAGAGTTGCCTGTTGGAGGTAGCTTTGTCCTTTCTCCATGTACTCAGCCCCATGGCCCTTCTGCAGGAGAGCAGCTGCTCTGAGCTGGCCATGGTATTCCCAGTAACAACTGCCTGTTTGAAGAAAGGAAAACAATCTAAAGGAGTTCATGAGCTACAGCTGAAAACTATTGCTTTTATCTTTCTAAAGAAAAAAAATTAAGTTGTCTCCCAGGTGGTGCAGCAGTTTGATGCAGGATCTTGTCAATGGGCAGGCCAAACACCTGAACTAGACCAGACCTGCCAATGAGCTGGGCTGCATTAACCCCACAGGTTACTTGTGTTTGGGACTAGCTTCATGCCTGGCCAGAGAGCTGAGGCCAGAGATGTGTGCAAACTGCAATTTTCACCCTGACTTGTCAGATTTGCCCAGTGGTTGGTGCAGGATGGCTGTCACTGGCTCTTTGGTCACACTCAGCATTGCTCTTTGCAAGATGCCAAGTCCCCCATGCCTCTGTTTCCCTGCCACTCAAGGGGTGAGAGTCAGATTGCTCACATGCTGCATAAGAAACACTGCAGCAGTTGAAAAAATGGGGTAAAAATATCCCTCTGTTCCTGTTTTTTTCCAGCCTACTGTGCCAGCCCAGGGCACAGCTGGCCGTTGTGCTTAGCTCCCTAAATACTCTGAGCACAGTGCCAGTTTGGCTGCCAGCTAACATCTGGGCCATGGGAAAAGGGCAGGGAACAAACATCAGGTCTCCAAATTCCCATCCTCCTTCCTGCCTCTCACAATCTGGCATGCAAAGGACCTTTTCCTCTTCCTGCAGCCTTTCCCACAGAACAAGCAAGCCCTCTGCAGCTGCCACCTCTGTCCCCTTCTTGTCACTCAGGTTGGGAAGAGGCCAAGAGCTGGTGGGGATTAGCTGAGCTTTGGGATTTTGGAGCCATCTGATTCAAGAGCAGACTCCCAGGGCTCTGCCTATCTTCTCTCACCAGTAGGATGGAGAAGAGGAGAGACTGTTGTAGCTCTTGGACTGGGCAGAAACAATTAGATTTAGAGGATGGTAAGGGAGGATGTTGTGAGTGTTGTGGTGAGGAGCTGGAAAGGATGCCCTCATAGGGCATGTAGAGGGATCAAAGAAGATTCCCAGTGCAACTTAGGGAAGGTTCAGGTTCTCCAAAGTGAAACCTCCAGGCTTTACTATGATTAGTGACATTGTATGAGCTGGGGATTTTGATTTTTGGGAAGTGAGAAGCCAGATCTTCAGACCATCTTGGTACTTCCAGAATATTTTAGTTCTTGTAGCTACTTATTTGTTATTTTGCCATTTAAGAAAACAAACCAAAACTGATCATGCTTTTTGTTGCAGAGCTGGAAACATGAGGTCTCCACAGAAATATATAATTATTCATTATTGGAGACATGATGAGCCCATCAAATCGTAGGCACTGCTGGATGTATCGCATAAGCTGAGTGCACACCCAGAATGCACAGAAAAGAATGGCAAAAAGTAACAGCCTGTGACTGCAAAAGAAAGCAGGTATTTTATTTTAAATTACATGAGGCCCTGCTCTAATTTTAGGGCATGGAGCTGCCACAGCTGGGGTCTCTGGCACTGTCAATGGAGGCCTGTTTTGGGGAATTAATTAAACTTTCCTCTCAGTGTAAGTGCTATAGGAGTCAGGGGTGTTTTACTCTCTCTCTCTCCAAATCAAAATCTCCAGCACTTCCTACTGCTGCTTCATTTTCAGTACATTCCTTTTTGTATTCCTGTCCTCCAGGAGGAAGCCAGATCAATTTAGGAAAAAGAGATGGGGTTTTCATAGCGCTAGAGAAATAAGCCAAAAGCATATTTTGCACTCTGATTTGGCACAGCAGCCACACTTTATTTTGTGCCCTTTTATTTTGAACAAAATGTCCATGTGATAGAAAAACCTGTCATCCCTAGGTCCATGGTGAAAATGTTTCAGCTATTCTGTCACAGACCAAACTTTAAGTTTGCAGTGGGTTGCAGTGACCGAATGCTGTCCGCATACAACGAGTTCTCTTGCCTGGAATGGTTAATTCCAGCAGGAGAGTTGCTTGTGGCAAGTGATTGAGACAGGGCCTGTCTCGATCAAGGAACCCCTTGGGGCTTCAGGCATGGTGGCAGGAGTCAATCCCAAAGCAAAGCTGTTAGATGTGTTCCTGCCTGCTTTTGTGGCTGGGTCAGCAAACCTGCACTAGAAGACTCAGAAGTGGCTCGTCTCCATACTCTGCCCAGGGACAAGTCCAGGGTCATGCCCGCTGTGCTCCAGAGGGGGTGTTCAAGCTGCAGTGCTGCAGGCTCTCTGGGCTCCAGTGTGGCCAGAGCTCCTTCCCCACAGGGAGAGTCCCTGCTCCTAGCTAAGCCAGCACTGATGTGATGCTGCTCACACTCCAGCCATGACCGTGCGCAGGGCCGGAGGGACAGTCCACACCAGTCCCTGCTGATAGCCGTGTGTGTGGCTGAGGCGACACCTCAGGGGGACTTGGAGGAGCCGCCCTTGATCCTGCCATGCCAGGGATCCCAGCAGCTGCTGAGGCAGCTGAGGAAGCTGCAGGGAGGGTGGCAGGAGCAGCAGGATGTGCCAGCACGGGAATGTGGCACTGATCCCTCATCTGCAAGCTGCTGCACCCCAAGGTTTCAGCAAGGAGGATTAGCTCCCATCCAGTCCCAGGGACCTGCCGGTCCCACACACGTGTGACCCTGTGCCGCTGCATGCCTCGGGAGCTGGGAAATGACTGGAGGCACACACACCAGAACATCTGTGGCATTGCTGCAATTGTCTGAGGGAAGCACAGACTGCAGGGAGGGGCAAGATCTTTTATCACACCCACTGCCACAGATGGCAACCACAAGTGATTGTGCCCCCATCACAACCAGATTGTGAGCCCTCTTTTGTGAAAATAGTTTAGACCTCCACATACTTGAGCAGTTTAACTCTACGGTGGAGAGAAGTTGGACAGCAAAACTGCCAGAGCAAGGAGAATACGTGTGCAGTTGAGCCAGTAATAGATCCTGTGGGAATCTGCTTCCAGCCCTGGGGAAGCCCTTCCAGACCACAGGCTGCCAAGGCTCCTGGAACAGACCTCCCTCCCTGATGCTCCCTGATCCACGTCACCACAAGGAGATGTCCACAAGCCTCGCTCCGATGTCTCCTCCCCAAAGGAGTCATCCAGAGTGCCAGGCACCGCATCTGCGTGTTGTCTGGTTTGCAGTCCTGCCCTTTGCTTGCCCCTCCATAAATCCAGAGAACATGGGGAAGAGAGAGAAGTGCAAAAAGGTGACAAAAGGTCAAACAGAAGTGTCTCAGAGTTTCATAAATTGTACTTCCCTTCCCTGCCAGGAAGTAGGGAATATATGGGGAATATATGGGGGCTTTCAGAGACGTCCCACATGGAAATATACATGTCACATGAACATATATAGGTACTGGTTGAATGGAAATTTGGATTCTGGAGAGTCCTTCCAGTCCATGTCTGCCTGAGCAGTTTGATTCCTGTGGGGAGGCACGAGAAGATGGATGCAAGCAAATGAGTGATTAATTCTTTCCCCTCACCCTGACCTGCTCCTAGATGATCCTGAAGAGAAGTTTCATTTCTGCTGAACCTATGATCCTTTCACAAACCCTGACAGCATCTCCCACCTGGAATGAAGGCTATTAGGAGGACTCCCTCCCAAAGGGGGTCCCAGTGAACTCACCAGATCCTTGGAGGTGCCAAGTCTTGTCAAGCCATCCAGGGGCAGCAGATCAGCAGAGTCCTTGTGCACAAACTGTGTGGCCTGTTTGAGGCGCCTCTTTTGTTGCAGAATAGCTTTGTTCCTCAGCTCCATCTCACACTCCTGTCGTTCCGGGTCAGGAGCACTCTCGCTCTGCTTTTCCTCCTGGTCTCCTTGCCTCAGTGGCAGGGGACAGCTCTTCCTTGCGCTCATGGTGAAGCTTCAGACGGAGCAGGTCCTTCTTGGTATGCTGGGGTGTTCCCTGAACTCGTCTCCGGTGTTTGCCCTCTGGAAGCTGACTCAGTCTCTTCTCTCCTCTCCCTTTCCCCCTCCCCACGGCTCTCCTTCTCCTCCTTTCCTCCTGCTCTCTTAGTTATAACTCACCCATCTCTGAAAAGTCTCGGTGCCTGTTTCTCCCTCTGTCCTCTCCACTCCTCCGTCTCCCTCTGCTCCCTCCTCTCCCCTCCTCACTCCTCCTGCCCTGACTGCAGCTTTGCCTCCTCCAGTCCGTGGGTCCCTGTCGTAAGAGAAAAAGCCCCGCGTCAGAAAGCGCTCTCATAAATCACGGCAGAGCCGGCAGGATGCTCCGGCTGGAAAAATCCAGCAGCAGCAGCGGCAGCAGCAGCAGCAGCAGCAGCAGCAGCAGCAGCAGGATGGCCCCGCTGCTGGGGGCTGGCCTTACCTCGGCGGGCGGCGCGCACGCAGCGCGCGTGTCCGTGTGTCCGTGTGTCCGTGTCCGTGTGTCCGTGTGTCCCCCTCCACGGGGACACGCTAAACCTCTGCCAGCGGGCTTTGACGCATCTCCGTGCCTCTCTAAATACTGGCAGCGACTGGGGTCAGCCTGGAAGGTGATGCAGTGCCTTGGAAAATGGGAGAGAGCATCTTCCTGAAGGCTCCTGGCAGGCATGCCCAGTCTCATTTCTGCAGAGTGCCGTGCCTTTGCAATAGGCTGCGCTGAAGGATTTTTCTGTGTAGCTTGAATGAAACGCTGAAGGTCTGGTTTCTGCTTCCTGCCAAGGCAAATGTATCGTGCCCGACTCTGCCCTCATTTTCACCGCGCTGTATGGAGAGCAATCCCCTCTGATGTTGCAGAAGCCCGAAATCATTGGCTTGTTGATACCAGCGGACTTGGCTCCCTGTTTATACCAAAAGGGTGCCGACACTGCTGCAGTGTGGGATGTCTGTACCGGAGCAGACATCCCTTCTCTCAGGGGAGCCAGGACATGGCAGAGCTCTCTTTTTCAATGTTCTGTCTCCATACTGTCCTGCTTGAAACTATGAATTTTAACTTGAACTGATGCCGTCTCATTTTGATCCCTTTTCTCTGGTTAATGCACTGCCCTGTTAAGCACCAGTTCTGATACCATGTACAGAGGATGAAACAAATCTTTACTCAGCTGTGAAGCTAAGGACAGTATTACATTTCCAGGAAAGCCAGCAAAGGGGTGAAACAGTTTTCATGTGCAACATAGAAGGACTAGCAGCAAATGATTACAAAACTTACAGCAAAAAGACACTTACTGTTGCTCCTTTTGTTTCGTTTTCAATCTTAGTAGTATGTAATGTTCCAGTATTACTGATACCAATTATTTCTGTGTTCCAGATTGAGTATAAAAAAGTGAGTATGCAATATTAAGAAGCTAATCCAATATAAGGTATTATGGTTTTCACCAAATCACAGCACTAGATTTGTCAGGAATGGGAGTAGAAATACATTCTAATTGCTTTGTACTCCAAGGCCAAACTTCAATACCATAATGCAGGCAGAGTCCCAACAAGAGCTCAGAGGTGTTTTGAGCTGTCCTTGTCTATCTGTGAGTCGACTTAAGAAGAGGATTTAAGCAATGGATATTTCCAGGGAAGCTCTGTTCCGATAGTCTTGTTTTCTTGCCTGTGGGTTGCTCTGATTCCTGATTTACACACTCTTTTGACCTCCTGTGGCCCCACTGAGTATCCTTTGAGTCTTGCTGTCAAGTCCCTTAACCATCCATGTAAGCCAGTACTGAATCATGTACCTCTGCTCACACAGGGCCAGGAGGTGCTTCACCTCCTGCTGACTGAATAGCTCAGCAGGCCAGCCACGACAAGGCAGATGATGGGAGCAAGGACATTGCCAATTTTCCTAAAGCCTCACAACGGACCCTAAGGCTGTAAAGGGCTACAGAACATCTAAGGACTGGATCACTTACAGTTCCTGCCTTGAAGCCTATGGGCAGAGTTACACAATTTCTGATGAGATCACCTCCCACCTGGATGAGTACATGGGAATGAAGAGGAGGGAGCTCTCCTACTTCCCAGTCCCAGCACCTCCTTGCAGCTAGCCACCCTTTATTTGTTTATTTTGCATGGCTTTCTGGAAAAGCCTCATCAGAATTGATTTGCCTAGCAGCTGGACTGGAGGCATTGCTTGAGCAGTTGTGCCTTTGGGTCTCACCAGCTAGTCCTGATCCCTAATTCATCAAGTGTTTCTCTCTTTGGGCCTCAAAAGAGAGAAATCTTCAAATCTTGTTTAAAGCTTTCTCCCCTCCTTCATCCCTTCTGCTTCTAAGTGCAGGTGACTTAACTCTTTATATCTTGTGATATGTTAGTTCCTAGATCTGGCCAAAAATCCCGGCATTTTCATGGGGATGATGTCAGCTAAGGTACTATCTTCTCCCTTCAAAGGCATGCTAGTTTCTAGGTCACTGTTTTTTTTCTATTCAGCTATTTTTCCATAATTTTCTTCATAAACAGAGCCAATTTACTAAGTAGGTTTGGTGATTTCTGGTTTTGGTTTTTTTTGTTGTTGTTGTTTTTTGTTTGTTTGTTTGGTTGGTTGTTTTTTTGGGTTTTTTGTTTTTTGGTTTTTTGGTTTTTTTCAGAATGGACACTCCTAAAGGTTTTCTAATGAGAGATCAGACCACAGTGTGGTAAATTTAAGGGGATTTTGCAGCAGTTATGTATTTCCCAGTCATCTTTCTTAGGCCCTGAAAAATAATGTATGACTCACTAGTAAAATGTACTAGAAAAATAAAACTGATTTTGACAAAAATGTTCATATGCAATCCCATATACACTGATAAAATATTTTCCTTTTCTGATACAGTCACATAAAATAATAAAATTAATAATAATAAAATAATCCATTATGCCTCAGTATTCTGCACCCTTCATACAGAAAACTTTACAGGGTGTGTAACAGGGCTATTTAGACAATAGAAGAAACACTCTGCCTTCACAGAATATAAAAGCCCTTCTCCCTGCTCCAGCTACCAACTTGGCCTTCCAGCTCAAACAGTTACAGGTCAGTGAGAGCTCTGGGGCAAAAGGTTCCAGGTTGTAATCACTTTAGCTGTGTTTGTGGGTGTTGGTCCCTGGACTTGATCACCTCCATGCCTGAGAAACCCTGAAGAAATCAGAAATAGTGCCCATACTTCTAAGGAAAGGCACTGAAGAGCAGCATTTCCCAGCAGCCAGTTTGCCCAGCCAAGAAGCAAGAGAGGATCAATATACTCCAGTCAGCTACTCCTCTGTTGGAAGAAATTCATTAGTAGTGCTTGGAGTAGAAAAGGGGAGAAATGCAGTCCTTTGCTGAAGGAAGCAACTGGCAGATTAAGGAAGGCAAGACAAAGGTTTTACTTGCCTCTGCCAGGAGCATTAGGGAGTATCCCAGCTGTTTGAGAAGCCGCTCCATTGAGGGCTTTCACTGACTTGGCTTTAAATTTCACAGACTAAGGTGCTTCTGCCAGAGATATTCCCTGTATCTCATTTCTGGGAAGCTTTACCTAGCCTAATAATTCCTCTTTAAAATACTCTCCTGCTACTTTTGCAACTTCTAATGGTTGCTTCTCTTTCTTACAGATTTCTTTTCAGCTTTGAATTTTTCTCTTTCAACAGTTTGGAAACTATTATTTTGTCCTTCTGAGATTTGACACAGTGCAGATGGGAGGGTGGATTGTAGATGGAGAGCTTTACATTTCTGTTGTGACAAGTTGGGTGCTTACAGAGCTCAGCAATAGCCCCCACATAATGCAACCAACACAGAGGTTGTCTTTACAGTACACCACTTTCCAGTGCACCGTCTCAGTAGTAGCGTAAGCTTCAAGTGGGTGTAAAAATGACCCTGGGTGTAGCAGCTATGTCAAAGCCAGGAGATTCCTTGTGGTGGATACTGCAGG
The DNA here is from genome assembly GCA_013186435.1 of Turdus rufiventris. Classification (NCBI taxonomy): domain Eukaryota; kingdom Metazoa; phylum Chordata; class Aves; order Passeriformes; family Turdidae; genus Turdus; species Turdus rufiventris. Next base: position 503,585 of record PYHW01009245.1, on the reverse strand, counting down.
ATAACAATGAGGCAACTTTCTGCTCATTCTCCTTCATTCTCACAGCCTGCGCAGTCTGTGGATGCACAGATGGTGCAGAGGAGGAATGAGAGGACAAACCTTACTCAGGCAAACCGTGCATGCTTCTCTCTCCCTTCCATCTCTGAAAAAGATTCTTTGAAAAAGAAAAGGCTCCTCTGCTTTGAATTCCCTCCAGTTTGTCTATTTGTATAATAAAATATCTTTGTATTCTTGAAATAATATGCAAAAGGTTGTGGTATTTATATCTGTGAGTAGGTCTGGCAAGTTTCCTTGCGATAAATGTCATCTCAGACGTACATAATGTTTAGCTCGGCTGCTGGACAGCAAAGTGTGTCCTGCCAGCAAGGTCAGTCAGAAAGTAGAATAGTTAGGTAATTTAGGGTCAAGTCTCTGTAGCTTTCTGCCCCACGGGATAGATTTATGGTTGCACTGTGGAAATCTCAGAACAGTGTTGTCTAATATTAATTTCCTCTGTTATATAAATATTTCTTTATCATTATAAATATAATTATGAATATAATATAATTATAAATACAATTATTTGTGTCATCTCTATATTGATTTTTTTTGTTTGGACTAAACTGCATTAATAAGGGGCCTTTTCTGTTTGGTTGGAATAGTTATCATTACCACAGAACAGCTGCTGATCATGCAGCAGGCAATAAAAATTTTTCCCTTCCATTACATAGCTACACAGATCACACTTGAAGACCTGGCTTTGTTTTCAGGAGGGGAAAGAATCTCCACCGGTGTGCATCTCCACTGATGCACGTAGCAATGGCAACTGTCTTATGCTAGAGCTTCTCTGTGCTCAGCATGAGGCTTAAAGTAGAGAATAATTCCTGGTAGGAATATGCTTACCCATGAAAGTGTGCAAGAGCCTGAGATAAAGGATAGTTATTCATTTGGGGTCATTAGCACAGTACCTGGAAATGTGTAGTCTCAAAGATGTCTCTCCTCTGTGTGTCTCTGAGTAGTTGTTTCATTTTGCTGTCCCTCCACTTCCCACCCGTAGGGACAACAATATTTTCATTATCCATTTAGCTTGAGGCTAAGAATGCACTTGACACTAACACAGGCAATTTTCTCTAAGTGTCTACATAATGCCATAAAAATAGTAATGAAAACTTTACACCATTAAGGCTCCTTCCAGAAGATGTCCCTAAAGCTGAATACTTGAACAGTAAAAGCCAGTAGAGTTAGAGTTGCCTGGTAAAGCGTAATTTGGTATGCACAAGTGTGGGCTTATTACTAAAACCACCTACAGAGTCTTGGCAAGGTGCTTTGAGTAGCTGTTTATGGACTTCTAGAACAACTCTTTTTTTTTTTTTTTTGTCATGTAATAGAACAAGAGGAAAGAAAAAAGACAATCACCTATACACTTTTTACCTGTACCCAGATAACAGTAGAATCAGAGCAGATCTCATCTTGCCCAAAATGAAGCCTAGATACAGTCCTTGGAAGGTAATACTCTCTCTGATGGCTGTTTTTGCCTCCAGTGTCATTTCTTTTGGGGACAGGTTTTACTTTCAGAGTCTCCCATCAGATGCTCTGGAAAACTTCCCTATCAGCAGTTGCGAGGTGTACTGTGATGTTTTCCGTTTTATTTGTTTGTAAAGGGCTTCTTTTGCACCTTAAAACAGTTGAGATCAGTCAAGTTCTTCATCAGTCAGCAGTATATCTTGCTGAAATTAACTTAGCCAGTGGGGGAGTCAGCCACTCTAAAGGGTGTTGCAGCCCACCTCCTGTTCTCTTGTTCAGGCAGACTTTTATTTAGAAATGCAGTAATTCAAGCACCAGTGTTCACAAAGTAAATCTTTAAAGTCATGCTGCTGTTGTGGATGGCTTTTCAGACACAATACCTCAGTCCTGCTTAGTGAATTGGCACCTTTTCCCCAGTGTATTTTCTACTTGCTGCTACATGCAAGGCACTGGGCCCATCCCTTGTAAAAGAGCCAAACCCAAGACCAGAAATAATTATTTTGCATCTCTAATGCTTTTCTGTGGTACCTGATCATTTTTGCCCCAGTCTTAAACCTGAGGACTGTTGAATCTGTGGTCCTTATCCAGCCTTTGACTCTTTCTTTATGCTCTCAAACAACCTCAAGTTGTGCCAGAGGAGGTTTGAAATTAATATTAGGAAAAATTGTTCATTGAAAGGTTTCTCAAGCATTGGAAAAAGGTTTTCTGGGGAAGACGTTGAGTCACCATCCTTGGAGGTATTTGAAATTTATAGATTTTGACACTTAGGGACATGGTTTAGTTGTAGGCTTGTCTGTGTCAGGTGGGCTTGATGATTTTCCAACCTAGATGATTCTATGATTCTTAGTCTTCTGAACCCTGTCTCCATTTGACTCTTTTAGGCATCTTCATCTTACTAAGATCTTTCTTTGTGTCACCCACTCCCTACGGCCAGCAGAAGTCCCTTGGACACAAGAGAGCTCATGTTGCCAGGCTCAGCTGCTGGAAGTCGCAAAGAAGAAATCTCCATACACTCCAGCAAGTCTGTACTGGGGCACACTCTGTACTGAATAAATCTCTTAGCAGATTTTAATTGCCAGCTGACTCTGCTAAGGATGTGAAATAAATTTTTTAGAAGAATGCTTATAACAGCCAAAAACTGGAAATTTTTCACTCAGCTCATAAAAAGGGAAATATCAAAGCCAAGAAGGACACCCTGACAAAAGCTCTTACAAAGCAGGAAGGCACTAGGTCTTTGCAAGAAAATGTTTGTTACAAGGGGTTTTTTAATCTGAGAAAAATACTCTTGTGCTCTCATTTATAGAAGAAATTGGGCTGCTTGAACTGCATTCCCTGTGTTCCCTGCCCCTTCTCTCACCAGTAGAATAACTCTACCCTAGGCTGATATTCAGTATGGCTATTTTCTGCTCAGACAATTCAGGATTTTATCATGGAATCACCAGCACAGTAGTACTTGTAGTGCAGAATCACTTTTGTGTACACAATGCATTTACAGTGGCAGAGGGATGTGTTATCACCCCAGGGATTTGATGGATAACAATGCTGCTGTAACAATGTAGTTTTATCTTTGATTTTAAATACTGGACTTATTGGACTCCTTTGGTTTCCTAGCCTTTAGGCTGCATTTGTATGTGCACCAGCTGTTTGTTACATTCTTGATGGCTAGGCCTTGGCATGATTTAAATGGCAACTGAGATTATCTCATGGTCTCCTGACTTCAAGATTTTAATAAAAACAGCAAATAAATAAAACCTGAGAGTCAGCCATGGGAAATGGCAAACCAGCTCTTATCACTGTAGCATGCCAGTCCCATGGGTATGCAGAGCAAAGTGCAGACTGTCAGGAACTAATTAGCTGCAGCATGGAGCTCCTCAGATCAGATTATTCTGTGTCATTGACATCATTACTTGCAAATACTTAGAAAACCATATTGATGCTGAAGGCGTCTTCAGTGATCCCGCAAGTTCCAAGGGATGTGCTTTATGGCGTTAGCTCTGCTGCATTTCTGACCTTTCTTCCCCTCAGGGAGGGATTGGCTTGGATACTAAATATATCAAATTGTCCAAAACTTGAAGGCTATCACAAGAGCAGGCAAAACTGCTTCAAACAGAAGCTTTCCTAAAGTGAAGCCTGAAGTGGAAAATACATTTTGATACAAATACAAATAGAATACAAAATTAGATTAGACCGGTAGGCTCATATAAACACTCCTAAATCAAGTATTTAAGGGCTTTGCAATATACAAGCATTATCCACAGTAGAAATATCAGCTGAAACACAGTTCCACAATCCAAAATAGCTTTGTGCATAGACAAACATGCAATTTCAGAATTCAGAAAAAAAAGCAACCCAAAATATATAAGTAATCTAAACATGTTGCTTTGTGAGAAAAGTATAAAGTTGAGAGGGAATGGTCTGGCCTGTTGCATAATGATATTATCTAAAACATTGTCTATTAAAATTTACAGAAAAATACATCAAATGTGGAAGAATACAGTGCACCAAGAAAAGATAGCATACATTAGTAGTGAATGGTAGAGAAAAACATTATTCTATAAAAAATATCAACAATATTTTCGATATTGATCAATTATTTCAACAATAAGAGATTCTTCTGAAGTCCAGTAAATATGAAGTTTTTTTTGTCCTGTTACAAAATTGGTCCATCCATTGAAAGTCAGAGTTCTAATAAGCTAGTCCACTGTTTATAACCACAGATAAGTGCAGAAAACCTACCTTCTAGAATTCCACAGCTAAATAAACAGAGGCCCTATTGGCAGCAACCTCCTATACATCCATGAGAAGGTAATAGAGACCAGCAGGAGGCATTGGAGCATAAATCCATGCCTGACTGTTGTTCAGTAATAATTTGTACCAGCTGCTTTCCTTGACTTTCTAAAATAACATCATTAGACTGTTCTGGTTTTAAATTTGGTGGGGAAAAAAACAAAAACAAAAACAAAAACACAACAACAAAAAACCAGATGTGGAGGATAAATAATTCTAATTGCATATTTGTATGCAAACAGTTCATCAGTGTGCTCTATATAACGACTTCCCACAGATTTTGAGATGTGGAAGAGAATCTGCTTTGCATAATCTTTTGCCTGCAGTGCCTGTAAACTGTATCTGGTATGTATTATATTTATTTTTCCAAGAAATGTTGTAACTGAAACACAAGGACAAATGTGTCATTTGACCTGCATCAGCAGTTCAGATTCATGGTCTTGACATTCTAAAACTGTTTCAAAGCAAGAAGTCAATCTGAGATGAATTATGATGCAGGACATTTTCTTCTTAATCACAGGCAGCTAATACTTTGTTATTCTCTGAATATCTTTTTATCCAGTTGTAGTTCACCTCTTCTGGAAAAAGGGGAAGGGCGAGGGAAGCTATCTATTTCTAAGAACCAGCTCACATTTTTCAAGCCTGTCATTTCTCGCTGAGCCTATAGTGTATTTTAAAGAGGAAATCAGATATTTTAATAAAAAATAAATTTTCACATTTTTAAAGAGCTAGACTACCCTCAGGGAGAAATGAAGGCCTGACAGCCTCATAAAAAGATTGCTGCAATGTAAAATAGGGTCTCTTTTCTTCCACATGGGGAAGCAATCAAATTCTTCCTCTACCAGCAAAATTGCAGAAGTTAAAAGGTGGCAATCATCCTTGCTTACCTCATCTTAGGGGGCATCCAGTCCTTTTCAGCTAACAAAACGCAGTGGGAGGAACCCCACTCAACCAATGAAAGCGAATGACTTTTTCCTTTGCGTCTGACAAATCCAGGTATCGAGTAGAGTTATCAGAGGAGCAGAGCATCCACAGCACTTGCTGGCTCCCTGTAGATTTGCATGTCCCAGATCCCTTAAAATTTTAATCTTAAATTAAAGTTTGCTTTTACAGGCTAGAAGGTGTTAAAGAGTTTTGGCTATTATCAGAACTCAAAGACAGTCCTGGGATGCTCATTACTCACAGAAGCCCTGGGAGTGCTATGCAAAGGATGTTAAGAACTCCGCCTTCCTGCTCTTGGCCTCATGAGAAGACATGAAGTAGGGCTCTGCTTACTGCAGGAGAGAGGAATCCACTGTCTGACAAGATCACAGCTCTACACTATAACCCTAACACTGAGCCTGCGGAGGGACAGGTGGTAACTGCCTTTCCTTAAGGTAAGTATCCCAGCAGAACATCAGGCAAACATAAATGGAGAGAAATAGTCATATTTTGTGATTTAAGTCCTTACCAGCTGGTGAACTAGTTTGGCCAAAACACTGGGACATCGCTTCTGGAAGCAAGAGGTAGAATTGCTTAATGGAATTTTTTCTGTTGTTCCCAACAACAGAAATTTTTGGTATAATTGCCCTTGAGCAGTGCTTTCACTGGAATAGGTAACAAGGGGAACAAAACTTTGGCACAACTACATTCAAAGTAAGATGTGAGGTGGCCATCAAAGCACCTCAGCTGACAGTGATAGCAGAGGAGCACCTGCCTGGAATTGATACCAAGGACAAGAAAATTTTAGTATTTGCTGGAGATGTGATCTTAGACAGCTGGCTCCCAGGTACCAGTAGGGTGCACACATCCTCTCAGGAGCAAGATGTGAGAGTAAAGGGAGAGGGGATGCTTGAGAAAGCCAAGTAGTGGTAGCAGCTGTGTTAGAAGTACGAGCAGAAAGTGTGCAAAACCAGGGACCTTCTGCAGCCTTGTAACCCCAAAAAAACAACCATTGAACCAAAGTTTGGAAACATTTTATGAAGGCAAATAACCTCTAAAAAGTACACAGGAAAACTGCAGTTCTGAAAACCACACATATCTAAAACTGGTTTTCTGTTTATAGGGGAAGGTAGAAATAGTTTCAAGCAAATATTTGTTTTGCATTGAGAAGATGCCAGCGGTCTTGTGATGTTCATATGCTTCTGACTTGTATAGTTAGGATTTACCCATAAGCAGCAGGAAAAAGCTATATGAAGCAGTGAATTGAGTAACTAAATCTAATGTGGTTTGGCCAACAAGGCCTGGAAATGTCCTAATGGTCACTCACTCAGTGATCACAAAGCACACACGAGGTCAGGAAAAGGGGTTGCTCGCGCTATGGGCCAGCCCCCACAGGCTGCTAGGGATGGTACAGATAACACTCAGCTGTGCTCCCACAGAAACTTTATTGAGTATTTTGGTACAGGAGCCACAACTTGTCTGCAAGCAGAAGGATCAGATCTTTGCCATGGCAATTTCTTCTATGACATAAGTCCTAGAGAATTGGGAGGAGTTGTTCTATTGCACCAAGAGATACATACCTTGTATTTCCTGAGGTCAATTTTCAATGGCAATATCAGCATTCCCTTTATAGGTTCTTTTTCACATTTTCAGCTGCTGACCATGAAGAGGGCAGCTTTAACCATTCAATAGAGGTCCATCTTACTGCAACAGTGTCTCTACCTAGTCCTCTAGGCACATAACAGACCTCTGGAATCAGAAGAGCTATGTAGCTTGATCCAAGCTCTTCTCCAGCCTTCTTTCCACCCTGGGAAAAGCAAGCCAAACCAAGATTTTATGCTGCAATCCAGATAACCTGTTTCAGTTTGACTTGGGTCACATATAGACCATTTTCAGATCTTTGCCTCAGCAATCTTTAGAACAACCTAGACCAATGTGGTTTTGAAGTAAAAAAAAGGAATAAAATTGGGCTTTCATCGAGGGTAGAAGAATACAAGAGATGTGAACATACGGACAACACGCTCTAGGTAAAACCCTTACCAGGACAAATACAGTAATTTCACGACCATAAGGCGCAATGGACTATAAGGCACACCTCCAGGAGTCGGCAAATTTCGCAACTTTGTACATTATATAAGGTGCACCAGACTATTAGGCGCACTTGTTTTTTTTGCTGTGAAGATCCATGCCGCAGGCAACTAATTAACAAATTAGTAATGGAATCCCATGATCGATCGTGGAGTTTACTGGTAGGTGCTCAATTTGCAAATATTTTACACAGATTGATGTAGCCTTTATATGCAACCCCACCCAAGCGCCCTCCCCATGCGCGGGGCCCGGCCTTCCCGCCTGCCCCCGGCTGGCGAAGCGGAGCTTGGGGCGACCGCGGCTCACACCTCGGGGTTGCTGCAGGTCAGGTCAGCTCAGGGCCACCACGGCTCGCGGTGGTTCGGGGCAGCACAGCGCTGCTCGTTCCCTCTCTCCCTGTGAGGCTGCTGCTGGCCAGGGGTTGGCTGCTCCCGCCCCCCCTCGTGGCTCGGCGCTCCCGTGTTGCAGGCATCTTGGGAGCTCTAACATTACAGCCTGTGTATCGTAAGATCCCATAAGTAGGACGGAGGTAGCTACAAGGTTACTATGCCCTTGGTGGGCTTTTGAGTGAAAAACAAAGTCATAAAACTTCTACAAAAAGTGCCTAGGCGCCAAGGAGAAGACATCCAGAGATACAAAGTCCTGTTTACCGAGATGCAGCTGTAACTTCAAAGTAAGAGTTTTGCAACAACCCAGACAAGAATAGGTATCTCAAGCTACCCAATGAATGTATATGTTACATATAGCTATTGCTTTTGCAGACCAATCATGCTACCGCTTACAATTGCTTGTACCATGTAGTTTTCTATATAATCTGCTCCTAAAGGAATAAAGTTAGACTAAGATTCGCCTTAGGAATAAAGAGAGATTCGCTTTGGACTAAGATTTAGGATTCACTTTTGCTTGCAACTGGACAACTATCGGTGCCGTCCCTCCGAGGGCCGCGGTACTCCCGTGGCACCACCCCCCTCGCAGCTCGGCTCACGGCTTGCACTTTTTTTTCGCAGCAAGGAGCTGCACTGCATGCAACAAAGTAATGAATTACTGGGAGGTGCTCAATTTGCAAACATTTTTCACAGATTGGCATAGCCTTTAAACACAGACCCAAGTGCCCTCTCCGCATGTGGGCCTTGGCACTCCCGCCCGCCCCTGGTGCCGGCTGGTGAGGCGGGCCTCAGGACGGGGGTGGCTCGCGGCTTCTGCGGCAGCCTGCTCCCTCCCTCCCCACGCCACCCCAGCACTCCGGCAGCCCCATGCCCCACTGGCGCTCCGGGAGCCCCGCGCTACCCTGGGTGCCATGTGCCAGGAGCCCCATGCCGCTGCTGCCCTGATGCTGGCGGGCTCACCCCACGCTGCCTCTGCCCCAATGCTGGCGGCTTTCCCTCCAGCCCAGGCTGCGCCACTGCATTTTGCACCCCCCCTCCGGGCTGCCACAATGCTGGTGGGCTTGCGCTGCCACTGTCCTGATGCTGCTGGCTTCCCTCCCCGACCTGGGCTGCACTGCTGGGCTTTCCCCCCATGCCCGGGCTGCTCCGCCACCGCCAGCTTTCCCCTCACGCTGGCACTTCCCCGATGCCGCCAGGCTTGCCCTGGCCTGGCGCTGCCCTGATGCTGCCGCTGGGCGGGCTCGGCTTGGCACTGTTGCAGGCTCACACTTCCAGGTTGGCAAATTTCGCAACTTTGTCCATTATATTAGGTGCACTGCCGGGTTCGGGGAAAAATTTTAGTCAAAAGGGTGCACCTTATAGGCGTGAAATTACTGTACTCTCAAAACCCTACAATAAAATTATTATTATAATTAAGGACTCATTTATGGAATGTACAGTATTTACAGCCATTAAAACTAGGTAGATGATACTAAGTAATAGGGAAGAAGATACTAAGTAAAGGGAAATTAGGACACAGCTAGGAGGTGGTTCCCAGGCTCTTTCCTATTGTACTGATACCTCGAATAGCAAATGCCATTCAGGGCCTACCTCGATAGTCTCATGATAAGAAACCCTGGAGAGAGGCTATCTCTAGCACAGGCCTAGAGAGGTTCTATCATCTTATTCCACACAAAGTCTACAGCATCTTGTAAAGGAAGCCCATAGCAGCTGATAGGCCCGTCTCCCAGCTTAATAGGAGTCAATAATGCTCTCTGCTCCCATGGATGTGGGGATTACAGTAATTTCACGATTATAAGCCACACCATTTTGATTAAAATTTTGGTCCGAACCTGAAGTGCGGCTTATATACGGACAAAGAACGAAAAGTTGCTGGTTTAGTTTGGAGGGCAGGTGTCTGCTAAGAAAGGCAGGAACTTCTCTTTGAAATAGAGAATGTAAGCCCCCTCCCTACAAATTATTATAATTTTGAAATCAAGGGGCTTTCAGGCAAAAATATGGGAATTCGGAATAACAGTTCTTTGCTAGGGAAATTAAAATAGAAATACAGTACTACAAAGAAACAAACTCCAAACCCTGACAAAGTCAGAGCACAACCTGACACCCCGTCAGACAGGGTGTTGGTAGCAGTTCGATTAAATGGTGTTTGCAGTCCTTTTGCAGTGACAGATGTGATTCAGTTGAAGCAGTGCTCCTGTACAAGGTGCAGTTTCCCTCCGGAGGTCCAGTAGTGATGTAGAGAAATCCGGTTTTCCTCCGGAGTCCAGTGGAGAAAGGGGCTCCCTTAGTGTCCCAAAACCTCTGCTTTATCTTGGTAAGAAATGTTGGGCTCTTCCCCCAGCTAGAGCAACTTCCAATGGGATGCAGTAATTTTATCAGTCACACAGTGGGACTCAATGGCCATTAGCAGAAAATGACTCGCTGGAGGAAGGATGGGTTGTGAAAAGATAAAGAACAGTGCCCCGCCTGGTTTCAATGGATGGCCCATCAGCAGAATATCTCCCAGGGAGATAAGGATCACTGCCCCCAGCCTCAACAGATGGTGATAGAGTAGATACCTTTTATCACACTCTGTGCGGCTTATAATCAGGTGCGGCTTATATATGGACAAAGAATGAAAAGTTGCTGACACCCGGAAGTGTTGCTTATAATTGTGAAATTACTGTAGTCAAAAGCAGTTGTCTTAGATTACAGGAATGAATCTTAGAGTGGAGTGCTTTCTGTAACATCAGAACAAATCAAGTTCAGTCCCCAAGCCAGTTCACTTCAGTTCAGGTATGAGCTGAGACCAACTAATGTCTGTTCCTAAATTTTCATCCTCAAGACCAGGAAAACTGATATCTAGAAGGATTTTGCTGAGACTGTCATTCATGGTATCCAGGATAAGACCCTCCATGAGTGACCGGTTTTCAGTAAAGCCAGAGGCTGTCAGTTCAACAGAGGATTGCCTGGAAGCATCACGAATAAACGCCGGAGAGCTCGTGAGGGGTACATGAGCCATGTCACTAGATTCTGTATTGAGCAGTTCACGAGGAGAATCAAAGAGAGGATTTTTAAGGGGCGTGCTGTTAAAACCCAGCAAGTCCTGGTTGTCCCGGAGGGGTGTGAATGGCAACTGAAGGGTTTTCACTGGACTGAAGTCCAGCTCATGACTTCCCTTGGCTAAGGAAGCAGACTTCCAGGGGTCAAGGACCTCTAGTGAAGGGGTAGTAGTGGCTGAAACTTTGCTGGGAGTGGAAGAAACAGGCAATTTGCTGAAGATGTCCTTGACTGGTGTTTTAAAGGCCCCCTCTTCTCCCCGTGAGCAGTTGAGCTGTGATATGTTCTCAAGGGGCTGGTTTTCCTGGAGGAAGAGACGGTCTGCCCCTAACCGAAAAGAGTCAAAGCTGCTGCTTTCTGGCAAAACAAGGACAGGCTCTTCTGAACAAGGCAGTGCTAGGCGTTGTTTCCTTCTGGATCTGCCCAATTCTCGCCTTTCCCTCCTCTTTATGACTAAAGAGTCGGAAACTGCCTTAGATGGGGACTTCAGTGTGGTGAACTGTTTCCTTTCCTTTGGGGATGAGTCTGGGAGGAACAAGCTTGGCTCTTCTTTGACTGTTACAGTTGAGGCAAATGGGGACAGCCAGTGATCCAGCTGAGAGCTTTCTTCCTCCTTTATACAGGCACCCTCAGGGAAAGAAGACAATTCCTCACCAGGCTGGGAGCTGTTCTCCTGTACGGCATGGGTTGGGGGAAATAAACCTTCATCACATTGACCCTCCTCCTTGACAGCAGCCATTGGTAAACAGGATGACTCTTCTGCAGACAGTGACATCTACAATGAAACACAGGTGACATCCAGATCTAAGCCACCCAAAAATCTAAATAACAGTGGAAGGAAAAGAAAGACTGGCATTTAAGGTCAGCAGAAAGGGTAAGAGGAAGATATTCAGGAAGCAGTAATTATAACAGACTGAGATTGATCTCTGTGAAATTGATAGAAAGAAGCCTAAGGATCACATGGGAAGGATTCTAGCTAAGTGACTGAAAGTCATACCCTTCAAACACTCCTGCTCTGAGGAACTCCTGGGAGTACAGGCAGAAGGACAGCTGAATATTGCTGGGAAAAATAGAACCCCTTTGATTTTTTCTTACATTATCTAAATGGGAGTAACAAAATTAATGAGGACAGCTTTCCCAGAAACCAAGGAAAAGGAAGAGAAAAAAAATGAGGTTATCAAAAAGAGAAAGAGCACAGGAGAAAGATAAATCATAGCTGGAGAGAACATAAAGTGGCAGGCATACAAAGGAAAAGAGGATTATGGTTAGACAGGATGGAAGAAGCTAAAGCTTCAGAAGGCCTAAGCATACAAGAGCAGTGAGATGCCAAGTAAAAGACTGGTTGAATAGCTGTTTTGCTTGAGCCCAGAATAAGTGTGAACTTCACAGAATTAGCAAACAGCAGATATGGAAATAATCTGGGAAAAGACTACATGAAACACATTCTCTTCCAGAAGTTCCTTATCGTTACTTATCTATAGAGCTATCAAAAATATGAATGTTTTAAGATCAGAACAAAGCCATTCCAAAGCCTTTTGTCTTTTTTCACATCCCAGCAGTAAAGAAAAATTGTCTTGACCAAGCCATAGAGCCCCTTCCTCTAGTGAATTACAGAAATATCCTTAGAGCAAATAAACTAGCAGGTAGTAGTCAGCCTAGGGACAGTAAGGGATTATCACTGGCTAGTTCCTTGACAGGAGCTTGGAGTTTTAGAGCACCTAGTAAAGATGCACAAAGGAGCCATATGAAGAAAAGATTCATTGAAGGCAAGAGATATAGGGAAAAAAAAAGTAAACAAAAAATCCAAACAAACACACCCCTCCTAAAAAAAAAAAAACCCCACAACCTCCCTAGCCCACCCCTTGCCCCCCTTAAAAAAACAATTAAAAAAAAGTAACCCCCAAAAAAACTCCTCAGAAAACAAGAAACCAACCTTTGTAGCAATGTGCACACGCTTATTGCTCTGCAAAGTCTCTGAGCTGTTAAGGGATGCTCCCTGTGCCATGGACAGAGGAATCTTCACAGAAGGCTGCAAGACAAGAGGCTGACTCAAAGGAAACTGGATTGGAACCAGGTAGGAGTTGACACGAGGAAGCAAAGGCTTCATCTTTCGGCCTGGAAGGGAAAAGAAGGGACTCACTTTTGCCTGTTCTCCACTGCGCTACCTCTTGAAACCCAGGCACCTTACAGAAAGTCCTCCTAGACACCCCAAAAGAAACATTTGATCAGATCACTTGCCTTCTTCTGCTAAGGATCAAACTACCAAGACAGAAGGCTCATGAAGAGAAGGCTCATGGAGAAGGCTCATGAACAAGAAAATAAATCTTTCATGCAGATCCTACTCCTCAGGTTGGGGCTCTCACTCCATTTGAATGCTAAATGCCCACCCATCTCACCATCACATCCTTTCCGACACAGCAATACTGCTTTCCATTTCAAATCTGACAATAAGGAGCATAAAAGCTGGCAAAGTGGGATAATGCACTCCACCTGTATTCCTAAAGAAATCTGGGAGAGTGCCCCAGATTTATTGGATTGATTCTCTTTGGTCTAGACTGATGTGGACACTTACGTGAATTCTGGGGTTCAGTTTTGCTTCCCATGTTCTTCAGAGGATCTGGAAGACGACTCTTCTGTTGCTGCAATCATTGTGAAATAAGTAAGAGGAGAAGGAGAAGAGATTAAAAGAAAAGAATGCACATTTATTCTGCTGCCTCAGTGAGAACTGTGAAACAAAAGGTCTGTGCTGTACTAATGCAGACAGAGCACCTGTTAGTACCCAGCACTCAGGCTGGCTCTAGGCCTGTGCCACTTGCCGATTTGCAGCCATGCCATTGCAAAGCCAGCTGCCCACCAAAAGCTGTGTAGGAAAACAGACAACTTGACAGAGCTGCTCCATCTGCAGACTCTACAGCAGAAGTGAGCTGGTTTCAGCACCCCCAGTGCCTGAGGAACAATGAATAGGATGGCTTTATTGAGTATTGGACATCTATACAAACCACAGACTGGATAGGTGTTCAAATGGAATAAGAGGCAATGGGATCAGAATTCTGAGCAGATGGAAAGAAGGCCAAGGTTGTAGCTGTGACAGAAAAGTGTTTGACTGGATGCTTGCAAATCCATCACTGTTAAAACTGCTGAATGCAAGAGCAACAGCAACAGCAAACAGGTTCATTCTTCCAAGAATCATAATGCAGTAGGTTCAAAAATGAAAAAGGAGCACAGAGATCCTATTCTGTCTGGATGGGAGCCCCAGAACATATTGGAACTGTTGTCATGGAGATGAAATCTGTTTGGGCTTGTTCTCTGAAGTCCATTGCAGCCTACTTCAGCAGTAGACTTCCAAGTTGCTCAAAGCTGTCCAGCTTGAGCAGCTAGAGAGCGACTGTACCATCTGAAGGCAGTCAATCTTTGGCTAGACCCCTCTTCCCACAAAGGGTGCACATGGAGCTGTATGAGTGACCCAGCAGTGACCCAGTCCCCCTCCCCAAGCCTGTTGTCCTTTCCTTCAGTGACTGGCAAGAAGAGAATGGAAGATCAAGCCCCAAGCCAGATGGTAATTCTTACTGATTCAGAGTACTCAGGCGATGTTGGTGACCCCGAGTCCAGCGGCTGGTGGCAGAAGGCATTGGGCAGCAAAAAAATGAAGATGAAGTTATCAACCAAAGAGGGAGACAAATGGGACATTTTAAACTTCTACAATCTGAGCAAACAAAAGTTAATTCTACCCACCCACTGCAGAAAACACAAGAGTCTAAACACACCTATACCAGACTCCCAAACTCTATTTTCCTTGACAAAATCTTCCAAAAATACCTAGTTGGGCTAGGACAATTTCATTCTAAGACTGACTTATCAAACAGCATAGGAACACCTGGTTGGCCTCAGTGGAAAGCTTCTCATAAGGAATTTGAATCAGGCCTATGGAAAGAAGTTGAACAACCTGACTACTATATTTGGCATAACACATGAAGAATAAACACATCCCACATAAGCTTCAGGTCAGAAGCACAGCCACAGCACCTTTTCTTTCAAAGGCAGAGCTTGTCTATTTGTCAAGTAAAGTGACTGAATCCAGTTTCTACAAAAAGGTTGATGTCAAAGCAGCTTGACCTTACAGTTAAAACAAGGTCCATCAGGCTAGTGTGGCATTTGGAAACAGGATAGCCTGTCCTACTTTTCTGCACAAGGCAACTCACCTTAAATACCTGGTCCAATGTTAGGCAACGGTTTGCATCAGGGTGAATAGTCCAGAAGGAGATTTTACCATTGGCAGACGTCTCACGGACAAACATATCATGAAGGGACAGGTTGTGCCGAATGGAGTTCTGGGGAGAAAGGAGCGAGGGGAGGTGTTATCAGCAAAGCAAGCCTACCTCAAACATGGCTGTCCTAGCAGAGGGATTGCATTCCAAAGTGTAGACAACACCGAACTTTCATATTCACAGCATACCCAGCCAACCCTGTCATCAGTCTCTTATTCTGTGTATGCTTGAAATCCCTATTCTCACTCCAGTGATCAAACATCCCATTATCTTGTTTAACTAGGATGAGGCAAGGGATACAAGAAGTGGTACAGCGAACATTTGGAGTGAGAGTGTATTTGGGGTGGAATGTTTAAATGAGCTTCCATCTTGCTTTGCAGGCTGGGGAACAACTTTTCATTTTGATCCAGAAGGCATGTAACATCACCCACAGCAACTTGAGGGCCTGCTTGTTACCTTCCAGCCTGGCTTAGCTACATGTTTAAAATAAGGGAAATGATCCTCAATCCAGGTATAGATGTCCTTCAGGGTCATGCGCTTCTTCTCTGTGCTGTTGATGGCAAATTGGATCATGGCCATGTAGGAATAAGGAGGTCGTTCTGACACTGAATCCTGACATGAGGAGGACACAGCAGCAGCAGCAGCTTCCTCTTCAGTCTGAAAGACAGAAGGGGTGATACATGAACGTTCATGAAGCTGACAAGAAGGCATGGAACATCCCTGGATCCTTTGGGTTTTGCTGTTCATATCAGTAAATGTCAAACTCAGATTACCTAGAGGTGGTGATGCTTAATTATTCCAAGTCTTCTGTCTGATCCATGTAGATTACTTCCACATCAAAAGTCTCAGCACACACTCTTGTATTCTCCTACTTACCTTGACTCTTTCCTGCAGAGGCACCTGATTCTCTTTCTCTGTGTCTTCCTTCACAGAAGAGGGATTTAGCCCATCAGATCTCATCTTCCCCAGCCACTGGATGTTGGTGAGGCTGTTGTCCAACACAGAGCTCATTGTCTCACCACTGCCTGTTGGGATAACAAGCCCACATAATAATCACACAATCATTTAGGTTAAAACAGTCATCCAAGACCATCGAGTCCAACCTGTGACCAAACACCACCTTATCAATGACACCATAGCACTGACTGCACCATCCAGTCATTTCTTGAACACTTCTAGGGATAGTGACTCCAAATCTCCCTGGGCAGTCTGTTCCAATGCTTGACAACCTTTTTCAGGAAAAAAATTCTTCATGATGTCCAGTCTGAACTTTCCCTGGCACAGCTTGAGGCTCTGCCCTTCTGTCCTGTCATTTGGTGCCTAGGAGAAGGCAACCCCCGCTGCTTTACAGCCTCCTTTCAGGCAGTTGTAGGGAGTGATAAGGTCCCCCTGACCTTCCTTTTCTCCAAGCTAAACACCCTCAGCTCTTCCTCATCAGACCTGTGCTCCAGACCCTTCAGCAGCTCTGTTGCCCTTCTCTGGACTCACTCCAGCACCTCAATGTCTTTCCTGCTATGAGTGACCCAAAACCGAAAACAGAACTCAAGGTATGGCCTCACCAGTGCTGGGTACAGGTGGACAATCTCTGCCCCGGTCCTGCTGGCCACACTATTGCTGATAAAGGCCAGGATGCCACTGGCCTTTCTTGGCCACCTGGGTACAACTAGTTCATGTTCAGCTGCTCTTGACCAGCACCTCCAGGTCCTTTTCCTCTGGGCAGCTTTCCGGCCATTCTGCCCCTAGCCTGTGGCACTGCCTGGGGTTGTTACAATGCAACTGCAGGACCTGATACCTGGTCTTACTGAATTCATGCAATTGGCCTTGACCCATGGATTCAGCTGGTCCAGATCCCTCTGCAGAGCCCTCCTGCCCTCCAGCAGATCCACACTCCCACCCAACTTGATGTCATCTGTGAACTTACTGAGGATGACTGCAACCCCTTCATCCAGATCACTGATATATCTATATACATATATCTATAGATATCTATATATCCATTGATATTTATATCTATGATATACTGGCCCCAACCCTGAGCCCTGGGGAACCCCACCAGTGACTGGTCTCCAGCTGGATGCAGCGCTGTTCAGCACCACTCTCTGGGCCTGGCCATCCAGCCAGTTTTAACCTAGTGAAGACTGAACCTGGCCAAGCCATGTATTGCCAACTTTCCTGGAAAAATGCCGTGGGAGACAGTGTTAAAGGCTTTACTGAAGCCCAGGTAGACTACAGACACAGACTTCCCCTTGTCAAAACTCTGCTTTCTCACAAGTAACCCTGCTGCCACTTCATCTCAGCTGTCGAAAGGAAGGCAGCAGTCACACTTCTAAAAGATGGTAATGCAACACTCATATTGTGGAAGGAATTCACCTTGAATTCCTGATTTCATGTGTAGTTGCCCAATTTCCAAAAAGAGTTGCAGCCTTAAAAACAAACACTCAAACCAGACTATTGCTGCCAACCAAAACAGGACAATGTTGATCTAGCACTTCAAGAAATAAAAAGACTTAGCACAAAATTTAAGTCAGAAGCTCAGATGTCTTCCATCATAAAATATGTCCACTATAATCCTTCAGATTTCATTACATATGCAAAGCTATGTAGATTCTTAGAATCAAATCCATCATCAAATCCATTGATTTCATATTTTTGTATTTTGTAATTGTAAAATATTAATAATTACTGCATACCAAGATGCAGATGCTGCACTCCTTGGCCCATTTCACATCTCTTTGTCTGTCAGGACAAAAAAAAAATCCAACAAAAAAACAGGTAAAGGCTACATACTGTTGGTCTCCTGTTCCTGTTCAACCACAGGATCAGCTCCTGAATGCCAGAGGGCTGTACTGCCTGCAAGACCAGGCGTCTGTGCAATATTCTTCTCTCTTTCATGACTGTCTGCAGCCTTGATGGCTGCACTGGCTTTCTTCTCTGATGGGAGATGCTGTGATGGTGCTGGACCTGCTGAACGGGATGTGCCCCCACTGCTAATGAGAATGAACTTGTTGGGTCCATTGTTGCCACACTCCTTTCCTTTTGCTGTCAATGCCTCTATGATGCTCTGGATATCAGCATTTGTAGGGATGGCCACCACCTGTGTGTTGGGCATTGTAGGATGGTCAATTATCTTTATTCCCGCTGGGAATTTCTGCAGGCCACAGTCCCTTTTGTCTCTGGGTTGTCTGTTGTGTTGGTCTTCCTGCCTATGCTCCTGCTTAGGAGCCTTTTCATCCTGACCTCTGTTCTCATCTCTTGCTGCAGTACTGGATTCATCGTTCTGTGGGAGGGTCAGTTTCCGTCTTTTGAGAATTAAGGGCCTGCGAGGGCTGGTCCTCATTATTGATCTATACTGTCACTCTCCATTGAAAGCGAGAGGAACAAATCCTGCAAAACAAAAGGTACAACATAAAGGGTGCAGCAAATCATCTCAAGACCTCCCACAGAACATACATTCTCAGCAGTTGCTACAAAGGTAGAAACACAAAAAGAAAATAAAATTGAAAGCAATTAATAAGGCTGACAAACTACTGAAAAATCATACTGTACCTCCTTAACCCACACCTTGTGTAAGCAGGATGGGAGAGAGATTTGCAGAGTAGATAATTTGCATCATAAAGTACATAATAACGAGCTAAGTGTGTATGTGCTTTACAGAAAGACTTAACTATAATGTGACTTGACCAGCATCACTCAGCAAGCTAGAGGGGAGGGGAGGGAAGGCAGAATATAGAAATAGCTGTGCTGATTCTTATAGCCTATTGCTCTAAGAAGTAGATGACACAATCTGCATGAGAAGGGAATTTACAGGTGGTTTAACGTCTGGGAAGCAGAGATTATCCTGAACACTACAAAGGCACACAATAAATGCAGCAGAAGTAAGGTGCTATAAGGACACCAAGTAAATGTGCTGCTAATTCCTTTTGAAAATTTGTCATCATTGGGTAGCATACAATTTAGATGTCAAACTTTTGGACAACAGGTGGTTTAGACTATAAAGCTGGAAGCAGAGGAAATAAAATTCAGATATACTAACTGCTTCTAGGGTAAGATACTGTGAGAATACTAGTAATAAAGCCATCAGAAATTCGGTGGAGCCTGTGCCTTTCTGCAAACTATACCGGAGCAATATGCAAATTATACTGTTTTTCATTAGAGATGGCAAGCAGAATATAAATATATACCAAAAAAAGGAGGCCTTTACCATTGGTAGATTTGACGAGGCCAGCTAGCAAATGAAAAAATTCTCACTAAGAACTCACTGCATTGATATAAAGGAGCGCCCAGCAGATAACAAGCTGAGCTGATGCTCTAAGTACAGGGAGCAGACATCCCTGCGATCATTCCACGCGGGTTCTGGCAGCCGGCATGGCAAGCATGGCCCTTGGCGCTCTGCTCCACCCCCTGAAGGGCAGATCCCGGTAAGACAGCGCCACAAGCAGAACCCTGAGCCAGCCTCCCGCAGCCTGCCTTCCTTGCAGGAGCGCGTCACTTCCCAAGGAGGCCTCGATCTGCTGTCCCCGTGCAGGGCCGGGGCGCTGCCGTGTACGCGCGGTCCCGAGGGGCCAAGGAGGGCAGCGCCAAAGCGCTCCCAGCTCCTCCTTCACCCACTCCGGCCCTGAGCTGCCGCCCTCGCCAGAAGGTTCACCTGCTCCCGCGGGGCCCTCCACCCCGGGCCGGGCCTAGGCGCTGCCCTCTCCCGGCCGCCCAGCGGCCTCAGCGCAGCCCTCCAAGGGGTGCCGACCTTTGCCTGGGGCCCTGGAGGGCCGCGGCGGGCGCAGGTCACGACTCACCAGCTGCCGGGCCGGGCAGGGCCGATGCAGGGCGGCGGCGGCAGCGGCGGCCCCGGCGCTCCCGGTTTGAATTTGGCGCCCGGCGCGGCGCTGGCCCAGTCACGTGCCGGTCTCCGCCAGTGAGCGGCGGCGGGGGCGGGGCCGGCGCGGCCGGGCCAGTGGGCGCGCAGGGGGCGGGGCCTCGGCGGGCCGGGCCAATCGGCGGCGGCCGCGGGAGATACGGATGTGCGGGCGGAGCAGAACCCGGGCCAGAGCTTGGGCCGCTCCCGGGATTGTGTTGTTCCCCCCGTCTGTCTCTGTTTCGGGATAGCCGCTCCCGCCCTGGATGGGGCAGTGCCCGCAGCTTCTTTCAACCATGCTGCTCGCGGCTGGGAGTCCTGCCGTGCACCCGGGCCGGCGGCATTGCGCTGACCCCTGGTGAAGGGCTGCGGAGGTTTGCCGTTTAACGTGTGTGCTGCGGCTGCACCGGGCTAGGGGGGCCCGCAGGACTCCACTGACACTTAGGTAAGCAGTCAGGCTGTTGCAGTCTCATGCATTTCTCATGAAATGTTATCAAATTTTCTTGTCTGTGCTGTTCTACGATAAGTCAGGTTGGAAGAACGTGAGCCAATTGTGTCCAGGTGGCCAAGAAGGCCAGTGGCACCTGGCCTGTATCAGTAATAGTGCGTCCAGCAGAACCAGGGTAGGGATTGTCCCCCTGTGCTCCTCACTGGTGAGGTCACACCTCGAGTGTTGTGTTCCGGGCCCCTCACTTCAGGAAGGACATTGAAGTGCTGGAGTGGGTCCAGAGAAGGGCAGCAGAGCTGGTCTGGAGCACAAGTCCTGTGAGGAGTGGCTGAGGGAGGCGGGGGTGTTCAGCCTGGAGAAAAGGAGGCTCAGGGGAGACCTTACTGCTCTACAACTGCTTGAAAGGAGGGTAGAGCCAGCTGGGGGGTGGCCTTTTCTCTCAGGTACCTACTCATGGAACAAGGGGACGTTGTCTTAAGCTGCACCAGGGGAGGTTTTGGTTGGGCATTAGGAAGAATTTCTTCATAGGAAGGGTGGTTGGACATTGGAATGGGCTACCCAGGGAGGTGGAGTAACTGTTCCTGAAAGTATTTAACAAAAGACTGGATGTGCTATGGTCTAGCTGCTATGGTGGTGTTTGGCCATAGGTTGGATTTGATGACCTCAGAAGTCTTCCAACCTAATTGATTCTGTGAGCTGTTTTCCAACAGAAAAGTAAATACAATGTTGCTTCAGTTCTAACTTATTAATTAGCTAAAACAAACAAATCATGCAAGATTTGTAGAATACAGGTAGGAGATGTCAACTCTGTTCTGTAAAAAATAACAAACTTAAAATCTCTTGAAATTAAAACATACAGGTAGTTAGCAACTACAAAGGGAAAGAGTTCTGATTATCTTGGCCCTATAATGTCATCTTGGCATTACAAATCAGTTTAAGTTAAAAAAAAAGAAAATGTTATTTGATTTTTTGTTTTTCCCTTTTGATAGCTGTCTTGATAAAGCTGGATCAGGTGGTTAACAGCTCCGATTCCTGCAGTGCATTTCTAAATCTACCTGAAAATTGCATAAAGGTTCCCAGAGCTACTGTTGGGAAAAAGTCTGTCTTGAGATTTGCACACTGTGCTGTTGCATAAGTGTTTTGCTTTTGTTAAAAACTACATCTGAGGTTTCCAAACAAGTCTGTCTTCAAATCCATTTATTTGCCTTCTACAGATTTGAGAGCGCTTTAGCATCTCCTTGGGTGCTTCCCTCTTTCTTCAATTAGCTCCAACAAGCATCATGAGGTTTCTAAGTAGTTCTACCACAACTTTTGATGCCTCCGAAGAAGAAGTGTACCCACAAGGCCAGGAAGGCAGAGCTGGTTTTTCTTGAGAGGCCGTGGGCAGGACCCATCCATTGTTATGAAAATCCACTGCATTCGGCTGAGAATCCCAGACGTGTGCCTACAAAACCTGTGGACCCGAATACCTCTGCTGCCTGGGTTGGTATAAATTGTCTTTCCTCCCACATCGGAGTTTTCAAGTTTCTCCTGTATGTCTTAACAGAAACTTATTTGTTCTGGATGTGGAAACTTAGTAGCCCAGACCTGAATTCCCTCTGTCAGTCTAAAGCATAAATAAGTGCTTGAGTTGCTTCACATGCTAAGAATAAACACTAAGGTCTTGGTTACTTGAAGACATAAACCATGTGCAGTCTGTACTGATTAATGACTATTTGTCTTCTAGAAAAATAATTTCCCGCAGGAAAACCACTGTTTTCCTCAGCAACCTAAAACCCTGCACGAAATAAACATTAGGGGAGATTTTTCCTATTGGTTTGCTGTTTGAAATAACTGCTGAACTCTAAATGTTACCTGTTACAGTATTGTTTGAATCTGACACTGCTAAATTTAGAGAATATAGGTTTTCACTTCAGAATTATTTGTTTTAACTTGCCCTCTTTTCCATTTCTGTGTTTTGAATAGTTTCTCTCCATACCAATCTTGTGATGGATTCATTTTCTTGGGAATGTTTGCTATGTCCTAAAGTACTCCTTATATTGTGCAATGTAAAGATTTATTTTTTTTAAGCAAACAGCTGTAGCAAAGAGAGATTGTTCCTGTACAACAGTAGCCATCACCTAGGGGAGCTCTGTTTAAACATTACTGCTGCTTGACTCTGCTCTTCACAAAGCAAGCTCAGAAAGTGTGATTTCAAACCTGCTTGAAACATTCCTTTGTTCCTGTTGACCTGCAGGTATTCTTGTGATGCCTTCGCCTTGAAGTAGAAAATCTTCAATTTTTTCCTTTTTAATTTTTTTTCTTTAGGTATCTGCTTGAGGCAGTTAGCACTACAGTTTCTCAATCACTAAAAAAATAACTGCCGTGTATAAGCATTCATTTGTTTTGGAAGAGGTGGAAACATCCACTCTGGTAGCTCTTTGATTCCAAAAATACAATGATTCTAAAATTTGTTTGAAGCTATCAGCACTGAAACTACTAGATATTTCTCAGTTTGGAAACTGTGGTAGGTTTGTAACTTCTGGAGGCATCCTCTGCAGAGTATCCGTGAACTCGTTTCAATGGAAATTGATTTTTAGCTCCTTTATTTTTGGCATTACCTAAGCTTTTTCATTGCTAGGTTCCTACATAGGCAAAACCTACCCTACATGTTCTCTGAAGCCAGGAAGCCATATCCTTAAAATCAGAGACTATTAAGTATGTGCTGAGATCACAATTATTACGGAATCACTTTCCATATCTTTTCCTCCACAAAGGCTTTGCATTCAAACAGTTCAGCTCTAAATCAGTCTATTGCCATCCTTAGTTAAATTGCACTCAGTGTTTTGAGGAACTATATAGTAACTTCAGAGTGCTGAAGGAGATCTGTAGTTGTAATGTAGAACTCAGTTTGGTGTGCTCTTGGGAAAAGCAAACTGGAATCTAAAACAGAGTCTGACTCTGGTTGATAACCAGGAACACCAAGAACACTGTAATAAAAGGATTTCCAGGGTTTGAGTATAAGTCTGGAATCATTCAAAGAAATTCAGACTGTTGAGCTTGGACCATCTCTTCTATAGGAAGCTGATTGTAGAAGTGCATTTGGAGTGATCTGTTACTCCACAATACAGAAATTAACTGTATTTTGAAACAAAGATGTTTTGGGGGAAGATTTTGAGAACTGTATTGGCACAATCTAAGGGGACTGAGCTAAGTGGGCATTCTTTAATCATTTTGTGTTGCTCTCCCAGTTTAGCATCTACTTTGGGGAGGCTGAGGATCTATTTGAGTTATGCTAAAACACAGAAAGAAAAAAGAACCATTCTGAACTAGTTAAAATCTGCATGGGTTACAGGAGTAGACACCACTTAGATTTCCTTTAAAGCCCAAATATTGAGTTCTTTTTGAGTTGTTAGAGAACAGCTGACTTGCACCCCAGTGACTTTCCAGAGAAGAGTGGCAGAATGTGATGTTGAAGTTCAGAGGTCTCTCATGCACAGCAGCTTTGTTAGTGACTCATGTGTTTCGCTGCAAAAGAGATTACTCAATGAACACACTTTAAAAAGGTGGTGAAGTAGAATCAGGTAGGTGTTACTTGTCTGGAGAAAAGGGTTGGGTTTTTTATTTTATTATTATGTCTTTTTCTTCAGGTGTGCCCACAATTTGACACAACAAAGTCAGTGGTGTTGAAAGTATGCCAGAAGAAGCATCGTGGTCCTCACAAGCCCTATAATCAGAATGCCAGCCACAGTTCATTGCACACAGGAGGAGCTTGCAGATTTCCTCCTTTAACTTTTCAGAATCCAGAAGGACATGCAATCCCTCTATTGTATGATCCAAATCGCTTGAGAGAGAACGCACAATGCTCTCACAACCAGTCTGAAAAATGGACAGCAGCAAATGCCAACTTCCAGCTGAAGAATCCACAGTACTGTGGACAGCCTGCTCCCCAGCCTGTGGAGCAAGAAGTCCTTTGTCCACCAGATGCAGAAGCTTCACAGGTTCCTTCCCCAAGGAACGTGAGATGCAGCAACACTCCACCACAAAGCAGTCATGCCTGGCATCCAGAGAATGAGCGGGCATTTGGTATTGATCCCTGTGAGAGAGGGGAGGCGGCAGCAGTACTGGTTACGGATACTCCCGAGCACGAGTATGGAGTAAAGGTCACCTGGAGACGGCGGCCTCACATAATGAAGTACCTGCGGGAGCAAGGGAAGCTGAGCTCTGCGGACATCCTGGTGAAGGCAGACATGGAGCTCTCGAGGGGACAGGCCCACTCCTGACCTGGCGGGAGCAGCCGCTCTGCTGCGTGCAAGAACACGCTCGAACAGACGATGGCAGCTCGGGGGCTGAAGAGGGGACGCGATTTCAGCCAGGCCCTCTACTGCGCCTGGCAGAGCCTCTGAGGAACGCCGGGGCGGGCGGGGGGAGGGTCTTGGCGACTGGCGGGTGTCTTTTGGAGCAGTCGTCCCGGGGGAGGTGTCTACGGGAAGGGTTCCCGCCGGGGCCGCTCCCCGCTCCCGGCGGAGGCGGCGGGCGGCTCCCGCAGAGAGGGACCGAGGGGGCCCTTGTGCTCCACTGCGCGTGCGCTGCAGCGCGGCCAATCAGCGGGCGGCGTGCTCGCGGCCCCGGCCAATGGCCGTGCGCCTCAGTGCCGCGCGCCGTTGCTAAGGGCAGCGGCGGGCGGGGGCCCATAGCAACGGCGGGGCCGCGATGGACGGAGCGGGGGAACCCGGCGGTCCCGGCAGCCGCAGGTGAGCGGGGCTTGGGGCGGGGGAGGCGGCGTCCCCGGGGCCGAACAGGCCGGAGCATGGGCTGCTTCGTGTGGCAGCTGCGCGGCCGCAGCGGGGCCCGGGCGGGCGGAGCCCCACGGCAGCGGCCACGCGGGTCGGCGCTGCCCAGGTAACACCCGCGTCCCGCAGGCGGGCGACAGCCGTGTCGCTGTTTTATGTGCGGTTGTGTTTTATGTACCTCACTCTTCAACGCTGGTGTGCATCGTCTGAATACTTGTGGATTAAACCGGTTTTGTGGTGCCTCGGTCCACTCTTGCTTTCTAGGCGCTACTGTGAAGCGTTTTCGCGGTGTTCTTGAGCCCCTCTGCTTCTCCTAATGAAGCTCTCTGGGTATTTGCAAGTATCGCTCTCGGTGTGCCTTTGCAGGAAAAAAAAGGAGGAGGAACTGAAATGAACTCAACTGATGTAATAGGGAAAACAGCTGTGAACTATGGAGAAGCTGTTTTGGAAAGACTTTACGCTTGTGGCACTTAAGTAGCTCAAAATCGAAATTATTTGAAATTAAATGTGAGTATACCGGCAAGCAGAGAAAACGAGTTTTGGTAGAATTTGTGTCATTGCACAAAACCCAGGAAAATCTATCTTTGTGCCTCTGTTTGAATAGGAAGAAATAAAGCAATTAAAGAGAGAAACCTAAACTTTGGGTACTTAAATGACAATTCAGTGTAGAAGAGAAACAGTTTTTTTGTTGGTTTTTTGTTTTGTTTTGGTTTGGTTTTTTTTGTTTTTTTTTTTATTGCATACATTGTTGCAATTGGTAATTTAAGAAGGATGAAAAGGCACAATAGAGTTAGAAAGGGTCCTGTAATTGCCTGGGTCCGCCAAAAATGCTATGGAGCATTAGATTACTTCTTTATGCAGACTTAAAAGGCCCCCGGTTGTTTAGCAGTTCTGGAAACAATTTTTAAGGAAATGATGTCCAGATACGTGTAAATTTCCCTGCACAGTAGACCTTTAAGTTTGGCAGAGTTGATGCTAGAGGAAATAATGCTGCTCTTCTTTAACAGTTCTATAAGCATGATTTCTTTCTGCTAAGAAACCTGTCTTGTGTACTTTTATGGGTGCCCCACAGAAACAGGCTAATGATAATGACAGTTTTTGGGATGGCTCCCAAGAACTATCCCACCCATCCCAGTTTATTAAAGAAATGTCAATTTCTTTAGCTTTTGTAGTCCCCATGGACAAAGTAAGAAAACTAGAGCACATGAACCTAAAGAAAAGTACATAGTTTTAAAATACATCTCTAAGGCTTATTATTTTCAGGGGTCTGACTTAAGTTCATCAGTATTGTAATAAATTCGAGGAAGATGTCTGCATTCTTAGGAAGGTTCTTTTTCTGAGACAAAAATAGTAACATTATGTAGAAGTCACTAATCTGGTTACTAGAACTCTTGTTTGGTAAAATAATTGTTGGTTGTCCAAACAGTGGATTTTATAGAAAAGGCAAATGTGATGCATAATAACTGGCACTACTGGTAATGAAGGTACTACGGGTAAAGTTTAACAAAGCTGTATCTGAAAACTGGTTGGCAGCTTTTCTTTTTTTTTTATTTTTTTTTTTTTTTTCCCATTTTTCCCCCAGGGGTGGAATGCCTTTACTATTGAGAAATGTGAAAAATACACATAAAGATATTGAAAGTATTTAATTTCTGAGGGACAGAGTCGAATATTACCAGTCAAAATTTAATGCATATTGTTTTCCAAGTATGCTGTGGGATACATGATGATGGACAGACAGCAGAGATCTTGGATTTAGGCCATCTACAGGCTGTCACTTGCAAATACTGTGTTGCATTAGACTTTTCCACTGGAACTGTCTGCAACTGAAATTGCTCAACTTCATTTTAACGTTTGGCTTTCAGGTAGACATGGCACAACTGTCTTAATGCTTTAGAAAATAAGCTTGATATTGCTGTTTCATGGTTTTGATAAGTGCTAGACTTTCTCTCTTATTTGGGAAAGTCCATTTGGAGACTTACCATGAAGTTAGTGTAGAAACATTAAGGTAAAAGTAATTCTAAATCATTGTAAGCTTTTAAAATATTGTGAATGAAATTTGTTTCTTATGGTATTATGTATTTTAGAATCTCAGAGAACAACGGACTTTGCCCTTTTGCACACTAATCACACAGTATACAGGAATACTTAAAGCTTCCCACATGCTGCATTCCAAATATGCTTCAGTTTCTGACTTGCAGATGTCATGTAAGAGGAACATAATTTTCAAGGGGCAATAATCTTGGCTGAGTCTACAGAGATTGCAAAACTGGATGTCAGCTGCAGCCGTCCTGCCCTCATTTGGATGCTTCCTTGGGGTCCAGACATGCATCGGTTAGAGGCTTTCAGTTTGTGACCTCAGGAACTTTGGGATACTTCCTCAGCGTCTCTCAAAGTTAATGAAGAAAGCCTGTTGCCAATTAGCTCAAGTTTCAAAATACTAAGACTCCACAGATTTAGAAGAGTTGAAAACTTCAAAAGTAGTACTGTTGTTCAGCCAAAAACCCTTTCCACATTTCAAATACCTGAGTGTAGTTGAGATTGTCAGGAATCTCCGTGCCTGCTGGGCTTGAGTATTTTGTATAAATGCACCATAATTATGATTTAGAGGAGAGAAAAAAGGCAAAATACTTTGCTAATTATTTTAGCTATACTTGTAAAGCAGAGAAGACGGAAGTTTAAAATTCCTTTTAAAAGCCTCTCATCATCTCTGTTAGTCCTTGAGTGACCTTCTTAGAATTAACAAGCAATGTTTGTTAAATTCCAG
This sequence comes from Turdus rufiventris, assembly GCA_013186435.1. Lineage (NCBI taxonomy): Eukaryota > Metazoa > Chordata > Aves > Passeriformes > Turdidae > Turdus > Turdus rufiventris. Next base: position 475,763 of record PYHW01009245.1, on the reverse strand, counting down.
GACTTACAATTCTGCAAATATTGTCCTTAGATGAACAAGAATTGGCTTAATATCCCATTTGCTTCACTTTGTTCAGCTCTAAACATTATAATGAAGAAATCTGTCCAAAGTGAGATAAACCTGTAAATATTTTATAAGTGTGGTTGATACATACTCCTTGGAGTACAGATTCAACTGAAAAGGAAACCTTTTGAAATTTGATGCAGCTTCTGTTAATGTGAATGAAGGAGTCACCTCACTTCTTGTGATGTAGACAGCAGTGGCAAGAGAGAAAAGGCAACAATGTGTGACTAAAATTTCCAAATATAATTTGAGATCCACTGGGTGACAGCAATTGCAAAGAGATATTCTGAAGCTGAAGCTTGTTTGAATTATCTCTTCAGTTCCTAGTTAATTCTTTTTCTGTGTCTTATCACCTAGAATTTAGGTTACTGGTGACCTGTTTTTTTACAGAGCACCATTACTTTTCTCTTTTCTCTTCTGCTTTTTTTTTTTTTTTTTTTTTTT
>PYHW01009245.1:361850-469561 GCA_013186435.1 Turdus rufiventris | reverse complement strand
GCTTATAATCGTGAAATTACTGTACTTGAATTGCAGAAAAGATTTAGTTCACTGGGAAACCTTTAAATCTGCAAGGCTTTGCTGCATTGTTTATTTAGGAGGAGAAACTGAGTATAGTATTTCTTTAGTGGAATATGCATTTTGTTGAATGCAGGGAAAACTGTCATGGTGTTATCCTTTAACATATTTTAAATCTGTCTTTCCAGTTAAGTTCTCAGTCATGTAGAACATTTTGTCTCTACAGGCTGCTCTTTTTGCTTTTCTTACTTTCTCTGCTTGCTGCTTCACATTCACAACTGCAGCCAGTCAATTCCTTTCAAAACTAGTCCATGATCCATGATAAAGACAACTTTTTTTTTCTTTTTGCCTTATTTTGTCTTCAACAGTCAGTATATAAAGGGGATTTAATTGAAATAACTTGAAAGAAGAATGCTTAGCTCTCCCAGCTGGGATAACCACACCTGAAATAGGAGGTAAACCATAGCTTTAGCCCACAACAGCAACTCTAACACAATAATATTCAAGCTTGATTAAAACCTGTTGTTTTCTGTTGAAAATCCACAGCTCCATGAATTATCCTAATGGTTAATTAGTCAGTGTTAAATTAAAAGTTTATTTGCAATCTGGATTAGTTTAGCTTTAGTTATTTATGTGTGGATTTTGTCTTCTCTCTCATCAATGTCATGTGTAACCTGAAATCCATGGAATACACTGGAATGTATTGCTTGAATAAACTGAAGGATCTTGCTAAGAGGTGCACTTTCCAGTCCTTGGTCAAATTGGTCAATTTGTTCAGTTTTCTGCTGAAGTCTCTTCAATTCTTCAGTCCTTACTCTTGTGTGGACCATGTACAGAATAAACATTTTCAGGCTGGTGGATTGCTTTTATTTTCTACATTCTGCTTCAATATCAGGGCTTTTCATTGTTCTCAGAGTTGGATTGCACTGTGAGTTTGTGTTTGGATGATTCAATGGTAATTACTGCCAAGTGCTTAGAACATAAGTATTTTGGTTGTTATTTTGTTGGTTTTTTTTGCCCAAGTACAGCATACTCAGGAACACAGACAAGTTGCAATGAAAACAAGAGTGTTACCTCTGCCTATCCACAGCTTGTAATGCCAAAATTTCAGTGTTATTGAAATATATATCCATTCTGAAAGAGCTGTCAATAGATGTGTGCCTTTTTTACAGAAAGGAAAACAAACCACACGAAAAGGAAGCTTCAGTTGCATATATGATATCTGTTAAATAATTTGTGAGTTATGTCTTCATTGTGGTTGTTTGCTATTCTGAAAACGGTTAGGAAAAACCAAATACATTTATAAGTTTGTTGCATATTCCCATTGCAACACTTTAATTTCTGATTATGAAATGAAAACCAGGCTGATTCTGATTTCAGTAGGAATTTCAGATTCTACCAGTTAAAAATAAATCTTCTTGCTCCATGTTAATCTGTGTCAAATCTGTGAATCCCTTTGTGTCTTGCCATCTTCTTCTGTGTTTTATTAAATATTATTTACGTTGCTTTCCCACTTCCATTTTTATTCTGTATCCTGCACTATCATTAGTTTTCCCTTTTATATTCTGTTCTGGGTAATCTTTCCTTTCTCTGTAGCATGTATCTCTTACCTGTCACGCAGCTTCAGTAGGATTGCAGGTGGATTCTGGTAAATGTAGCAGTGGTATCTGTGGGCAGGATCTTGTATAGGCTGCTGTGCTGCAGTGGTTGGGGAGAGGACATTGATACAGTTTTCTTGAAAATTTTCAGTTCTTATTTATCAAGGATAAATGGGCAACTGGTTTGGTGGTTGGAATTTTTTTCTCCCTGTTTTAACTGTGGTGGTGCAGCTATAGAAATTCTGCTTATTTTTCCTCTTCCTGATGGATATTTATTTAATTCTTCTTATTGCACATAAACCCTTCAAACAGCAAAGCAAACCAAAGAGCACAGTGGTTTGGTGTGGGCATGTCCAAAGAGCCCTGATCTGTGTTGTCAGTCCAGCTGAAGGAGGATTCCTGTCTGAAGCCTGCAGCTGGATCAGTACACCACTTACATTCCTTAGTGGTGAGCTGTGGGAGTGACTCTGGCACCGCGTTTTCCTGTTAAAGTTTGTAATAACACCAACGCTGCTGTGGCGGGGGGGGGAGAAAAAGTTTTGAAGTGTGGGAATCTATTTTTGAATGGTTATGATGTTATGCTTTTATAATGATGAGTTCTGGAAGAAAGGTTGCAGGAGCAGTAAATAAATTAGTGTGAAAGGGGTCTTTTAAAGCTAATATTTATAGTGCTGCATTGCTCACGATTGTAGTTTTTTATTTTAGTGCTTGTGTGAATCCTTCTACTTTAAAATGGAAAGCATTGATGGTTGCTTTCATTTTGTTCTACTCAGCAATTTTGGTCTGTGTTTAAAAGTAAATTTAAAGACAGAGCACTTTGTCATCTTTTTGCTTTATCGTGATCTGTGACCTGTTAGAACTTTATGTTCAAGCATCAGTTAAGTGGCCAAAATTGAGACCCTGTGTAGTCTGTGTTATGCCTCTGTTACATAATGTAACTTTTTTTCAGTCTGTGTAGAAAATAATTTAATATAAAAAGTAAATCATTTTCACTGAAGATTTCCACAAGGCACGTATGTGAGCCCTACTCTTTCAGCTCTTTGTCATCTTCCAGTTAGAAGGGAAACCTTGTAAACTTATTTCCTACAGTGGTAGTGTTTATTATTCTGACTTACTAAAGAAGAGACTCAAATTTTTTGGGGATATATTTTCTGCTAGGAAAAGCAACAAAACCACAGATAGCAGCTTGTAGTATGTACGCAGGACACCTTTGTGTTCATCAGATTATGTCTGTAAGCCTGCTGTTGATCACAGATGTGTAGATTGCTTTCTAACAAACTGTCAACTGCAGTTAACAAACGTCATCAATTTCTTAAGTCAATAGGTATATGAGAAGAAAAAGACTATTGGCTCTTTTCTTTTTTTTTGTTTGTTTCATTTTGGTTTTTATTATGAATATTTTAAGTGGAACTTTCAGTTGTTTTTCAGACTTTGCTAAAGATGGCCTTTTCCATCACCTATGCTCTAAATAATAAACATGTCACCTTTTATGCTGAAGTTTTTTTGTGGCAGCTGTTGTATATTGTGTTGTACTCGGTAATGTGCTTCTGCTTGTTTCTTTCTTAAGTTGTGGCTATTTTTGAGTGAAGATAACTACACTACTGTAACTGTTGCTTTGGGGATACACAGAAGATCTCCATTGCTATTCAAGAAAGACGCTGATTTTTCCTGGCCCTCCATTCCCTTAGAATCCAAGACACTGTGTATTACAGGTCCATGCGAGGGGTAACATTAGTTTTTAGAAATAAGATGTTTTCAAGGGCTTAGACCTGTTGTGTATACTTTAAATGCATTAGGAAAAAAAAGTATAGAAATAAGAAAACTGTGGAGTAAAAAAGCAATGGCAGTCTTAACTTGCTTTAAAATACTACTAGTTGGACAATTAGTATCAATTCTAAAGTATACAAGTTGTTATATGCGATGCATGTACAGAACTCTTTTTTGTGCATATTTCAAACTTGCAGAACAGTGTCTATGTTTACTGGGGTAGTTTATCTTTAAGGACCTCTGATCTGTCATCTGCTTGCCTGAAGTTGAATCAAATGTGGCTTCCTAGGGGCTAAGGGGACTCTTGACGCTTCTCTTCTCTCCTTAGCTCTGTAATCCAATGCTGTAAACTAATTTCTATGGCATGTGTTTTGCAGAAACCCTAGCTCTGCTCTCTCTGTCTCTCTCCATCTCTGGTTTTCCTTGTTAGGGTTATATTCAGCACTGCCTGCTAGCTCGTGACTTCGTATCATTGGACATTTATGGATACCTAGACCAGACAGAGAATTTCCTGTTTAAAGAGAAACTGTGGCTTTCCCTGCTTTTCTGCATGCTATTAATAAAATATATAACGTTTGTCTGTTTCCCACATTAAGTATCTTCTTCCTGATGCTTTCTTGCTTCCAGAGAGGTCTTTGTCAAAACTGGGTAGAAGGAAAGAGTACAACTGTGGTCAGCAGAATATGTGCTTAATAGTCAGTTAACATTTCCCCTTTGTGGGGTTAACTGCTCTAAATTGCATTTTTTGGAATGATTTATTATCATACAACAGGAAATGGGAAGTCTATATAGAACACAACTTCAAACAAAAAATTAAAGTTCTTATGAAAGTTATCAATTAAATACTGAAATAGGGAAATCATTATTTTTTTACCTTTAGGAATTAATGTCAGATGTTGCACACAGATTCTCTCAGGTCTTAGCAGTTCTGGAATGTCTAACGAGGATGATGTAGGTTTGACTCCAAGACAAAACTGAGTTAATTTGGAATCGGGTATCCAATGAAGGAGCAGGGACTCTACTGAATCAATCTGAACTGTACTAGGCCTTCAGGTGTAAACTGTCTCCTATCCCCACCTCAACAGAGGTTTGTAATCCATCTACCAGTAATGAAGCCTTTGGTGATTTCAAAATCTTTTCAGAATGGATTAGTAAGGGGATGAAACCAGAGTTCAGTCTTATTTATGAAAGAATATGATGTTTTATTTTTAATACCTTGTGTTTTTGTCTTCATGTGAGATGGAAGTAATGTCTAACAAGTCATTTTTAAGTCTTCATTATGAAGTTGTTGTCTGAGAATATCCTATGTTCTTGTAATGCAAACTGTTTAATAGCAATAATTAATTTGTTTATTTTGCTTTTTGCAGCATCTTTGAGGATGAAAGCATGAAACTGCGACACCTGAAACTACAGAATCAGGTAAATGATAGTGCTGAAGCTAGCAAAAATAAGTATGGAAATCAAACAGCCCTTTAGAGACTTGTGAAATGGGGGGTGAATATATTTTAACACCCTGCCCTTTGCAAATGAGAATTATTGAGAAGTGCTAACAGTCTCTAATTTAAGGTTTTAGAATTAGGTTTGAATATTAAAGTCTACTTTTACATGAATGGAAATCTGAAGAAACAAAGGTCAATAGAAGACCACTACCAAATATGCTTCTGGTTGTAGCTGATGCCTTGCTTGATTAATTTGCCATAAACAATTATAGGAATTGGAATTTTAAAAATGTAAAATGTTTTAATCCAACAGGATCATATATAGAATCTCTGGTGATACAGAGCATCTGGAATAAGCCATAGCAGAGACATGCCTGTCCATTCATCTTTGTGATGGGTTTTGAAACCCTGTAATTGCAGTAAAATATTATTTATAATAGGGCATGACATCAAGTTCCATCTGGCCAACTCTGCCTGCCAGGATGCTTTTTTTTCTCTTGGACTACTGCCTTTTCCTAGAGGCAAGAGCATGTGGTTGCTCAGGCAGTGCTTCTTTCCTCATTAGCAGAAGATTTTTGGTCTTCTGAGGCATCTGCAGCTCCAAATGCAATGCTGCCATCTCCCTGTGCATGGTGAGCACAAAGCCTGGCATGTCTCTGAATGCACCTGGTGTGGTGCATTACTCTTGATGTGGAGCTTCACTGACGCCACCATCACTGCCATTGTCACTGCTGCCCCAGCGTGAGCTAAGGGGCAGCTGGAAGAGGAGAGGATGTTCCCTCATAGGATCCATCCTGCATGGCTTGCTAGGTTAGGACTGTACCAACTAATAAATAGTACAGGATTGCACTTTCAAGGCTGGAGTGGTTAGGACTTCTCTGTATATCAGCTTCCTGCCATCACAGCTGGAGAAAGAGAATACTAAACTACAGTAATTTCACAATTACAAGCCGCACCTGAGTATAAGCCGCACTTTGGGGTGTCAGCAACTTTTCGTTCTTTGTCCATATATAAACTGCACCTGATTATAAGCCACACTTTCGTTCACAGTGAGGATCCGCGTGCAACTTCCACAAAGTTGCCCATTAGTAACAGAATTGCAGGATCGTGGGGTTTACTGGCTCGGCTCGGGGCTGTGCAGGCTCGCACTTCCAGGTTGGCAAATTTCTGAACCTCATCCATGTATTGGCTGCACCTGATTACAAGCCACACTTCCGGGTTCGGACCAAAATTTTAGTCAAAATGGTGCGGCTTATAATCGTGAAATTACTGTAATTGTCTTAATAGTACACTAGATATTCTCACGTGACTTCTTTAAAGCTCATTTGAACAGGAATTGGGGGTTTGTGATCCTCTAAGTCATCCTATATTCTAATGTTATGTTTTTTTGAGGTGTTTCTGGAAGTATTTAATGCATGGAGCATTCTGGTGTCCTGTTCATGAGCTATCTACATTTTGTTTAGTAGTAATACGTGAATTTTTACTGTAACGCAGAGCTGGAGGAAAAGCCTAATTAGTAGACAAAATGAAACAAAGTACCCGTTTCCTTTTTCTACTTCCTTAATGGAATACGTCTGGGAATACATAGTACTGAAGGGCAGGCTGCTCTGCCACCGTATGGAGAGAAATTGAACTACTGTTTGCTGTCCTGACAGTGGCCTTATTTTTTCCAACTCAGTATGTAAAATAGTAAGGAGAAACCTTAAAAAAATAAAGTTACTATCAAGTTTTGTCACTTTGTCCTATGGTCCTTCTAAGAAAGGAAGATCAGTCACATCTACCAGCAGCAAACTGTATTTTAATATAAGCTGATGCTATTGGATTATTAAGTCCTGGAAACCCTTTGATGAAACAGTATTTAAGAATAATAATTAAAATTTAGACTGGTGACCAGTGAAATGTTTAAAAAAGCTTATCTAATAGAATAATCTACTAAATAACTCTTGAAATTACTATATCCTCTGTTGAGCAAAAATTCAATTCTAACAGTAGCTGTATATTTTCTTATTTTCTTACTGACTTAAAGTTGTTTCTGTTTTGCTGGTGGTTTTGGGGTTTTTTTTTTCTTGCTTATTTATCAGATAGAGAAGCCTTGACAACAATTTTTCTCAAATCCTTTTTCTGAGTATAATGTTTTGATTCTTGTTTATTTTCTCTCCTTTGGAGAATTATAAACTGTCATGACATTTTTTACTTTTCCTCAGCTTTAATTTAGAAAAGGAAAAAACAACACAAAGTGATGTAAATTCTTCCGAAATGTCTGACTAACTTCCTAGAGAACACATCTGTAATTAGCAATTTCTAAGAATTTGACTTTACTACTTATTTTTCTTTTCTTATTCTAGACCAATGTGATAATCTATTTAGAATTCTGTATAACTTTTCCTCTCCAGGCTAATCCTTGCAAATAATTCTGCAGTAGCACACACTATCTATATTACAGTCCAGTCTTTAAAGGGTAATTGAGAGTTTAAATTTTGAAAAGTAATTTTGTTTCAAGGTGTTTTTGTTTTGTTTGTTTGTTTCTTGTATTTGAGGGTTTGTGTGTTTGGTTTTGTTTGGGTTTTGGGTGGGGTTTTTTTGGTTTTTTGGGGTTTTTTTTCTTTTTTTAGATAAGCAAAAAAACCCTGGCAGAATAAAGAATCAGAGGCTGGGTTGTATTGGAATTTCTCAGGGAGAGGTTGCCTGAGAAACTAATCTCACTTGAGATAAAAAGACTAATAGGAGAGGAAAAGAACAACAGGAGAGGAAAGGGCTCCAAAAATGTCTGTATCTCAAGTGGATTGAATTGTTGGTACTGATGAATTGTTTATCTGGTGGGTGCATTGAGAGTGAAAATAATTTGATGGGGAAATGATTTCTATCATCAAAAACAATTTTCAGGGTTGTTCAGGTACCTAAGAGACAGCTGTGGATAAACTGCATCTCCTGTAAGGAGCTTGCACATCATTTGCATAATGATGCAGAATATTAGAATATGGTTTTTCCTTCTTGCATCATCTTTGTTTTTAAGGACTAAGCATATCTGTCTTTAAAATGGCACCATTTCCCCTTTTGCCTTGATTTAAGTCTAGAAGTTGTTTCTCTTCTTGCTGAGTAGGAAATCTTATGTATATGTATCTTGGAGAAATAATGTTTTAATTTTTAGCAGCTGGACTTACCAGTCTTTTCTTTCAGTCCTGAATTATATGGAAAAATTTTGCAAGGTAGATCAAATTTCCTTTTAATAGATCTTTCCTATTTTAATTACTGTTATTTATTTACTTGTCTCTCCACTTTAAGACTATCTCTCAGCATTGGTTTCTGGGAACTATTTGCTGTAAGTTCTCCCTATAAGGTGATGGCTTTTGAGATAAAAACCTTTTCCTTTGTGAGTCCTGACTGTTTAATACTGGATTATGGATGACTGCTGAATTTGTCTATTTGTGTTAAGGATTGCTGCAGTTGAGACTGGGTGACAGGATTTAACTGGTAGTCTCAAGACAGGTCAGAAAATAAGCAGGTGTCCATGTCAATCTCTCATGGAGAATCAAAGTCAGTTTCTCACGCCAAAACCATGGTGATATCTGTGTGCAGGATTTTTGTAAGAGCATGCAAGAATTTTTCCGTTTTATTTGAAATTCTGATCAGGGACATGTCATTGCCAGTGGCTGAGGCGTGGATTCTGCCTCTCTAGATGTGGTTACTCATCTCTCTTTCCTGCTTTTCTTTATTCCACAGAGAGCCCTTTTAGAGAAGAAGCAAAGGAAGAAACGTCTTGATCCATTGATGGTACAGCCAAATCCTGAGGCCAAGCTGCGCAGGTCAAAGCCCAAAGAGTGCGAGGAACAGACTCCTTTAGTAGAAACTCCTACTCCTGTCCACAGTGATGTTGTTTTACATGGTAAATAATCAACGTGATTGCAGTAGGGTTCCCCAAAATCCCGGTGCATGCATTATGTCAGCGATGAGTGCTTACATTGCTGTAGTAGGGGTCAAGCAATAAGATTGGTTACATACTTTGCTATATACAAAAGTTGAATTGTGGTACAGTATGGTTGAGTAAACTGTGAAGGCAAACAAAAACTTCACCTTGATTTTTGTGGCATCTGGAAATCTTCATGTGCCCTTGAGTAATCTCTCCTTTGGGTTAGGCTAGAACTGTAGAAATGCAGTTTCTATAAAGGTGGGGACTTAAAAATCCAAAGTAAAAAAATCTTCTAAAGCTGTAAGATAAAGAAAATAATTCAGCAGTGACTGCTTGTATGGTGTTTCCTTATAGTGTCATGGTATACTCCACCTCAAGATTGCATGTGACTGAATGATAAAGTGGAGAAAGCAAACAAAAAGTGTGAACACTGTTAGGCTCTTGATAGTTTTTACCTCATATGATGTTTTCTGTGGGCTTCCTTGAGACAACTGAAACATGACAGGTTATACTGGTCCACAAAGTCACAAGCGCAAAGTGCTATCAGGTACAAAGGCAATAACTTGGTGGCCTCAAAACATTGCAGTAAAATAGTGACCATTATTTTAAGAGTGAAAAGAAATGAAGTCATGGGAGCCTTAAGACACCCATGTCACAAGGAGATAAGAGTGGCAATGAAATCCTTTACATTCTAGAGGAAGTGTCAGGAAGTTGTTTATGAGCGCCAGGATTCCATCAGCCCATCAAGAAAGTAGTGGGAACCATTGTAAGGCTTTGAGATGTGTGCTATTGCAGGGTGTTGTAATATAAGCATTGTATTGATAGCAAATTAATATGCACAGTAGAGTTTTAAACATCCAAACAAGGGATGTTACCTGGTTTGAAGATCAGATAGTTGGAACTATGTTATCCATTCTCTCTTGAATATTTTTCTTGTTCTCCAGATGCCTTTCAGCATCACAGGATGGGAAGGAAAGGGGTGATGTTTATGGTAGCATTTATGTATTTAAAATCAGGTGTAAGAAAGCTTCTGTTAAAAGACACAAGTCAAGAAGAGAATGAGAAATAAGATAGGTATACATTTTAAGGTAGGAGTTTTCAGTAAGATTCAAATGAAAACTTAACTGCTCATTCACTACCTTTCATAGCTCTGAGGCCTCCTCAGTGCAAACAAATCCTGTTAAGAAGTGATAACAGCAGTAAGCATATCAGAAATACAATGCCTAGATAAAGCGGTAAAGTTTTAAGAAAGAAAACAGTGGGAAAACAAGAAATCCAAAGCTGAAACTACACTTACGTATTGTACGCTACATATTAGGTTTTATGCCAGACCCTGACATTAAGATGCCTCCACCAATTGGGAAGTGTGGTGCACAGCTGTGTTGTATGGTTTAAACATGGAAATTTCATTCTAACAAAAAGATAGAGAGTTTTTTTTCTGTCTATGGCTGTAGATACTTTTATCAAATTGATTTATGTGTTCACTGTAGAATACTCACTAGCACAGGAGCAAACAAACAGCATGAAGGAAAAGAAAATAAGGAAGATGTCTGTAAAAAAATTGAAAACTATCAATGTGTATGACAAATACAACTTGTTTTAATAGCTTAAGCCCTTGTAAAAGGTAGATAAAATCACTATATTTAAGTAGGGAGAAATTGATAACTGATAGGTTTATAGTAATAGGCAGTCTGTACACAGTCAGGCCTGACTCCTCTCAAGTTTTCTGAAAAAAAGTGAACAAGTATATTTCAGTACTTTAAAGAGATGCTAGAGGAGGGGAAGATGAAAAGAGCCGCCATCCTAGGATGCATCTTTGACCATAAAAAAAATCAGACTTTTGATTTCTGCTTCATTTTGGCCTACAGGCATTGACGGGCCAGCTGCTTTCCTGAAATCAGAAGTGCAGGATTTGGGGACCAAGCTCCAAACTCTGTCTGTTGGATCTACCAAACCAGAAGACAGTGCAGATAAGGAAAATGATGTAGAAGCTGTGACAGACACAGCAAGCAAACCAGATCTGCAAGAAATATTACAGAAACGAGGTAAGAGTTAATAATGGGTAAATATCTTTTTTTGGGGGCTCTTCTACTTTTATAACTTCATTTCAGTTGCATTAAAAATTTAGGAACCATGAAACAAATGTCTGTAGGATGTCACTTCTAAAAGAGCTACTAGATTGTACAGCATGTGGAAGTGCAGTGCTGCAGTTCCTTTTCCTGATATTAATTGAGCCATACCAGTTGTATTTTTAAGCATTTCTCAATGTGTTGTATGATTTCTAGTCTTTCCAAGGAAATTGCTGACAAAATGCTGTACCACTTTTTGCTAATGTTGGGGTGTTTTTATTCCAGATATGTTAAGTCTTGATAAGATGGTTGAATACTTCCTCAACAGCAGGACCCTTCAGTAAATGCCATGATTTCACTCTTTAGGAGACTAACAGGAAAGGTGTTTTTTTTCTGAGTCAGAGGCTGTCACAGTCAGCGATTTCAGAGTTATATATTCAATAATTATATCCCATTGAGTAATTTCCTAGTGAGTGTCAAGATCTGTCTGCCAAGTATCTTAAGTTGCTGCCAGTACTACAGGAAACCTTTTTTGTTGCATGCAGCCTAAGTACTTTGCAGCAAGATAATGCTTAGTGTTTAATTTAGTGTACAGCTTGTTTTTATTTTACAGAGCTTGTCTCCCAGAATGTTTCCAGTACGCTTCTTGTTTTGAGGTACTATCACATTCAGAAGTATTCTCATCCAGTTGTCAGATGGCACAGCTTCTTACCTACAGATAGCAACATTACACAAGATTTAGAAAAGGAAAGAGGAGAGAATATCCAGTAACTTCAGGGGAAGTTAGTGGAGGTAGACTATAAACAGTGATTTTTGAAATTGGCTGGAGTACCAGGGTCAACGCCTTTCCTCTTCCCAAGTGTCGTTTGGGAAGTTTACTGACAGGTTGTTAAGACTGGATTTTTCTGTTTTATCTGAGACTTCCAGCAGTGCCTCATCTCTGCAGTGCAATGAAAGAGAATTGTTATAATATGTGTTCTCAGAAAATAATTCAGTTAAGCAGGCTGTGTTCACTGTCTATAATGCTTTAGATACATTTCATTTCTACAGCCAAATTAAAGAAAAGAATCACAGAACAAAATCTTGGGTACACAGAATCAATTTGGTTAGAAAAGACCTTTGAGATCATTGGGTCCACATTATCACCTAGATGATGGCACTAAGTGCCACATCCAGTCTTTCCTTAAACACCTCCAGGGACAGTGAGTCCATCACCTCCCTGGGCAGCTCATTCCAACTCTGTCACCCTTTCTGTGAAGAAATTCTTCTTATTGACCAATTGATGATGCAGTTCCCAATGTAAGGACACACCAAATAGTGATGTGTACAGAACCTCTTTATAAATGTCTTTATGCAGCTATTTTAGTTATATATCCACAGTCATCTCTACATGACTGTGCTTAGGTTAAGATTAAATAAGTCCTGAAACTTCTCAGTCTGTGCTTCAGTTATAGAAATCAAGTCATTATTAGTATTTATGGACCTGAGCTTTTGGTACTGATAAAAGAACAGGAGGGGCTCTTACTGAAAAATTGACATACACTGTTTCAGTGTGCATAGGACTGAGGGAAAATAGTAACATATGTAAACTGTACAGAGCCCCGTTTATGGGATAGGTGTCAGCATATTGACCTGGATTTTCTTTTATTGTTCTTAAGACATGAAGGACATTTTGCATGAAAATATGCAAAATTAATTCAGTGAAAATATAAACAAAGCAATATGTTATGTCACGGAATATCAAGTAAAATCCATATTAATAAAGGCCTGACAGTTGCTTAATCATCTGCACAATGACTACTGCAAAATATCACTAGAAATTTGAATTACAAGGCTCAGGAAGAGATATAGCACATGAAGAAAATTAGCAGTTGAAACAGAAATTAAGGATCAGCAATTGGAAAAACAGAAATTAAGAGTGTGAATAGATATTCAAGAATTTTATATGAATTAGTGATGCCATGAATTGTGTATTCTGACAGGAATTTCAGGCAGTTTGAATTTTGATGAGGAGGACACAGAAGAGGAAGAAGCTAGTAAGAAACCAGTATCTCATTCGCCATGCCCTGAATCTGAGAGGCCTAGTTCTGCATCCAGTGAGAAGTCTTTTGCAGTAAGTGTCAGAAATCCATTTCTGATAAGCAGCAGGCACATGTCTGATTTTATTGCTAACTCCTGGAGCACTGGGTTAAAATACAGTAGCTTCAAGTGCAGTAGCCAGCAATATTATTCCCTGAAAGCAGAAGGTCGAGATTGTCAGGCTATCTGACTGAAGTGACACTGAGTTAAACATAAAGATTTAGCAATGATCAAAGGAACAATTGTGGGTGAAGGGATCCCAGGGAGCCTAATCAGTGAATATGGGAACACAGTGAGTCAGGACTATTACCCTTAAAGGGGACAGACTGGGCCATTGTCTCTGCAAAATTCACTAAAACGACTCCCAAGAAGCTCTGAAACGCCATGCAAATATAAGAGGGACTTCTTCCTGAAGGTTTATAGCATTTATTGTGGGATGCAAAGGGAAACAGAATTTTGGAATGGAACAGAGCATGCTGGGATTGGATAAACATCATATGGGATGTTTGCGGGAAGGAACTTAAGAGGGAAAAGAAGGGTATATCAAGATGGATCAGAGAGTAATACGCATGGGAAGACTGGGATTAAAGGGGGTAAAAGGCATCAGATGTATGTAAACAACTGCCAAACAGTATGATTGCCCAAGCCTTGTGCCTTGATTACTTCAGCATGTCCCACTCTCTTCTGAAACTCCACTGCTATTTCTTATGTGGATGTGTTCGTGTGTGTGAGATACACATATATGTTGACCAATTAGCTGCTGGACAAGCCAGTGAGTTGGAGGAGACCAGCATCAGGAAGATACAGGGTCTGAGCTAGTTCAGACCAGATAAAGACCATGAAGTTTGAGCATGGATGCAGGACACCCTTCAAAGTCCATGCTGTGGGTGACCCAACTGAGTGTATTTGTGAGCTGACTGTGTGTATGTTGCCCTGCACTAGTAGGGGAGTAGTGCAGGAAGTCTGTGTGTCAGCTTCTTGGGAGACTGGGCTGTGGCTGCAAAGTGCTGGAGACAGAGGGTGGTGGATGCTGGAGGTGGGGAAGGGGTGAGATCTTCTAGTGAATTTCAAATCTATGTATGTGTGTCTGTGCTATTCACTCAGGTTTCCTACTGGCTGTAGCTGAAAATGGGGATAAACCTACAACTTCATCTTGAAGGCCCAGTCAAAGAGGAATCTCTTGGGTGCTACAATTCACAGGATTCAGCAATCTCTAAGAAAAAATTGCTTTAATGATCTGTACCAGATTTCCATTAGAATTCCAATTCCTTTGATTATTCTATGCATCCTGACTATAAACATTGTTCTAAGGCTTTTTCAACATTTAGTTGATATGGTTCCACAAGCCGCTTACTCCATTTCTGCTTCTGTTCTGAACCAACATAATCTCAGCATTCATTTCAGTCACAAAATCCCAGCCTGTCTTACTGCAGCATCCATCAGTCTTGCTTCATCATACTGTTTTATTTTCCACAGCATTTGAAGTTCTAAAAGCAAAGAGGTTCTTTGCTTAGAATATTTCTAGCATCTCATCCTATTTCCCTCTTTCTAGCAAATCACTCATGCCTGCTTAATGGGTACTTTTTCTCTTTTCCCCTTGGAAACCTAGTCTTCCCTCAGAGACCTTCAGCTGCTTTCTTCTGAGGAAACACAGGTGGTATCTATTTTAACCTTCCTTTCCCCAGTATCTTCTGGAGACATGATATCTTACATTTCAACAAACCACTATTTTTTTGTGGCATACTAGAGTCTCTGGTCTGATATTAATTTGCTAATATGATGCTCCTTCCCATAGGAAACAGGTGCTTCCTGTAGTCCATCCCCTCAGGCAGATGCACAGCTGGGAGAAGTAGAGAACTTGGAGGATTTTGCATTGCGCCCTGCACCCCGTGGAATTAGTGTCAAGTGTCGAATCACTAGAGATAAAAAGGGAATGGACCGGGGGCTCTTCCCTACTTACTACATGCATCTGGAAAGGGATGACAACAAAAAGGTATTGGAAGCAGCACACATTATCTTGGCTACTGTGCTCCTAACAGAATATTTTTGGTGCAAGGGAGAGCTTTTGGTAAAAAAGCAGTAGCTGAAGAGAGCCATCATGCAGATAAGAACAGCTTATATTTGGCCGAGGTATTAAGGAGGGAATTAGCATTGTATTGGTGTTTAAAAGCCGTAATACGGTGAAAGATTAAAGGGAAAAAGTATAAAAATGTTAAATGTTAAAAAGAGAGCAGGAAGACTGAGTTGCTTCAGAAGAAAAGGAAGGAAGACTAGAAAGGACAGTTGCATTAAATCTAGATTGCCAAGTGAGCTGGTGGAGGGATAGGGATTTCAGGCTGGACACTTTGGAAGAGAAGAAAATTGTGGGGACAGTATATTAGCACAGAACAAAAAAGGAAATACATGTGGGAAATGGAGAGATAAAAGTTTGGATAGCAATGCCTCTCTATTCTTATGAAGCACCGGTCTTGATCAAAGTTTTGTTTTTCCAGACATTCCTTCTTGCAGGGAGAAAAAGAAAGAAGAGCAAAACATCCAATTACCTCATATCAGTTGACCCAACTGATTTATCTCGGAAAGGGGAAAGTTTCATTGGAAAACTCAGGTGAGAACCACAGATGAAAACTATAAACAGTTGAGATAGCATTTTAATTTTAATTGAATTGTGGTTATGACTGGCAATCTGCTATAAATTCAAAGAGAATGAACTTGCATTGTTTTGCTCAATGTAATCTGTATTCACTTGGGTTGGCAACTTACTTCAGCATTACCATTGTCTGAGGCTACTCAGGAAAGAAATTGTCTAGATGCTTTCCCAGGATAAATTACAGGCTCACATGGGCATGTCATGGAAGTTTCTTGCTGAGCTGGCAGCAGGAAGATTCAGATGTCAGGAGACGTGTGTTTTGGCTGTGCTGTACAAATACTTTCAGAAGATGACAAAACTTTCTACTGATGCCTCTCTGTGTTTTTCTATAACCTGACATTAGGTCAAACCTCATGGGTACCAAATTTACAGTTTATGACCATGGTGTTAACCCAGTCAAGGCACAAAGTCTAGTGGAAAAGGCTCATACAAGACAGGAGCTCGCAGCTATTTGTTATGTAAGTACTGCCTCTCCCTTTTTGCCCCTTTCTTTGTGCCTGGTTACCAAGGAAACATAGCTTGCAAAATGGTGCTGCTGCCAGCCTCCTCCACTTGGGAACCAAGTGACCAATTGCAACCAGATGCAAGAGGCAGAGGCCTCACAGATAAATTCTTACAATTTAATGAAAAAAACAAAACAAAACAAACAACAACAACAAAAAAAAAAAACAACAAAAAACCCTAAAAAAAACAAATCAATGTCAGGAGTGGAAGAAACACCCAAACGAACATCCTTATGACCTATTCAGTGTGTGGCCAGTCACAGTACTGCATCTGGCCTAGCTGCTATCTGGTAGACCCTGAGAAGAAATTGGGAGTACCCTGTGAAGCAGAATTAGTTTTTGCAGAACCAAAGGCATTTTGAGGGATAGGGGAGAGCTGATGTTATTTCAGCAGCAGCTTGTTGGTGGTAAGGATGTGGTTCCAGGGTAAATTGTGTTTCACTAGCTCTGTTTTAGAGATATTTTTCTGCTCTTGTGAATCACCTCAGTATAGGATTCAGATTAAGGAAGCATTTGTGGATGCTACAGAATTACATGAGTTCTCATGTCACGTTGTTTCATATTCCAGTCCTACAATCTGATTAAAATTTGAGTTTGTCTACAAAACAATTGCTGTCAAGTAGAAGGCTTTTTATTTTTCTCACAAGTATTTTTACTTTTCTCACAGAAGCTTAAAGATGCATTAGCCTACTGGACCAGCATCTTCATTTTTTGTTTTTGCTCTTCATCTTAATGGCACTTAAGAAATGGGAAAAAAATATAGTTCCTGTATTAACCTGTTTACAGAAGGATCACTAGATATTTTCTTTATATATAGTATTCTTCAGGTTCCTACCTAGCTGGACACAGCAAGGTGTTAGAATAAGCACAGACAGTTGATGTAGTCAGCTTTTCAGAATTCTCAACTTTTATCTACAGGGAGTTTCATAAAGTTTAAATATGAGTAAAATCAGTACCCTCATTCTTACACATGCCCCTAGATTTTTTGAAGTAATAGAGGCTGCAGCTCCAAAGACCTTTGTCTGTGTCTGCAAAGTGGATTAATGTGTTAGGAGAAGCTGTATCATTTCTGTCAATCAATTCAGTACTTCTAAAAGATTCTAACTTTTAATTGGTCTTTAAGAATTTTAAAGGGTATCACTGACACTTTAAATGGACCCTTGGATTTTGGCTGATACTGTTAACTGAATGGTTTAAGAATACCAGGACTTTTTTCCTTTGCTTTTTGTCCTCAATCCACTTGGAGTAGTCTCCTTCTCTGGAAAAAATCTGCTTAAGATTGAAGCTTGGATAGATGCTGAATACTTCCCTTCCTGGGTCTGTTCTTAAACATTGATAAAGCAGTATGATTTGAGAGAAAATTGCAGGTGTGTTCTTAAATACAAATAGCAGCACCTGAAGAAAAATGTCATTTAGTGTTCAGAAACATTTTAGACTAACTGGTGATATACAGACAACACAGAGTCAGGTCAAAGATATTTTGCTTTTTATCCTCCTTAAGGCTTGTTCACTCGCAAGATTTCAACACATTACTGCCTGAGGTGAAAAAAAAACTTTTGCCTGGAAATTGCACTTGTTTAATTGTGTTTTAAATGTTTCAGTAGGCTAAAAAATGCACTCCAAATTAGTTAATACCATGCATTTCTCCTAACACTGTTGTCTAAATGAGAAAGGGAAAGAAAGCAGTTCTCAATGATTAAAAACAGTTGCAGTTAGATAACTGCTGCTACAGTTGCAGCCAGCAAAATTCTAAAAACTAGTACAAATGGTGATAGAGGTTCAGTCTTTCCTTCTCTGATGTGAAGTATCTCATTTACTGAAAATAATGGCTTTCATTGCCTTTCAGGAAACTAATATCTTAGGATTTAAGGGTCCCAGAAAAATGTCTGTGATCATTCCAGGAATGAACATGAATCATAAGCGAATTTCAATCCGTCCACGAAATGTGAGTTATGATGTCTGTTCATGTTTCAGATTGAAGGAAGAGGTTAAAACTTACCTGTAGAGGCCTGGGTGTTATTGACAATTAGGTTTTTAGGATCCAGGGACTTAGCAAGTCTCCTGGAGAGTAATTACGTTACCTAAATATGTGATTAATTTGTTCTTGCCTTCTACCTAAGCTGTAGATTTCTGAACAGTGTTTGTATCCTTACTGGTCCTTTGGTCAGCCTAAATATGATTTCCTTGTTTTTACATTGTTGCTGTCGCACTTATAAGTGGCCCTCATGGTGGGACCTGTTGTGCTGAAGGTTGGATGAACACAGGACACACTTGCTTCTCCCAGGAGCTCACATTCTTAGCCAGGGTGTGGATTGCAACAGATAGGCAATAGACAGAGAAGGTACTGCTAGTGCAGTAGTAGGAGAATAAATACATTTTTGATCAGAATGCTGTTAGCCTTTTTGTAGGAGTAGCAGAAAAGGAAGATTCTTGAAGGAGAAGGAGGGATGAAGAGAAGGACAGTTTTGTTGTGACTGTTTAGTGAGGATTTCTCATAGATATGAGAAGCATTATAGCAAAAGCTTACAGAACAGTATCTGAAGGTATGTTAAGGTGTATGATGAAAATGGTTAGGTTCCCTTAATGTGGGTTTTATGTTTGGTGACACAAGATCAAAAGGCAGAAAGAAAAGGCACCAACTGAAATGCATGGTCAATGTTTTAAGCCAGAAAATGGTATTTGCAGCCATGCTGTGAGTAGATATGAGTACAAGAATGTATTTCCTGGGGTCAGAGAAAAAAAAGTCCTCAAGAATGGAAATTGAGAGTCATGAGAGCCCAGAAAAGAGATTTACTTCTTGTGAATGGTCAGAAAAATTGTATCTGGAAGTGGTATTTTATTGTCTTTCTCTTGGTGTTGCCATCTCTCCCATTAGTACAGTAAAGGTTCCATGACTTTGCCTTTTTCTCCCCTAAATCTAAATGCACTTAGTTGATGCCAATTCTCAGGGGTTTGTTTTGCATCTTTAAAAAGTAAGCAAAGATAAAATACCGTACTGTGTATGATACTGAAGCACATCCTATAACTTTACCAGTCAGACCTCCACAGCAGGTTGCTTTCTGAGCATTTTTTCCTAATAGTCCCTTAAGCTTGGACTCTTTCTTCAGAGTTCTAGCATTTGTAGTTTGGATTTTACTTGTTGCAGAACTTTTAAAATTAAATTATATGTCATGTTTCACTGCAACCTGAATCTCCTTGTAATTAATTGTTTGTCAAATTTAATGTGCTGTTTTACTTCATCTTTGTATCTTTCTGGTTTTATTTCTCTCTGGTTTTCATACTGTGAATCACTCATTAGACCCAATAGGATGACATTTTAACCTTACATTCTACTGTAGCCTTTGGACTTTCTACTGAAGCACCTTAGGGCCTGGCATTTGCAATTAATTGTACATTATTTTCTTTTATTTCAAAGTTTAGAATGTTAGAAATGGAAAGTGGATGCAACAGGATCAGAGAAAGATTATGAGACTCAGAAGGGATTCATGCCAGGATGGCAATTATCTGTGGACTCTGGATTGCTCCCTTTCCTGTACACACACTTTCTTCCCTATCACTCTTTTTACTTTATTGAGTGAAGAGGAACGCTTGGACTGGGAATCTATGAAAGTATCTTCCTGGGACTTGCAGAAAGTATTCAGTAGGACTGAGTTTAAGTGATGTCATTGTGTTTCATTAAACAGGGAACGAAGTGACACAGTACACACATAAGAGAGGTGGTACCCAGAGGCAGAGCCATTCCAAATCCGATAAATAAATTTCTTTCTTCTGAACAGGAGCATGAGGGTCTGCTATCAAAATGGCAAAACAAAAATTTAGAAAACCTCATTGAATTGCACAACAAGGCTCCTGTCTGGAATGATGATACTCAATCCTATGTTTTGAACTTCCATGGGAGGGTCACTCAGGCCTCGGTGAAGAACTTCCAGATTGTCCATGACAATGACCGTAAGAGTCTGGTGGAGAGTGTGTGGGACTTACTGAAACAGGGAGAACCTAATTTATTTCAGGAGGGTTGGGAAGAATAGGACACCCTTCCTAAAGGAGGGAAACTGGATTAAAAAAAGCTAGCTCAGGATTACTGGAGACTTCAGAGATGTCAGGAAAATTACATAAGGTCTCCTTTTTTTCTGGGGTGGATGCAGACTCTGCTGTCCATAACTGCAGCAAAAGAGGGGGGAAAATGAAAGCTTCCTGAAGTGAAAGAAAAGGTTTAATGCAGCACCTTCAGGCTAGCAAAAGAATGGTTTGAGCTTTGGTTTTGAGAAGAAAAATAATCTCTAGAATAGCAGAGTCATTCTAGAGGACAGATCTCAAGATAATTCCGGTGGGAAAGGATGGATACACCAACCACATATATTTGGGACTGGAAGATGGGGGGGTGTTTTTGGGTTTTGTTCGGCTTCTTGTTTATTTTGGTTTTTTGGATTTTTTTTTTTCTTTTGCTCCACTGTGAAATTGTTCATCTCTGAATGTCTTTTCTTTCTAGCTGACTACATCGTGATGCAGTTTGGTCGTGTAGCAGAAGATGTGTTCACTCTGGACTATAATTACCCTCTCTGTGCTCTTCAGGCCTTTGCTATTGGACTCTCCAGCTTTGATAGTAAATTGGTCTGTGAATGAGGGGACAACAGACATGAAAAATAGAACTCACTCCCACCCCTACATCTTGTAAAGAGTTCCAGGTGTAGCAATGAAGAGCATATTGGAAGGGAAATGGAGGACAGACTTCTGCAGGCTTATTAGAAAATCAATTCCAGCCTTCAGAGCATTGTGGGAGTTGATAGCAGACCACCTTGGGAGCAACCTCTGTACGGATTGTGGAAGAACAAGAAATCTAGGTGATGTTTCTGTCATTGGTGTTGCTTCTGCTTTTAGAATCCTTGTTTACAGATGCTGCATGAGAGTGGGCTAAGCCCATTTATCGGAACTCCTTGCAGCTAGGATTAGAAAAATAATGGCTAAATGTTCATTTACCTTGAAGCTTTCACAAAGCCTGAGAAGTGATGCTACTCAAGAGTTCCTAATCAGATGAATTCAGAAAAAAGAATAGCTGGAATAAGACATTGGCTCTAATACAATGCTTTTACTCTGTGGAATGATTGATACTCCATTTCCCTTTCAGTATTTTAATGTCTCCCTATCCCTTGACAGTCTTTTTACCAAATGAAGAACAATCAAATCTCAAACACTCCCTTTTCAGTGGGTGATATTATATTCATTGCTACTTCTGTTACTTCTAATTATGTGAAAAATGAGACTGAATAATGATGGAATCTGGCTGAATTTGGCAGAAGATAGTATTGTAACAATATACAGTACTGCTTCTGAAAAGCACTGCTCTGATTGAATCTAGGCTGTAAACTGATGATAAATATTTTTTAATTTTGCCATTGTTCATGAAATTTGCTACATTTTTAGGTATAAGTTTGTGACCAATTTTATTTTTTTTAATGTGAGATTATCTCAAGGCATGACATATTAAAGTAGATTTTGTATAAATAATTTTAACTTGAAAATAAGGAGTTACCTCAAAAAGAGATTACAGGTATTTTCAAAGGCATCAGTAAGTTTAATGTAATTGTACCACAAAGCTTTGCAATGTGTCCTTCCAATGTTCCATTTTTAATACTGGATGTACAGTATGGAGACTGTGTGTCACAGCATGGAACACTTGATTCATGTGGCCTTAACTCACCTGGATTGCAGCACGGTGTGGCCTGGAGGCCTCAGTGCACACATCTTCTGTGTATGGAAACAGAACAACTGTCTTGCCTGCCTCTTACCTATTACACATATTCATTATGGACAAAGAAGTCTGTCCTCCTGCTGAGACAAGAATTAGGTGTTCTCCAGCTTTGGATATTGTCCTTGTCAGCAGACTAACTCTGTTCCAAGCTGCAAAGAGCAGATATATTGCTTTTGGTCTCGGGAGTCTTTGCAGCGGTAGATATCACTTGTGCTTTCAAATTAACAAAACCTTGTGAAGACGTTTTCTGATATTGCCAGAAAGAATGATTGTAATCACAAAGCAAATGCTGTATTTAACTGTAAAATATGAATTGAGACTGAGAAGTCCAGCTATTGTATCTTTCAGATGAGCATTTTTCAGTAGCTGCTGAGATATTTTCTTGAGATGATCTTATCAGAAAAGCAGTCCATGAAGAGAACTTGAATGCTGATGGATCTGTTTTGTGCCTTCCTACTCATCAGGCTGAGGATGAGACCTGGCAGCTGTGCTCTCCTGAAGTTTTGGCTGATGGATCTGCATGCCTTCTGCCCATCCAGGAAAGGAAGTCAGTTTGTGTACCTGTCTGATTATTCTCCTGACTGGGAATGCAGGAAAGAAATTGCCTTATGTTATTTTGGGGTGACCTGAAGCTAGGATGCTAATTTCTGATTCAAGATGAATTTCTGTGTGCCCAAAAAGCATCCTTTTACTTAATTAGCCCTGTCAGCAGTGACTCTTCAAGCTGTTTGATGACATCAAATGATCCTGTCATGGCCTCTCAGTCAAATTATACAGACAGATGAACTGATTCAATGGTCTTTATCAGATACTGTTTTACATTAATTGTATTTATAACTTTTTATATCTAAATGAAAATAAACTAATTTATATATTGAAAAGTCTTTAATTCTAAATTATTTTTTTAAATTTTGCTGTCACTTGTGGGTGTACTTTGTTCCTTCTCTATGATATTACCTCAGTTTCTTACTATTTTCTTGAATATCATCTGTCTTACTCTCTCTTTTCCTTTGTAATTCTCAGTTTTCTTTCATTGTCGTGTTGGATATTTTTCCCATGCACTTAGAAATCTGGGAATAAATGTAAGGGCAGTCTCTCTAATACTTTTACCCACCCCTCCACACCCTTCCCTCCCATTCCACACCACCCCCCCCCATTTTCAGGTCTTACCGTATAGTTTGTGGTTTCTACTTGATTGTTTAAGCCCCATTTTTCCACCCCATGTTTTTAATGTTTTCCCAGCATCCAGCTAGGGCATTTGAGATGGTCCTTACTGCATTTTCCTACCTTCCACCTGAACCCATTCAACTGTTGAAGTACATTAACATTTTTTTCCTGAATCAGATACTGAAGTCATACAAGGCCAGGAAGAACATCATGTTGAAGTGGTTATGTTTTCCTATTTCCACTGAGAGCGGTATGAACCTCAATTAGGGGAGATATGATGGATCTGATAATCAGAAACTGGCACAGCTCTCAACATGCAAGCTCTATTCTTCAAGCACCTCTGTTTTTCCCACTATTTCCATCTCAATCAAATTAGTCTTAGAGGGGAGACAAAATTAAGTGGGAAATACGAGTGGGCATTTGTTCTTAACATTAGTTGCATACACGCGACTGTAATCTGCTTGAACTCCCGGAGAGATGTTAAAGAAGCATATTAAATAGAATCCTAAAGGCAGGCCTAGCAGATGGAAATGGCTCCTAGGCTGCTATAGGCTCTTGGGCTTGTAAACATAAAAGTAAATGATTTCTTGCTCTTTTATGGTTAAGTCTCATGCTCATTGAAGTTTTGCTGCTGAATTTGGTAGCAG
Organism: Turdus rufiventris; assembly: GCA_013186435.1. Lineage (NCBI taxonomy): Eukaryota > Metazoa > Chordata > Aves > Passeriformes > Turdidae > Turdus > Turdus rufiventris. The sequence goes on along the minus strand of PYHW01009245.1, from coordinate 445,971 downwards.
TAGGACAGGAAGTTTTGTTGCTGTTAGCATAATTATTATACTTAGTGTTCTCCTCTACTTGCTGGGATTAACAGCTCTGTAAATCTCTCAGTGGACACTGAATTTAGTTTCCTGTTCCTGGTACAGAAGACAAGCAAACCCTTCCCTGCGATTTAGAAGGTGAGTTAAGAGTTTGTCTGTAGTCCTGTGAAACGGAGCTATGGACAGATTCCTTCTTTTCGCAGACTTAGGAATCTCATCTTTGCCACAGGATCAAACTCTTGTACCTAACTGCAGTTTGGAGCAACTTCAGAATTAAGAAAGTGCCTCAAGCCAAGAGATTTGGCCTAGCATACAATTTATGAAAGAGTCGAAAAGCAGCACTGCTGTTACTATCAGGGAAAAAATCGGCTCCCACTATGAGGTGGCAACAGTTGAAAGCCCTGAAAGGAAAGAAGGCAGAGATCCTGTACCAGTGTTAACTCTTGTATCTTTTAAATTATATACTCTATAGTTTCTATTTTCTTATTGTGTTCTTTAAGGTGTTCTATATTGAATTAATATTTCCTCACTGGAAGCTGGAGGTCACTTCTTTTGTTCCAAAATGGGAGAAAAAAATCCAGAAGCAAACTAACTTCACCAACATGCTTTAAGGCAAAGGCTATGGTAACCATAACCTGCTCTGGTACTTTACATTTAATTTAGAGAATACATAAATGGGTGAATATACTCCAGAGGCTGGAATTTTTTATCATTTAATTTAATTCAATTAAAATCTCCATACAAGGTGACCCGTGCCACTGTGAAATTTTGGTGAAAACAAAAGATTTTTCGTTCAAGCTTAATTGAATTGAGCCCTTTATTTATTATAGGGCAAGTAATACTAATTTACTATTGGGGGGGAATGGCTTTTTTTTAAAAACTGCATAAGAAAATAATTCTACTAGAGTACAAATAGGGTTGGGGAATTAAGATGATAAGTTTGCCCAACTCTCTCAGCTTTCTGTTCTAAGCAGAATCATTTGGTTCTGCATTAGCTCCAGTAAAAAATCCCAAACAACCCACCAGTCAAAAACCTGTATTCTCCTGAGTGAGTTTCCATCTGACTGACTGACTGAAGTCCTGCAAACAATTTGTGTGATGATTCACAGGAAGGAATAGGTTTCAATTCCTTCTCTTTGAGCTGTGTTGGTTTGGCAAGGAAATGGGAGCAAAACAATGTTAGTCACATAATTATGTGACCTGTTCTAGTATTCACACTGAATATGTATGATGAGAAGTGCATTACCTTTCATATACATAGGGTTTTTTTAAAGCACATATATCTCAATAGAAAAAGTGACTAAATTAATTAATGACAGGGCTTTATATAAAAAAACCAACACCCATCCCCAAATCGTTTCACTGAATTCTGTGACATCATCTTATTTATATTGTATATACTCTTCATTCCTACAGTTGTATCAGAAAACCTTATTTTTATGAAATTGATAGGTTTTGCCATCTGGTTTCTGAGGCCTTAGAACACATTAGGACATGTTTCCAGGTCTCTGCAATTTGAAAGAGTTAGGAACATTTTTAGCTTTGGGTTCTTACAAAAACCCCTCAGTTTCTTCAATATACTGAAGTTCTAAAGACAGCCAACCATGTTGTAACTCTTCACAGGTTGTCACAGGAGCCATCTGTGACAAAATCACCTGCTGGAGCCGCGGAAAAGTTTGGTTTGCTGATGTAGCTGCCTTGCCCGAACCGCTGCTAGGATGTAGTCACATTTACTAAACTTGCTGCTTTCCCACTGCTTTTGTTTGGGGATGTGGCTTTCCAACCCTAGTACGATTCCCAGTCTCATACCAGCATTTTCTAGTGCAGCGCGCTGGCGTTCCTGTATGAACAGGTGGGAAAGGAGCAGCTCCGACGTGAAGCTGAGAAAAGCCAGGGGGAGACACCGCTTTTCGGGGGCGTGGGCGAGCACTTTGCTGCCTCGGGAGAAGCCCGCTGCCCTGTCGGGCCGGGGCTGTTTGGCAGCGGCTCCGCGGTGCTGGGAGGAAATCACGGCCGGTGCCCGAGGAGCTCGGCAGCCGCCGGGCCGCGCAGGGGGGAGCCCGGGAGCCGCGTCCCTGCCCGGCCGGCGCGGGGGTGTCCCCGGCGCCGGAGCCCCCTCACGGCCGCTTGGCCCATCGCCTCAGGGAAAGCGCCAGGCAAGCGGCGGCGTTCCCCGCGATCCGGGGCCGGCCCGTCCGGGCCGCTCACTCCAAGTCCTCCCGCGCCGGGCGCCGTGCCTGCTCTCGATTCCTGGAGCCGGCAGCGTCCCGCCCGCTCCCAGCGCTGCCGAGCTGCCCCCTTCCCCCGCTCCCGGCCGCCCTCCCTGAGTTTCCTTCCCCCGCCCCCGCGGGCCCCTCTTCCGGCCATTGCCCGCGTTCCCTCCGCCCCGGTCACACACGGCCCCCGGCCAGGGAGCGCCCGGCCCCGCTGGGTTTTGTTCCCAACTCCGCCTCGGCCCTTCTCCCGCTGCCCCCCNGCCAGTCCCCTCCCAGCCCCGTCCCAGCCTCAGCCGGCAGTCCCTCCCTCCCTCGGCCGCCTTCATTTCATACCAACTCTCATTCCTCGCATTCCTCACTTCCTCCTTTCAAACTCCAGGGGAAATAAAAACCCTCCCTTTTCCTCCCAAACTCCTGCCCGGCCGCCCCCCCGCCCCGCCGCCGCCCGGGCTCGCCGTCCCGCCGGCCGCGCCGCGCTGCTCAGGTGAGTGTGCGCTTTGTGCCTCCGCTCCCGCCGGCCCGGCCGCCCCCCCGCTCCCATCCCATTCCATCCCATCCCATTCCATCCCCTCCCGGCCACCCGCCCGGCCCGGCATTGTTCGCCTCTCCCCGCCGCCGCGGGACCGGCCAGGGGGAGCCCCGCGGGCCCACCCCAGAGCCGCTCCTCGCCAACTTTTTGCTTCGCGACTTGGCGGCGGCGACGATGCTGAGCGGGAGGCTGAGCCGGCCGCTCCCCCTGTCCCAGCCCCCGCTGCCACCCCTGCGGGCTCGGAGGTGGGATAGGGCGGGAGCGAGGGGCAGGCGCGCAGTAACAGCGCGCGGTGCTCTCTTGGCAGAAAGTCCTGGAGCTGAAGGAGGATTTGAAGCCGGTCCCCGCTGGCCCTGCGGAGCAGCAGCCGCTCCTGCCTCGCTCAGGTCAGGACACGCTGTTCCACGATGGCTTGGGCGCGGGACGGGCTGGAAGGGAGGGTGCGGAGCCGCTCGTGTGCGACAGGCGAGGCACAGGCGTACAAAGGAAGCGATGGGAACATCCTCAATGGAGCCTCCGGCGGCTTCCCCCGCCGGGAAGGGGCTGCCGGCGCTGCCGCTTCGGCAACCGAAAACTGCAGCGCTAATGGGGAGGGGGAGAAAAAAAGAGCTCTCGGTACGGTTCATAGAGATGCGCTTGAGGAGGGTGGAAAGGACGAGCGGTACTTAATGTAGTAAATTTTAATGTAAATTATGGGGGAAAAACAGAACAAAAAAAACCATAAGGAAGCGTGTCTGTGAGAAGGTACGTAGGTTGTCGTAGAGCGTTTACCAAAAGATGAGGGAATGTTTTCCCAGTTCAGTTATCCTGAAGTTAGAGTTGAGTTTTGGTGGCACGCCACAGGAAAGGATTAAAGAAACCCCAAACAAACCAAGCGCACACACACAAAAAAAACCCAAACAAAAAGCTTTCCGGAATAATCTTTTATCTTATGCAGATAATTCCGTTTGAACAATTTCTTGCATGGGATGCTAAAAATGAGAGGTTTTTTTGCAGAAGAGGGAAGAAGTGTAACTCTACATGCTTTAAGGACTTCTGTAAAGGATTTTATAGTAAATGGTCGCCTATGTTAAAAAAAAACCCTAACAAAAACAAACAAAAACTCAGAACTAACCACAGCTAATTACAAACTTTGTTTTTGTTTAACCTGGAGATACACTCGTGTTACATTCTAACCTTAAAAGTTGTTTTCTGCAACTCCTCTACACATAAACAACGCAGAATGCTTTTCAAGTGCAGGGGGCTGAGTAGGAGGAAAGGAGATTTAGGGATTCGATTTATTTTTCTCTTTTCCTGTTAGTGGGGACAGGTCGGCTTTCCCAGGACCTGATTGCGGTGTCTGTGTGCAGAGCGTTCGTTCACCTGTCTGTCCATCTGTCTGGGCAGATGTGAGAGGTTTTATTGTTCCCCCGCAGAAGGAAGTGGGCAGCAGGACAGGGCAGAGAGTAACGGGGAGGAGCGAGAGGAGCAGAACAAGGGGAGAAGCAGAGCGGGTACGGAGCTGGGGCTGGGCTGATGCTGCTGTACAGTCACCTGTGCAATTAAAGCCTTCTGGTTTCGATAGCTTGTTGTCATGACAGACAAGAACCTGGGATCGTCCTGTAGGGAGTACAGAAGGACTTCTTTATTAGGGATGCTGGATGCTGAGGGACTCTCTGGTTTTCTGTGGAACTTGGGCTGGCCAAGTGAAGGGCAGGCAGCCAGTCACTTTTTCAGGTTTTTTTGCAGTGGGTGCAGTCACCTTTTCAGGTTTTCCTAAATCTCAGTGGGAATGGCTCCCTCAACCTGAGCATGCAACAGTTTTATCAATCTCTAAACTGATCTATCAACTCATTTTTCGTGTCCTCTTGGAGGTGATCCTGGAAGCAAATAAACGTGCATGAGAATAGTTACCAGGAATTTCTCCACTGTCTTGGATCCTTCCACTTCTTCTGGATTTTTAAATTAATGCTACCGATGTTTTTTGAGGTATTTTAGGCTGTTATTGTGATAAGCATTTCAGTGTTGCTGTTTTAAAGTACATCTGTGGGAAAATGATATGAAAATAGTACTGCCAAACTTTAAAGAGAAAAAGGGCTTCATGACATCCTATCTTGTCTATGGCTTACATAAAATCACAGTAGCTGTTGGTTTTTTTACTTATGGTATTAGTTTCACAGAATTCACAGAGAGTAAGTAGAGTTTTGAGAGGGTTGCTGAAAAGTACTGTTTCCAAGAGATGCAGATTTCATTTGTTTGCATGCTCATTCACAGCTTTCCTTTCTTGGTATTTTGTGTCCTTTTCTGTATCTTTCAGCTCTGGTTCCATCCCAGTGCAAGCCAAGGGGTGGGTCCACAAAGAGTTGACTCTGGCACTGCTGTGGACCTGTCCCCAGAGCCTCAAAGTGCCCATTTCCTTACTTGTCACATCTCTGTGCTTTGTCACTGGCAGCGACACTGGCACTGCTGTTCACTGCCCCGGGGCTGATCCAGAGGAAAAGTAACACTCGCTTTTAGCCAGTTTGTTTTCAGCCGCATCTGTTCATTCTCCAGTCAAGTTAATCATACAGTCATGTGCTGGTGTTTCTGGAGAAGGGGGTGCAATGAGTAGGAGATGAAAGGTAGGAGAAGAATGGCGACATTTTCTAAACAACATTGCCATTTTTCTCCACCTTAAGTAGTTCCTCGGACCATGTCTACGGTAGCTCCTGTGAGAACAAAACGATTTTGTGTTTTATGTGACCACACCGTATGTAAAGTATGTGAAAATTTATCATTGCCTTTTTTTAAAGATCTATTATGCTTTCCCTATAGCTCGTGTTTGTCTTTTGCATTTCTTGGGTTTGGGGTTTAGTTTGGTTCTTCCCTCCCACTCCTCCATGCCATGCAAAAGTTTTCTTGGGCAAGTTTTTCATCACCCAATGTACATCTGAAAAGTTTTCTTACTCTACTACAGTAGTTTTTACCTTGGTGTGTATTTCTCTGAAATGATTGGTAATTAATTCTCTCTGCATTTGCATCATCTAAGTTCTTACAAGCTACTAATGAGGGTATAATAATATTTTTAAATTTTCTAGGTCTAATTATTGGAGGTATTTTATACTCTAAATTTTCTTCAGTTTATCTGTGTTTCTTTGTCAGAATGAGATCCAATATTCCACGAGTTGGAGTGATTCATCTCTCTTTGTTGCCTGAAGTGATATTTGAGCCCAGACAGATTAAAGTCACATTGGTCATTTTGCAGAAGCATTTGCTTTGCAGACAGCTCTCTCATTAGTTCAGCATTCTCACACTTGTCTGTCTTTACCTCCTGCTTCTGGCAGGGCTTTTTCCTTGATTTTATCTCTGGGTTTTCTTTGCATTACTTTTTTCCACATAGTCCTATTTCTCTTGCTTCTTTAGTTTTCTTTTTTTGCACTTACACCGTTTGAGTTGTTCCTACCCACTGGTGTTGGTAAACTTCATTCTGTATCACCCACAAGTTTCATTAACATTACCTGGAGTCAGTCTTAGATCTTTAATTAAGATGTTAATGACAACTCGACTAGCAAAGATCTCTGCAGCAACCCAGTAGATGCCCTCTGCATCTGTTGGTTCTGTTTGTCTCATGTATAACATTATGCATAGTTTTGAAACTGTTTGTTAATTTTCTGATAATATGATCAGTGCTCTTCAAAGCCAATTTGAAGTAATTTTTAGCTGTGATTTCTGTAGAGAGTAAGAAATGCTATTTTAAATCTCAACTTATTTCATTGTGCACTGTGTTCTTTTCATTCTCTACCTTCACAGCGTTTCTATCTTCCTTTGAGGAGGAATCAGGTTTATTGGGGTTTACAGTAATGGATGCTCCTCTCTCTCCAACTTCTGCTAACATCCATGCTAAATAAATACGCAGCATGTTCCTTTGTAGAGCCTGGTAAAAAAGCCATGAGTTGGCATGCATGGAGCTCATTACAAGATCTGAGACTAGATTATTAGAAAGAGTTTTTTTAGGGGTAGGATGTGGTGTTTTGAGTTCTTGGGGTCTTTTGGGGATTGGGGGAGGGTTTGGTAAGTTTTTGGTTTTATTGTTTCTGCCCCTTGGGTCCTCCTTTTTCTGGAGATGATGCAGTCACTCCCCTTTGTTTTTAACACCGTATGAATTAGACGTTTTCCTGCTAGGGAGGGGCAGGTTTTCCAGTTCCTGGTGCTACTGGCTGAGTCACTGGCTCTGTTTTTCTGTTCTCTTGTAGATTTTTAATTACCTTGTTCTTACCTTAGAATGTGATTGCCAAAGGGTAGGTGTTTTACACTCCTGTATTTCTGAGACATGAGTGCCAGTGGCTTTCAGAGCCTAGGTGCAAGCCTTCTAAACATCTGCTTTGCTGTTGTCAAAGAGAAAATAAATCACTGTACCCTCAAAGCGCCTCCCTTCCAACAGTGTGGTAACCATTAATGACAGATGTCCAGGCAAAGTGTAATCTCTTGTAACCTGGACTGCTTGAACTAAGGAGGAAATGTCAAGAGAACATGGAGCAGGTGTACACTGAAATGGAAAGGGAGGATTTATTAATGTGTCCTAAGTTCATTTTACCTGATCATACATCTCCGTAGCTGATTAAAATAAAGCTCATTTGTACCAGACTAGCAGGATTTAGGCAGATCTTTTGGTTTGAAAATCTTGTTAGCTTAGGGAAAAAGAAAAGGTGTAAAAGAGAGGTTTGTGTAAGAAGATTAAATCCAAGCACACTCACTGCTCTTTGAATTACCTTTATGAAAATAAAATAATAAAATTCTACTTACTTTTCTGCCCCCACTTCTTTGTGAGGGATCTATGTGATCATAAGAAAATAACTGTGCAGGTAGAACATGGAAATCTCTGCTTCTGTCCATCCAGCATGCAAACTGAAAAACAGAGTAGCAGCATCTTTTTCCACTGCTTTTGGTCACAGGTTTTATTTGTAAGAACATTCTTTAAAAACTGGAGCAGAGTCTGTGGTTGTCTGTGTCCCTTTAAGAATCTAGTTTTGCTTGGCTAGCTGCCCTTTTTCTCCTGTAGATTAATCCAGCAGAAGGTATATAACCTGTTGACCTTCCTGGGGAGAAGGGTCTGGAAGGGCAAAGAGATAAATCAGAGGGTTCATGCTTTCCTGTAATATCTGGGGACAAGTTTGTTTTTCAGTTTTTGACATTTTTTTAAAAATTTTTTTTAAACACTGATCCTTCTTTGAGGGTTGAGGTTGTAATTACAAATTCTCATGATTTTCACTTGCTTTCTGTGAAATTGCTCTGTGTTCAATAGGGTGGAGGTGATGGCATGTTTATGCCACATTAAAGAGAGGAAGGAGTTTTGAACTCAAAATGACACTGGTTTGAGTTGAGGGTGGCTTTACTGTGTCACACATCAAACTGGTAGGAGCACTGGAATCTGGCAAAAATGTCTGGTGTGTGTTTGCCTGGAAATTTCACACTGTTGTACAGAAAGGTTGACTTGCTGCTTGATTCAGATGGAGTGTGTACTCCAAAACTGAGGTAGGGTGGTGTCTGAATACCCCAGGAGAGTGCAGCTGGGTTGGTAGCCATGGGTAGGGTTCATTCGTGTGGTGCAGGTGTTTCATCGTGGCTGTTCTCTACTTAGGCATTGCTTCATGACAAGTATCAAACCCCTTTAAGCTCATTCCTGACTACTGCTAAAATCTAAGCACATGTGGAATTGGTTGACTGAAAGCCAAAAGAGCGCTGAGCACTGGACCCATTTCATATACCTGTTCTGTATGTTAGTGATTTGCATTTATTTTGAGCCTTTAGTAGAGGGCTTAGTCCTGACCAGACAGGTCATGCTCATAACACAGATCACCTGCAAACACCACAGAAGGGGAAATTTGACTGCATTCATGGGTTGTGTGATCACTGCCTATTCTCAGGTAAGTCTCTTAGCCCAGGTTCAGCTATTTCTTTTCTTGGACACTGACTGTAGTTTTGGAGCTAAACATTTTCACTGCATAGGATGAGATTTGCAAACATCTGTCTCTTGTCTGAGCTCGTGTTCAATTCTGCCATTAGTGTCATGGGAAGCTAAGTATGTCACAGTTGTGAAGCTTTGCTTTGAGTCCTAGACAAGAGATTGAAAGATGTCATGGGCAGGATTAGGAAATAAGTATTTGATTTTGATGTCATAAAGTGTGTATTATGAGTCTCAGCTTAGTGTAACTTGTCAGTAAACCCTTAAAAGAAGCTCTATTTCCAGACAGTGTCAAACATGAACACTCTGAAATTACCACTTGCAATTACAAATCACTTTTAAAGTTAACCTTTTCTTTCCTTGAAGTTCTTTCTAGATTTTAACCTTATTCTGATTTTTCCATTGGGTGGTTCACTTACATCTTCATGCTCAATTTTTTTCCATCGGTGAAATGGTGGCTTTTGAGCCCATTGGTGAGATTTTCAGGACAACTGAGTTTTGGCAAGTTTAGGAGCAAGGTTTTGTTAGGTTGCTGTTGAAGGTTCCCTATCCTTTAATAATGAAGTGAATAATACTCCTTGGCAAAATGCTCAGCTTGATTTATTTCTGTCTCTAGCTCGGTTTGGTAATTCTCAAGTCATTTTAGTCAGTCAATATCTACATTTGTCTGTATGTAAAGGAAACAGTTACAATTTTCCTGTGTTAGCTGATACTACCAATGCTTCTGTGATAGAAAAGGGATGTGATTATTTTACTCCCTCCTGGTTCCTTGCTTTCTAACCAGCTCCAGGGAGAATAACTTCTGGTGACTGCTGCTGCTAGCACGAGGGTGACTAACCATTTTCACCCTGCCACAACCTTCATCTGTTTGGGAAGCTGTGAAACACATGCCACATGTCTTGGAAAGTCAGGGAGAATGGGAGCTCTGGGAACAGTTCCCACATGGGAGATAACAGTGACTCCCCAGGAATTCCACTGTTCCTTTGAGAGCTGGGGCCAGCCCAGTGTGTGGCTCAATCCCAGCACAACCTGGCAGTGTCAATCTCTGCTGCCCTTGCTGGCTCGTTTTTCTCTCCCAGCTGAGACATAAATCACCCAGTAGTCATTTTGTCAGTCCCAGGCTGGTGGCCTTGTGATGTGGCCTGTACGTGGCAGCTGGGCATGAGCTCGGGATCGAGCCCCAAGCTGGCCACCCCTAGACTAGTGGGGTCAGAGCTGGCCTTTGGGTTTTGTTGTTGGGTTGTGGGGGTTTTTCCTCCCCTCCTTAGGGCAGCAAGGCTCTGTGCTCTGTTTCCTTTATCTCAAATGTAACTGATTGGATGGTGTGCAAGGCCACACACAGCCTTATCTCATCACATCCTGTTTGACTGCATTATCCAGGGCTGCACTGATAGAAGTTCTCCTCTCTCCTTGCTTTGATTTATATCACTCTGCTGGACACTACATCCTCTCTCTGTTTCAGCCAGAGCTAGCTACTGCAATAATTTAAGAGTTGTTTTGCTTTGCTCGGGAAGTCAGGTGCCTTTTGAACAGCAGCTGCTGCAGGCAGTTTCGGTGTAGCAAACAAACCAAGTTTGATTTTTGTGTTAGGCAGTGTGACAAGCATTCAGCTGGAGCCCAGCCTCCTGTTGGATATGATCTGAGGCTAGTAGTGCTTGTTCCTTTGTGAACCAGCCTTTTCAGGGTTGAGACAGAGACAAAAACGTCACCATGCAGCCTGGGGATGTGATGAGTGTATTCCCTTGTCCAATACAGAGAGTTTCTTTCCTCCTTGCCTGGCACTTCGGCTAGTTAAGAACTTTTACATCTCTACAGCCAGTAGCACTTGCCTTAACTGGTTTTATTCATGGATTATGCAGCATTACTCTGTTGTCCTGGGTGGATAGGGCTATTCACAGGGAATGGTCAGCATTACTCAGGATTGCAGGAGGCCTGGGGCAAAAAGTGAGAGGACAGCCAGGATCAGCCCCTGGCTAAGCTGTTGTGGAGTGTTTGAGCAAAGCCTCTCAAGGGGCCCAGTGAGCAGCCTCTCCCACCCATCTCCACTGTCTGCAGGTTGCTTTAATAATGGGAGCACAGTTCCTCAAGGAGCATGAGGAGCTGGTTGCTGTCTGGTGCTGTAAAAGTGCTGTTACCTTCCTAGGTACAGTTAAATGCCAGTTGGTCTTGCTTCAGTTGCATCTTTATTTTTTTCTGTAGAGACCTTATAAACACGTCCATGATTTTTTCCTCTTTTTGTCTGCGAGCTTTAGCAAATCTTATTTTTCGTTGAATACCTGCTTTTGTACCTTTTCCCCTTCCGGTGTGTTTTTTCTGCAGTCTTTGAGTTGCACCGTCTGGGAGCTACTCATCTACTGATTGCACTCATTTTTCTCTTTCAGAGGAACTAAGCTATTCTTGTAGTGTCCCATAGAATTTCCCAGTCTTCTTCCTCTGGTAAGTTTGAATGCTACCTTCCATCTTTTACCTTGAGCAATAGGTTCTGTTGCTTCCCTAAACCTGAATCTCCTTGTATCACTGCATTGTGTAAGTTCATTTGCTAGGTGTTCTAGATGGGATTAAGTGGCTGGTTGCTCCTGTTTACAGGTTTTCTTATTGTTTTATATATGTAATAAACTCTCTAGCGTGAGCAGCAGGGTATCATCTCTTGTGGCTGAACTGATTTTTTTTTTTTTTTTTTAATTCTCTGACTGGTGATCAGATATGAAAATGTTGTAGGTTTGAATCGTCTGAGTAGCAGTATTTGGCTCATGTTACCAAGGCAGTGAATACCGGAATTGCTTGGGTTTGTTTGCATTTCAATGACACCAAGGAGTACCTGTAAGGTGAAGCAATCCCTGCCAGCACAGCCTGCAGTTCCAGTGGATGAGGCTGAGGGTGAAGGGATGTTCTTGGTGAAACACAGCGACTTTCCCATGGCGCAGCCAGCTCCGGAGCAGGAGTGGAGCCGGCTGCCAGACTCTGCACGGCTGTGCTGGCAAGTGCCCCTGCCTGGGAGGGGTGAGTGAATGGGACCCTCTCTGCTCGCTGTGCTGTGCTCCATTCCAACAGGGAAAGGGGGTGGCCATGGACCGGGGGGAGTCTCTTGGACAGAGCAGCTCTAAGAAAACTGAACAACTGGAGGCAGCTGGCTGCAATTTTTCAGATCCTCAGGAAAGTATGATTTTGTGCTGAGCAGCTGCCACAGGCACTTAAGAGGGAGCTGTTACCAACAGTAAGGACTGAGGGATTAATATTAGAAAGCAGATGTGTCAGACTATGGACTCTCTTTAAAGATGTGCTCCCTGTCAGTGAGACCTTGCTGAATGGCTCTTGGCAGCTGCCTAGCCCTGCAGGATCTCTGAATCTCAATGAGATACCATGTGTGAAAGAGAAGAGAGTTAGTGTTGAAATTATCAGAATTGGAACACTTAAACCAAAGCCGCTGGGGCTGAAAGATTTTTGTGTTTTCTCCATGGTTTTGCTTTGTGAGCGACTCATTAAGAAATGATGATGGCAGAAAGAATAACAGGGAGCAAGAGTGAATAAGAAACAGTATTTGGACAGAGGGAAAGGAAACATTAGGAAGGAAGGTAGAGATACTCTGGTGAGGAGGTAGGTGCATGTGCTCTGAAGGGCCTTGTGTCTTTGAACCTGGGAGAGAACCCATGAGTGGACCCTACAGAAAAAGATAATTAATCACCTTTCAGTAAAATAAGAGTGAGATCAGAATAAAGAAAACTAAAGTACAATCACAGAAGTACAAAAGCCAAGGAGTGAGGCATAAGTTCAGGCTGAGGGAGTCCCAGGAGAGAAAACACCAAGCCCTGTGACCTCTGGCAAAACTTTCTATTATGAGTGTGGGACAACATCCTCTGACTACTCTGTTCCTAAGAACTGTGCCTGGTGAGGAAATTCAGATGGGAAAGGAATTGAGCACGTCTGGGATGTCTGTTTAGTGCTTTTGGAATCAAATTCCCTCCAGATCAGAAGAAAGTTTTGTGACTACAAACTCTTCCACAGGCAGAACTTAAAAAAATTTAACAAGTACTAAAATATTTAGTAATATTAGAAAATTCAGTAATAGAAATCACCATTAAAGTTAGCAGGCTGTATGCATGTAGCTACTATTGAATGGAAGACAGAAGCAAATGGAAAGTAGATGCTAACTGAAACATTTGTATTTTGTTAAAGAAGTTACTAATGAACATTATTGAAGCTTTTCTTTTTATTCTAATTTATTCTAATTATATCTAATTAATTTATTTTCTTATAAATAAGATATTCTCATGATTCTGAAAAATCCTCTGTTTTTCACCTGATTGCTCATTCAATGGGAAGTGATTCCACTGCCAGTTTTCCAATTTGCCATCCTAATAAAGTCACCACAGGGTTTAGCTCCCAGCTTCTTTTTAGTCTGCTTTGCTTAGTTTAATGAGTGGTCATCTTGGCCACCACTGAGTTCAGATCAACAGTTCAGGAAACAGAAGGCTTGAAAGTGTTCAGCCAAAGCAGAGACCAACAGATCAGATAGCACTCAACCAGGACTCCCTGAATTACTGTCTGTTGCTTCTGGCACAGACTCTTGCCTGGGACTGCACATGGAGTTTACTAGTTAAGCAACACTATTTAAGAAAACTTTGCAGGCCTTTTAAGCCTTTGGCATCTTAGTGGTCTAGAGGCATTGAGTTATAAGGATTTCCATGGCCATTTCAGTCTATGGAATTTCTTCAGACGTTATCAAATAGAAGTAAAATTTTTGCTAGTGTGCTTTGTAATCTGAGTAATAACAGATTTTAGCTGGAGATGGCCAAACATTCCTTGATTTTATCCTCTGTGTGGTTCCCCATTTTTAGTCATCTATCAGGAATAGCTTTAGTACCAAGAAGGGAACGCAGAATCAGGATCCAAGGTGTAGAAGAGTTGGGATTGACCACAATAGCACATATTGGTTCTTGCTGACCTAGTTGTAGCTTGAGATAAAACTAACATTGCTGGCTGGGCAAGGCACGAAAAGTAAGAAGCACTTTAAAAAAGTGTCTGGTCACTTCAAGATTTATATAATTTCTTCTGTCACTGTTATTATGTTCCCCATCTCCCTTGATTTCACCAACATGAGAGAAAGTTCACATCTTCTGTCTCTTGCTTTGTGGACTTCTCTTAATGTACAAATGACATCTTCTCAAGTCAGTGCAACTTTTCTTTAAGGATTGAAGAACTGAGTCTGGAGAGTTGACACTGCACTGAAGAGGGCATGTTTTCTCCTCCAGTTATTCTGGAGCTTGGATTAGAATGGACCCAAATTTTCCTGTGTCACCAAAAGTACTGAGTGCAGATGCCGAGCCTTGCAAAATATGAAATGATCCAGCAACAGCTCCCATGGTGTGAGTGTGGTGGGGGGAGAAGAGTTATGCTTCAGATACATTTATTTAGTTTCAGCTTGAGTGTGCCATGGTGAAATCATCTGCTAGGTATTCCCTTGTGTCAGCACGGACACTAAGGAGATGAAAATAACTGGATTCAAAGTAGATGCTTTTTATGGTCGTGATGGTCCTTCATTCCCTAGCAGATGACTTTGCCTCCTGTATACATTGCTTGCGGATTTGGCTTGATAGCAGAGCTGTAGCTTCCAGTCACTGTGGCTTTGGGAGTCCTAAAGTTCATAGTTGGAGATGTTTGCCCTTGGTGTGAGGCTCCTGTGAGATTTGCAGCTCCCAGTGCAGGAGGTAATGAGGAATACACTTGCTGTCACACCTTGGGTTTTGTTCCGAACCCTCAGTTTTTCAGCCTCAAGTTAAAACCAGCCTGGGCCTTGTGTTTGTGGATATTTTAATGTGTGTTAACTGTGGAGGGTCTGCAGAGCCTCCAGTGACCTGGGATGCTTGGGGAAATATGAAAGGAAGATTTGGAACAGGTAACTTCTCTTTTCCTGTCGGTGTCTCCCAGTGGAAAGCTTACTCCTCTACACTGATTCCCCAGCAGGACTATCTCTCAAATACCCATGTAATTTTTTATTAGCATCTGTCAATGAAAAGGGGAATGCTGGGCAAGGGAAGCAACTGTTACCCCTCATTTCAGGGTCTCTTAAAGTCCCATTGCCAGCCTTGGTGCCATTCACAGTGTGTGTGGGATGTCTGTCCCACTGGTAAAAAGCCAAGTGTGAGTTCCCCTCTCTACCCCTCTCACCTCCCATTTTATCATTTCTTTCCATGTTCATTAAAGCTTTGAAACTGTATACCATGGATCAAGGGAGTTGAAATAATCTCATGTAGGTGCTGAAATGGATGGATGGGCAGTGGTAAGCCATTCCAGTGAGTTGTGTGCTTCAAATACTCTCTCAGGAAATAAGTCATATACTGCATTTTCTAAATGTCTTTGTGAGACATTTGTTAAAACGCTGCACAGTACACAGTGTCTAATTATTTGTCTGATTTACATTGTCTATACTGAAATTAGACAAAGGCACAATATTGTCTTCCATGTTTCCTTTGTTTTTGGTGGGTTTTGGAGATGTAAAATATGTATCTGCTTCCATCTGAAGTAATTAAGGAGCAGTGAAACCTTCTGAGATCCAGTGTTGTCAAATCTTTACCATTTCATGTTTTGAAATGTTTAAATTCTTAAAGAATTTCAGCTTTTATTAAAAAAAATTCGATCATTATGATCTTGGAGAAGACTTTAAAAACACAAAATCCAAAGACATAAGAAACTAATGAAAGACTTGAAAAAGGTTTATCAGAAAAGTTTCTGGAGCTATGGGCCCTGAATTTTTGAAGTTTTGAGGTTCAATGAATGGACTGGTTTCCCCCTATATCAACTAGGGCATGGCATAACTGCATGTATCTTTTAATATAACTAGTTTTTGACTAATACCACTCCCAAATTTCTTTCACTCTCTCTCTCTTTCTCTCTCTCTCTCTCTCTCTCTTCTCTTCTTTTCCCTTTACATTTTCACTGTGATATTTCTGAGCTAGAGAGTTGTCATATCAGACCTCTTTTCTTACTCATGTTCAGTGCAGGCTTAATGGTTCTGTTGCTCTTGGGAAAAACATCCTTATTCTGATTTTCTTGCTACCCAGCTCAATGTGATAGAGAGGGAAGTTTTGAACACTGGCTGGATTCTCAAATGCTGGCTTGTGAATGTTCTTTGTAGCCCAGATAACAAAGCTATTAAAATGATAAACAAACAGCTTTGGGATTAAGGCAGGAGAATGATCTGTGTCTTTAGAAGCCATTTGTCTCCTGCCTGCTTGACTGGAAGTGCCTGTGTGGTCTGAAGTCAATTTCTCAATGAGTGTTTCAGCAGCTCCACTCCAAGGCTTCAGCCTCTCCTGTAGGCATTTATAAGTAGACTATAATTTATTGTAGTTTTCAAGAGCTAGCAGCTGCCTGCTTAGAGGTTCAATGAGAAACCAATTTCTGCTCCTGCCCAGTGGCAAATCTAATAGCCTGGGGCTAGTAAATGATGAAGGGGCAGAGAGGCAGAGGAAACTGAAGGAATTTGCCCTAAGTCGTTCTGAGGACAAGCAGTAACAACAGGCTAAGCACCTTCGTTCTTGACCTGCAACCTGGTGCTGTCATCCCTGTACTCTGGGTGCCTTCTGCTCCTGCCAGGATATGGTGCTGGGATTTGGAAGACACTGCATTAAACTGTCTGGCTCCAGGAATGGCTTTTTAAAAGTACAGCTGATCCTTGACAAGAAATGTCATGTTAGAAGTGACACCAACCACTAACTGATCCAGTGAAACAGTACCTAAGAAAATTTCGACCCCAGTGTTCAGTGATGACTGGATAATTCATCGCTGCTTTATTTTGCATAGTCTTTCACACAGACTGAATCCCTCTATGTGTGTTTCAGAAAGTTAAATAACAGTCACATGTATAATGACAGAGCAGGGAGAAAGAAATAAAGGAGATAAAGACACGAGAAGACTCCTGAGAAGAACCGAGAAGTTCAGAGTTAATGAACTGAAGAGAGATTGGGAGCAGGCTGTTTATCAGGGATTTATAGAAAATGTTTTCATCTCATAAAAAAAACCCAACACATGGTTGAGTTATCATTTAAGATAAACTTGAATTAAACCCCCTCCTTACTGAGATTTGTTTTAAACTTTTTTTGCTTTAGCATCTCCTTTTTCCTAGCAAGGAGGGTTCCTAACTGCCCGGTGGGATTTTTTTTTTTTTGCATTGCAGGTTCTGAGTCTGCTCCTCCGCGTGGCATCTTGGAGTTTCTAGCTGGCACCATTACCTCCAACGAGTGGAGTTCTCCCACCTCCCCTGAGGGGAGCAACGACTCGGGGGGCAGCGAGGCCTTGGACAAACCCATCGACAATGACGCCGAGGGCGTGTGGAGTCCGGACATCGAGCAGAGCTTCCAGGAAGCGCTAGCCATCTACCCGCCATGCGGCCGGCGCAAGATTATCTTGTCAGACGAAGGCAAGATGTATGGTAAGGACACAGAGAGGCCACTACATGGTGCTCCAGGCAGCCTGCCCTGTGCCCCAAGTGATGCTCTGACTAAATTCTCTCCTCTCAGGTGTTCCCAGGCTGGTGCTGTTGGTTACCTCTAGTTGTATTTAGGAGAATTGGTGTGAAGATTTTGTCATTCACAGAGCAGAAAGAGTTATAGATACCTTTTTCAGGGAGATAGCCATAAGGTAGATTGCAGAGTTGAGCATGCTACTGAGCTAATCTTTATATAATCTTCGTGGTGTGACAAAGCCCTTATTTTATGGTATCTCTTGCTGCTGTCTTCACTGCTCTTGCTGAAGGTAAGAACAGGTAATGGTCTGCATGTCTGGGGCTGCAGAAGTTCAGCTCCTGAACCCTCGAATGGCTCTGCTGCTCTGCAAACACCTACACTTTGTTAACCAGCTACTCTCTCCAGATCTTAAAGGCAGAAAGTTGCGTACTCCTTTTCATTGTAGTTTGCCTTCTCATAACCCTGGCACAAGTATCTTGCACCTGTGGGTTCTTCTCATCTAGCTAACTAGATACCCAGCCCTGAATACAGAGAGGCTCTGACTTGCAGCTGCAGCAGAAGTCAAATTTATATGTGGCAGACATGCTTTTGAATTGGGTTTTTGACCTTTTCCACAGTTAAAATTTCTTTTGATTTTGTTAACAAAAGCTGGCTTAGATTTTTTAGCTGAGTAAGAAGCCACCTGGTACTTCTGTGACTAAAATGCAAAGCAAAAGTTGAATACCCAGTATTTGATTTTAAGTACCAAGGTGGACAGTGTCTCAAAACACTAGCAAGGATCTTAGGGAAGACAGCCCTCTTTCTACCCAGTCAGTGCTCGCTTTTTTTGCCACCCCATACATCGGAATCTGCGTGTCTTCACGGCCCCCATCATGGGATGCTTCGTGCATGCCCCGGAGCTTCCTGCAGAGCACTTCACAAGTCATTCTGCAGGTTTCTGTTCACCCATCGGGTCATTGTTCCCTGAGCAAGGGAATGGATTGCTCTGTGAGAGCGTGGGTGGGGTCTTGTTTACATGGCCTTATCTACAGTGGATGGTTTTACTGGGTACACACATCATTGTACCTGGGAAGAGCAATATAGGTTGGGTAAGGCTGATCACCCTGAGGCTAATCCAGGGCCAGTATTCTTAGGCAGACATCAATTCCTGCTCTGTGCTGGCACAGACGTCTTTGTAGTTCTATGGAACCAACCAGGGAACTGATCCAGCTTAAAACTAACAAGGTCAGAAAGGGGAAAAGAAGTGAACTTTAATTTGGATACTGCCCAGCTGCTTGTTGCTCGTTATTTAGAGAAAGGATGGTGAGGTTTGGAATGAGCAGCCATGACTGAGGTTAAAGTAAGATTGCTTCTCTTAGGGACTGATACTTGCTTAAAATGTTACTCAGACTAAAATATTACTTGAGAATCCACCCCATGGTTATTAAGCACGCACAGTGACATGCCTGTTGTTGCTCTGTTTGCACTGCTTTTCATGATGGGTGGCTTAAAATTACTGGTGAAAAATTACAGTTGTGTTTTAAGACTGTATTAATTTACTGAACATTTTGCATGGCCCCTGAAGTATTTCAGCTTTGGAGTGAATGTGTCAAAGCAGAGGGTGAAAGAGAAGAAAAAGAAAATAAATTAGAGGTAAAGTGAAGCACAAAGGGATACAGAAACCAGTGAGACACAGCTGACTTAGCATGGATTGGTTAAGTGGAACACACTTAGTTGACTGGACTGGTGAACTGCAGAAGGTAAATAACCCTCTTGCAGGGTGAAAAATTTAGGGTAGGCTCAGGGAGAAGAAATGAAGAGCTTTTCTGCAAGCCCTCCCCCACTAGTCCAAATGGGACAGTGTCCCTGCTTGCCTTCAGTGCACCTGTTCCTAATGTGGATGGTTGGTTCAGTGTGCTCCTGACAGAACCCAGGCACTGATTTATGCCCTCCTTTGCTTGCCTGTCTCAGGATCCAGGCCAAGGAAGTGGGGCCCTGTCTGGGATCTATAGAAAGATATGACCGGGCAGGGAGAATAAATATAGTCCCTGATTTCATCTTCAGTGCTCACAAGCCAGCTTGTGGAACAGGGCAGGCTCAATGCAGAGCTGGCCCTGCCTCTGAAGGGATGGTTATTTATCCACCCTGTGACTGACTTGCACAGAGCTCTCTGAACCAAGGGGTGAGGTGTTACAGAGAGCTGTATATGCCCCTTTCCTCTGACAAAACTGGGACCATTTTGCTGTTTCTCATTGAGGAGTGGCTCATGTGGTACCAGTGTTATGGGCAAGGTGTTCCAGGTCTCAGAATTTCTTCTATGTGCAATTTATATGCTTCTCATCTTTTGTGAGGCAACCTGTTGTTCAAAGTTGGCAGTTTTTAGCTCAGTTGTACTGAGGCAATATGAAGAATTTGTACTGTTTTGCTTAAATGCATTTCATATTGTACAGAAACAGTGTTCATGTTTCCATACCTCTTCAAAGTCTGGCTGTTTGCAGCTCTTTAGACAACACTCAGCTGATTGCTGAGTGAGCACTATTCCATCTTCACACCAAAGTCACTCAAGCTCTTCTCTGTACACTGATAATCTGTGTCTCGATTCTTTTGCTGCCTTTCCTTTCATTATCTGTTTCCTTACTAGACATGTTCCATTTCTGCATGGAGGCAGCATCCTGAATGAGTAAGCTCATGCCACATCCTGCTCTGGGTGCAAGCCCTCACTGGCCTTTCCAGCTTTGCTGACCACCTGCTTAAGGCACAAGCAGCTGTCTTGTGTGATATGGAATGCTGTCCTTTCTCCTAATCATTGTGTTGACAGCATTGAGTCTGGGGCACTTTCTGCTCTGGTGACTTTTCTGGTACCACTGAGGTCTTGCAGAATAATTTTATGAGTGTTGCCTTCTAGAACACTGTGGATGTACAGTATTACAAATCTGTCATTTATGTTTTCCAACAATGTTTTTCCTTGGAAGCAATCATATGTGTAGCATTTGTTCTAAATAAACGGTCACAGAATTAGGTGTTGCGTATCTCCTGGCATCTTCAGGATTGATGTAGAGAAAGGAGAGGGAAAAAGCTTAGTACCTTTGTGAGCTTTGCATGGAGATGCTAAATAGACCTGAGAGCAGAGAATTACTGAGAGCAGAGAAATAAGAAATAGTAACTTGCAAAATGATGCTTTTTTGACATTACAAGAGAGACAGTAAGATCTTTGTAAAAACTAATTATTACCTTAGCTGTCCAGTGTTCCCTTCCACTGCAGGAACACTTGGCTTGGAGCACCTTTTTGCAAGAGGGGCTAGAATTGGTGGCAGTTTGTTGGATGGCTGTTCTGAAGGAGTCACTAGTTCAGCAGCTGCTTTTCAAACAGCTCAGCCATTTCTGTGCTGAGCAGGGAGGGGCAGACAGCTGGGGGCAGTCATCCATCTCCCAGGCTGATGCCATCTGTTTGTGAATTGCTTATAGGAAATACTTAAAGATGTCCAAAGCTTAGAGGCTGAGTAATAGAAGAAGGACAGTCAACTATGTTAAAACTTGGAGCAGGCAGTGGACCACAAAGTCTTGCTTTCACAACATGACTTAAGATGGGATGAAAGGTCAGTCTGGCGCTAAAAGCTACTAGGTCACAGGTGGTCCCTCCCACCCCTATTCTGAAATGACTAGGTAAATTTGCAAGATAATACCTTTATCTCAAAGAGATAAGTTATCATTTAATGTTTTCTCCAACCTCAAATAGAACTGCAGAACTGTAGAACTGCAAAGCAAACGCATAAATCTGAAGAAGCATAAAACATACACTGCCTCAGTTCATAAACACTTCTTGATGGGAGGGAAAAGCATGGTTGCTATTTAAAATATGGAAACCTTCAAGGTGACAGGCCTCAAATGCTTTCCTCTATATTGTAGTTTAGCATCTCACCTGATGATGTTTCAATCAAAGCTATTGGAACATGCTGAGAATGTGCTCTGTTGACACTGAACTGAATGTTCCAGGTAATTGCAAAATTTGTATTTCTACTGTGATATCCCTCAGAGAGATACTTCTGAAGTTCCTATCCCTTCCATTATTATAACCTAGTGAACTCTAGAACATCCCTTTATCCCATGATTTTGGGGAAAAAAGGAATCTCATATTTTAAACACTAAAAGACAGACAAAACTTGGATTTGTGGGCAACTGGTCAGAATGCAGACTTTGCCCTCCCCTCTGGTGGTAGGTGTAATGTTTTTGGAGTTGCTTAATAATGAGGTTTTGTTTCACTCAGTCATCTTTCAACTATGCTTTTGTGTGGCTCTGGTTCTTTGTTGTTGACTAGACAAAGCCAGACTTCTGGAGACATTAGCAGTGGGTTAAACTGCTGGAGTTTGTCGCTTTTCCTTCTATCTCCTTTGTAAGCCAAGTTTATAATTCTTTGTGTTAAGCTCTTTGTCAATTTAACTGCTCTTTTCTCCATGCAAGCATAAAAAGAAATATTTTTGCATGAATTCTAAACATTTCCTGAATATTGAGAAATTTGCCACTTTTGAAATACTGCCACACCAGGAACCTTCTTGCAGTTAATAGTACTGGCTGTGGCATCTTAACATCTTATTACTATACTTCGTAGTGAACATAAATATAGTAGTAATTTTATTGTGTACTACGTGTTATCAAAATTATTGTGATTCTTTTTGTGGGGGGCTTCATTCTGTTGGTTCAAAAAAGGCACATATTTTTCCTGTCCCTTTTGATTTTTAGCAGCTTTGTAGTCCCATATATATCTGTCAGGCTTAACCAAGTGAGCTGACTAGTACTACATTTTTCCCATTGTATATGTCTGCAGCCATAGAGTTTTCATCATGTGTAACTTCCTTCATTGGCACCATTGCATTACCCTTATGGCTCTTTCTTTGACTTTTTCATTTTTAAACGTCAAATTTTTAGTAGTTCTCCAAGATAGAGTTGATTTGTAGTGGTATATTGTCAGAAAGGCACTTGGTTTGACTTTTTTAAAAATTGATTTCTAATTTAGTAGGTCAACTTTATGTTTTGTAGGTGTATCCACTCACCCATCTTTTAACTGAGAGGCTGTTTCTATTTCATTTTTCAGCTTTTTCCCTTGTTGCATGTTATTATTTTGTTTCTGCTCTTCTTCTGGATAATTTTACAGATTTCGAGTGGTTTTCTGAAAAATTTAATTTTAAAAAGCCTTGGAATTCTTTTACATTTTAAAACCCACTTCCTTTGTTCACAATTGGGTTCAATACTATTAGTTGCTGATTTAATCTTATAAATACCAAATGTTCATTAATACTTAAAAATTCAGATTGAATTCAAAATCTAGAAACAAAAAACAGATATGGAAAATGAAATTTAATAGTGCCCAGTGACTTGGGTTTCTTCTCTCTTTAAAACAAGTGCATGTAAAGCTATCTTCTGGACAGGTTTCTGCAAACAGAAAGATCTCAAAAACATGGAGTGAGTTCTGAGAAGAGCAAGCATACCAGACTTAACATTGAGCTCTGGGAGTTGAAGGGACTGATTTAGGAGGAAAGATTAAAGTAGCTAAATATACATAGCTAGGCTAAGTGATGACTGAAAGGTGGAGGGTGGGGGGACACATAATAACAGTCTAAAAATATTTGAAGGGTGTTAACATTTAGGAGGGAGAGGGATTTTATGTGGAACATGTGAGCGTGACTAGGATTAATGGGGGAGAAAGAGAAAATATAGGATGGATATCAGCAAAGGCTTCAGGACAACATTGTGCTCAGTGCTCAGGGATCTCCTCTGAAGAGTTATAATGGAAGTGCTGTGGTTGGGGACTTTTAAAATTGTATCAGACAAAACTATAAGGACCGTTTGTAAAACTAGTCTCAAGGAAAGGTGCATGTGAGCATGTGTATCTGTGTTTCACGTGAATGAGAAGAAGATTCCAGGTGGGAAATGCTATGGTTTTACACAAGAAACAAGAGAACAGTGAGCATTAGGTGGCTTTACACTGTAAATGTCTGCATTTTTTTGTAAATTGTTAGTATTGTGATTCATACTACCTGTGGTTTTGTGACATAAGCATGTTTATTTAACAGGAACCCTTCCTTTCCTTCTGAAACAAAAAGAGCAGACTTCTAGGTAAATTCCAAGAGTGCTTTCTCAGAGTTTGTCTTCTGTCAATTAGCCAAGCATTGAGGAGAATAGGATGACAGCATTTCTCAAGAAAGGGTGTGCATAGAGGGAACTGATAACAGTCAATATGTAGATTATGTGGAGACTTGGCCTAGGAAAAAAGGAACTCCCTTACTACTTCAGTGCAAGTAAGAAAAACCTATAACATGAACTTTCTTTTAAATCTCTTACAAAAGCATTCCTTACTCCTTAAGCAAAACCAGTGTGAGACAACATAACCTTTCCATTTCCTAGTGCCCGACATGAAGGGAAGCTGCTTGTTCAGAAACAGCCAGTATTACAACTAAAAGAACAAGCAGTATTCTCATTCATGTCGGATCCAGATAATGAGCACAGGAGAGCTAGGGCTGTCTATTGGTTTAAACAGTTGCTCATTAGCTAATCCATAACAAACCCTGTATTGTCTGTGTGTGGTGAAGATCTGGGCAGCAAAACTGGGAAGGCTGTGTGCAGTTTGTGCCCAGACAGATGGTCTTGTAAATCTGTTGGTCACTGGCAGAGCTGAGTGAAACCTCTGGGGCCTGGGTACACCTGCTGCTGAAGGGTGCACAGCCAGCAGCTGTTGCTCATTGCTGTCACCTTGAACTTGTGACCCATCTTCTGGGTACTCTTCACATTCTCAGTCTCACTCCATGCACATAAACAGCCAGATTCTTGCTCTGTCTCTGGCTTCTTGAACAGGAAATGACACTGTTTCCATGTAAAATGCCTTTAGAATCACTCTTCTTCCCTCTTGGGCTTAATTTGTACAATAGTTGCAAACGCCTTTCCCAGAGCTTTGTTTGGAGTCTGTGGGCAGGAGTGCAAGGAGTGTGACCAATGCTTGCTGAGGTCACCCAGCAGCAGTGCCCAAGTTGCTGAGTGCAGGTGCTGCAGACACAAGCCCATTTCTGTGCGTGCCAGTGTTGCAGGGAAACACACCACCACGTGTGGCATTCAGTTCAGTGTTGCTTTCAACCCTGACTGGGGATTATGAGCATTCCTGCATGTAAACACGGCATCATCAGCTTTGGTTGTAGAATCATAGAAATTTGCGCTGGGAAAGATCTTCAAAAATCATCTCATCTGCTCCTGGGCCCAGAGGCAAAGCCAACTGTACTTGAGGTGTTCATTTTTAGTCTGATCCTTTGTGGCTAAAGTTGTGGGAAAGTGATTTGACAAATCTAGATATAGAAACTTTCATATAGAAGGTAGCTGAAGCATCCAGGTATGTGCAAGTTTCCTTCTGGATCCATGTGCATTTTTTGGTATCTCTGCAGCTTAAATAGTTTTGTCATCCTCCTGTTCCCACTCTCCCCCCTGAATCATGGTTGCCCAGTTATCTATCAGACTTACACTGTAAACTCAGTCAAGGAACAAGTACTTAAAGAATCTGGAACAGAATTGTGCCAATGTTAGAAGAAAGAGAGCAGGATGGGAAGGAACAGGGAATATCACAAGCTACTGTAAGGAATTTTCATGATCTTGGTAGAATTCAGCTATTACCCAGACCAGTCCCTGGGTGTCTGTGCAATTATTTAATCTCTGTTTCTGCCAGGTTTTTCTGTTCTTGTTCTCTTTCACCTTTTACAGAGTATGACATCTTTAGTAATTATTCTGGATAATGTTGGGATGATGTGGAACTGTTGTGTTGAGACCAAGAGTGTATTTCCTTCAGAAATGATGAGATGACCTTACAGTTCACAGTAGAAGAAAAGAGGGAGTTGCCATTTCTGTTTCCTTTCTCCCTTGCTCTGCTTCCAGTTTTGTGCTCCTGTGCTTCAGGCGAACTTCAATTTTTAGCAGACTCCTTGTGGATACACGTTAGATTGCTAAACTGCTAGCAAACTATATTGGCAAAATTAGCTGGACACATTTCTGCCAGATTAGAGTTGAACTGACCCATGGAACAGTCTGGTGAGAGGTGGGGAGGGAAGAGGAAAGGCAACCACGCTTGTGTCCAGGCATTTGCTTAAGCTGAATCTATAACTTAATGGCTTAAAGTGATCACAAGCAATGACTACACTGTAAATCATGATGCCCTCAACTGTAGTTGAGTGGTGGCAGCCATTCCACTTAAAAAGAAATCAGTATTCATTTGTTTATATATTTCAAGAACAGTCTCTGGGTTCTTTTGCTCTCCTCGAGGCTGCTGTGTAATTCTCAGTCATTTGGCTGGGGCTGGCTGTTGTCCCATGGTGTTGTCTTAGGTGCTCAGTGAAGCAGCCATGGCTCCTTGCAGGACTGAGCCAGACCAGAGCAGCTGCCCTAAGAGCTGCATGGTCTGTGCTGGTCATGCAACAAGTGGCTGCACAGGTCTCACAGACCCCTTTTAGCTCTGATTTCTGTTATAGTTGAAGCTTTGAGTTCTTGGTCAGCCTGTCATCTCTGCACATGGAAAGATGAGCACTTGGGGCAGAATTCTGGCAGAAACTCTGTACTGTTGGTGCTGGCAGGGGCAGCTGACCACAAAATCAGTAGAAAGGCTGAAGTTTTTGCTATCCCTTAAGACAGCACCACTGAGAATAGTTTTCAGATGCTCCACAGTTATTAGAAGATACCAAAATGAGCAGACATTTATTAATCTAAGGAAGAATTTAGCAGATGTCCAAGTCTGTATTGTAGAACCTGGACTGACGGTAACTGGAAAATGCTGTTGCAGTTAAACACTGATTTCAGTGCTACCCTCAATAGCCAAGTTTCTCTGAACCCGGGGCTTGGTGAGTAAAGCGTCTTTGTGCCTCAATGAGGTGGTTCTCAGGTGTCCCAAGAGACTGAAAGCTGTTAGTTTGACATACCTTTCCATTGTTATTGGCTCTTTCAGATGTTATCTGATACACTCTCTGGCATATGAAGAACTCATGTTACTATATGCAGCTGCATTGGTGTGACTGTGGGATTTCCCAGCCAAACAGAATCTAAACGTTTTCGCTAGGATTCTTATCAGTCTTAACCCTGGGAAGTACCAGAACAAGTCCCAGCTCTGCTCCTTTTTTCAGCCCTTAACCTGTATATGGAAGAGTACTTACTGGATGGATTAACTTACATTTCTATGGCCTGGGGCGATAATGTGGGAAAACACAGCTGATGAGAAGATTCAATTTATGCACTGAAAAGTACTGTTAAAGACTGAGGTGTGGTGAAGAGCTGCATAGCCTGCAGCTTCCCACTAGGCTGATGGGGAGTGACTTCTGCCTGCATATGTTGTTGTACCTTAGAAAATGCTCATCTTTACAAGGAGTGATTCCACATGCCCTTGGGGCAGTAATTAGAAGGCAGTTTAGCCTTGAGACATATGATGGGAGCCTTGCCCATTTTCTTACCAGCCTGTTTGTGAGTGAGGGTTTAGGTGGAGTACAGTTCCAGGCTACAGTTTCTCTGGTGGCAAAACTGGTTAAAGAAGTTCTGCACCAATTCTTCCTCTGTTCTCTTTGCTGTGCCATTGCTGAAGTTAATGTGACCACAAAATGAACTAGTTCACCAATCCAGTCAAAAATAGGTTAATGAGGGGAAACATAAAACCAGCAACAAAATCCAAATGAGGCCAGGGAGTTATATTTTTTAATTATTGGTAGTTAGAGTGGTGCATGTCAGTCTTTCCTCCACTGTCCCCCCTCCCCTTTTCCCATCAATTTAGTCTGTACAGCTGCACACAGGAGTTGATGGAATGTTGCAGGAGGAGGAATGACCAGCTAAGGAGAGGGAACTTCCTCAGATTGTTCTAACTACACCCATGGTGCATGACTTCTCATTTATCTCCAGTACTTGTTTGGAACCAGTAAGAGGCTTCCCCAAATCTGCAGGATCTAGAATTATTATCCCTCAACTATATGCCTTGTGTGAACCACCTTAAACTGACCAGAAAGAAAAAGCATTTTCTAAATGGTGGTAGCACTGTTTGTGTTTCTAGCTGAATTTAGGCTGTTCAATGGCAGAGGATAGGAGTAAACACTTTTCCAGCAAAAAACAAGAGAGGGTTTCAGTGTTTAGACCAGTTAGTAAATGAGACAAATGAGTTTTTTTAACATCAGAAGATGAATCACCTGAATGCCATGTGAGGGGCTTGACTGGGTGCATTCTGCCCAGTAAACAAAGCTTTGAATTTATTGTTTCAGAAGAGGGAGGAACTCGGAACTTGTGCAGTCAAATGGTGAAAACAGGTATTTTGGGGAAGAGCTGACTGTTATGGTGTTAATCCTTTCAATGTTGTGTTTTCAGGTTTTGCTATTTTTCAGAAGTACTGGCTTATCCTTCTTTGATTCTTTCTCAAAATCACCTTACTGTAGGGACTGCATGAACTCAGAGAATCTTCATGTGGAAGGTTAATACTGAGAAAATTCAAGCAGGGAATAAATGATCAGAGTGAGGAAATATTCTTCTCCCAGCTGAATATAAAATTCATTGGTGTGTATAACTCTGCTATGGAAACTCAAACCTGACTATTGAGCACTGAAGTTCTGCTCTGGTGGGCTCAAAGATGTCTTCATATGGGTCAGTGCCATAAAATGCAGTATGGTTTTCCATGGTCATAGGAAATGATCACATTATGATGGTCATAGTGGTGTATTGAGTTCCATTATTATCTCCTGAGTAGAGGAACCAAATAAAATCTTCTCGCCAAGGCTTTGGTGAGAAAACATGGTTTGTGATGAAAAGAAAGTCTTAATAAAGGTAGCATTAAAACTAGATTATATAAGTAGAAGTTAGATGTCTATGCATCTTGGTAACCATCAAAAAGACAAAAATGTAGCCCTGTTTCTGGAACAGCTGATGTCCCAGAAGACATTTAGCACAGTAGGAAGGAGGAAGCAGTGGAATAAGACATGGGAAGTAAGGCTATGCAGGGAGCTATGGATGGGGCAGACCTCAGTGGTAGTTAGTGCCATATGGACGTGCAACCACACACTGCTTTTGTCTAAAAAGTGTCTTTCTGGTAAGACTTGGTTGGCGGTTCATTCTGCTTTGTATGAACAGAGAAACACTGAAGTTTGGTGGACAGATGAGGTGTCCTGACCTTCCCTCTTTTGTCTAAATTTATCTTTCTGATGCACACAGTTCATTATGTTTATGCTGATTGTAGCCAGCAGTTAATTAAACAAGTTCAAGGAGATAGTCATGTCCCAGGAGATACCATTAAGTGACACAAAGAAATTGAAATGAGAGTTGAGATGGCTTTCTTGACCTCCTTTTGATAAACCTTTCAGCTGGATAGTTATTTCTCTTATAGAACTACTTATGGGTAGTTGTAAATTTTTGCTTTGGGTACAGAAAGATACAGAATCTGCCAAGAAACAGACACTTCCATGCCATTTCCCACTGAAAGGATTTTGCAGAAATCACTGAATTCTTTGATCTCACTTTCTTTGGCAAAGGTGTGTGAGGAAGTGTAAGTCTTAGAGAGATACTGCTTACAAGAGGCAGAAAAATTAATATACCTGTACTAACAGAAAGTCAGCATGAAGCTTTGAAGTAGGACTGGAAAATGCTTTCTGTGGCGATGGGAATTCCCTTCAATTTTCCCTCTTCCTTACAGGAAAGGAAATTCTCTGCAGTTATATTCAGAGGTGCACAGGTGTAGAATGGAGAATCCAAAAGCCTCCTTCTTCACTTCTCTTAGCAATCCCTTCCTGCATTACTGAATGCAAAATTTTGCAGTATACTGTAAGACGGAATGGGAGCCAAATTGCTGCCCTTGGAAATTTATCTGATAAGAATGAGAGGTAAAGAACATAAAAAAGTATCTCTTGGCTGCTTTTTTTTGTGCCATGCTTCCAAGGGAAGGCTTCATGAAGGATAAAGGTGCTGTGCCACAGTTGGAATGTTGGCTGGAGCTCTGTGAAACCCGACGCGCAGTTTCGACAGAGGAGTCACAACTGTTGGCAGGTTCTGGTGACCATGGCAGACCTCAGCGGGAGTTATTCTAAGAACACAACATATGATCAGATTACTGAGGGGCACTTTACACGGCTCTAAAAAATGAACCATCTGACGGTTTATGACAGCTCTGCCTGTTCCAGCCAAGTGAGCAGTGCTGGTCTTTTGCTGACCCTGCAGCCAGGGTTGTGAAACAAAGAAGGTGCCTTCCGCAGACTGTGAGCCTACAGACTTCCAGCCACATAGTACCTGCTTGCATCTAACTACTGATAAGAAACACAAAAGACATTTAGGACTTGCTTCTCTTGCAGTTTTGATTAATGGTAATTTAATAGTGCCTTGCTGCAGTTTACTGGGCTTGGCAATTTACACAGTTCTATATTTAGTAACCCCTGTGATGAATGTCTTTGTAGAATGATCTGTTTGTTTGTTGGTGGGGTTTTTTTTGTTTAGGTTTTTTTTCCCCTTTTTAAAACTTTTTTCTTTTTTTGTACTACCAGTATTTTTATTAGCTTAGTACAACCTACCACTTTTCTGTTTCAACCTGACTGTGAGGACACACTTCTGGAATAGGAAGACTGTGTGTGAGATATTAGCATATGGGAAGTGAATTCTCTAACTGGAAATTTTGATGATCCACAATTAAATGCCCTCTGTGTAGTTTGTTTCTACAAAATTTCTGTACTGGCATCTAATATCTGCAATTTGTGCAACAATTTCTTCCCTCACTAGTCTTTTTCGGTGAAGTACATGGCCTGAGAGAACTGCAATTTTTACTGCTGCTGTTGTCAAAGACAAACAGTTAAATGCACACTTATGGAAATACCTCCCAGTTTCCCAGGCTTGATTACAGTTTATTGTCTCTCCTCTCTGCTTCCTACTCTTGTTTCCCTTCTTTTGTTCTCTCTAACACTAAGTCCCTCTTAATTCCTTTGATGAGGTGCTGGGTGACGCAGGAGATTGGCATCACTGTGTAAAGGTCTCTTTCTGCCAGTTCCTGCTTTTTCTTTGATTTTGATTTGTTTCCCTTCTGGTGCTCCTTGTTTCTAGCTGCTTTTCATCTCTGCATAGGTTTTCAAAGCGCTGCAGTCTTTTCAGGGTTGTCTCTGTTCTGGTGTGGGTGCTGCAGTTGCCTGAAAGTGTTCTTTTGTCATGGAGCAACTTTTTCCAAGATTACTTTTCCAGCCACATCCCCAGCAATGTCCCCTACCACATCTCTCCTTTTCTCAATATTCATCCTTTTACATATCTTATATTTCTCCTGTGCATTCTCATGTCTCCTTTTGTGGTTCCTTTTGTGTCTCCTCGTGTGTCTCCTGTCCCTGCTGACTCTCACCCTTTCCAGAATACATTTGAGTGAAGGTAACTTGTACTTCTCTGACTGGTTGAAGATTTGATGGTTTGATTGTTATTTTCATCCAGTTTGGTGGTGGCTGGAATTGACTGTGACTGGCACAGAGCTGTTCATGGCATCCTCTCATACCCATTACCCCTGCAGGCCCTTACTGCTAAAGCAGAATGGTGTTCTGTCTGACTGTTCAGCCTCCATAATTTCTTTACTTAATTTGACACACTATGCATATAATTTTCTCCATAAAGTTTATTGTAGCTGGTTGAGAATCCATTTAAATTAGTTTTGTGAGGTTGCCCCATAATTTAGCCAGTGTCTGGAGAGTTCCCTTGTGTTCAAATTTTCAGTATAGCCTGATATGTGCCTGTTAAAAGTTTGCCTGAAATTCTTTACATCCACTTCTTCTCAAGGCTAGTTTTTCCTCTCTTTTCCTTTAGCTCATTTGCCTTGCCTCTCAAAAGGCCCTCTTGTTGAAACAAAAATTTTACTTCTTCTTTCTTTGTAGATAATAGGGTTTGAGTGCCTTGTTCTGTTCAGCACATTTCCCATTTCTGATGTGTGTCAAACAGTCCTTCTGAAATTTCTTGTATGTTGGCATCTGTCTGAGAAGAATCATTTCAGTTGTTTCTTACCTTTCAGCTTGGATCCATGTCTAAACAGATGGAAGCTTTGAGAAGCCATAAATATTATTGTTGGCACTAGAGGAAGGTGGTGTGGATATGTGTCGCTAGTAATTGGTCTCGGCTTTGTGAAAATGGTTTACATGGGTTGGAAGAGCAGCCAGGTGGAAGGTGGCAGAACAGCATCTGCTCCCACCAAACTCTCACTGTGCTAAAGCAGAAACTGGGAACTGAAGAGGTCAGTGCTTACATGGCAGGGCATTGTGTTTCTGGTGCAGACATGGTTCCTATTTTGTGTTTACAAGAGCTGGAGCTGATTTCTCAGCTACAGATCTGTTTCTTCTCCTAGGGGAATAAGGGGAGCTGCTACAATGACACCATTAGGGAAAGATTATGATCTGTACATGTAAAATGCTTTCCCGTCCCTGTGTGTGCATTGGTTGTGTTTTGTGAACAGCTGTAGTCATGTAGTACGTTTGCATTGTACTGTTTCAGAAACAGATGAATTAAGGGCTTTGCCTGTCCTTCCCTAAAGGGTTGAGTGGTCAATTTCAACAGTCTTTCCTTGTATACACTTTATTTCAGGATTGAGTGAAATAAGATTTTAAACTAAAAACAAGTTACAGCTTTTTCATGGAATATTAATTTACTGGAATATATAGTACTGATAGTTAATACTGATTCTACTGCTTGCATTTTGTTGTCTGTGATGCCCAAATATACAAGTTCTTTAACTACAAACTTTCCACAGACAATACTGGAGTTTTACAATTTCACTATAAATTAACTTCCCAAGAAGTTGTGGCTTTGTTTCCCAGTTCATTCCTGCTTCATTCTGCAAACACTTGTAGCCATATCAAGATGTCTCACAGTCTTGCAGCTCCTACTACCAACTTTTTATTGCAGTACTGTCTTGATACTCCTGCGGTCACCACAAATGTATTATTTTGCAGAGCCTGTTCTTTCTGTTGTGTTTTCTGCTTTGAACCAGCCTAGAGTTCAGATGTGTAACTGCTGCCTTTCGGTTTCTGCTTTTAATTCCTCCACCTCCAGAAAGACAATGAAATCTGTGTGACTGCTTAAATGTGATACATGGGAGCCAGTGTAATAAAGCTGGATAGTCTGCCTGCAGGAGCCTGAAAGCACTTGTAATTCACTGTATCATATCACACTGATAAATTCTGTGTACCTGTTTCCATGTGCTTCCCCATTGTTGCTTATTTTCTTGGACTTGGTTACACAGAATGACAAGCTCCTTTTGGTTGGAAGGGATCTCTTCAGATTGCCTAGTCTGGCCCTGCTGCTCAAGCAATGTCCAGTAGGTTGTGAGTATCCGCTAGGGATGGAGACTACAGCCTCTCTGGGCAGCCTCTGCCAATGTTTAACTACCCTTGGAGTAAAAAAAGGTTGAGTGTTTCCTTTTTTTTTTTTTTAATTGTTTTTGGACAGAATTTCATATGTGTTAATTTGTGTCAGTTGTCACTGGGCACTATTGAGAGGAGGGTGACTACCTTTTTTCTTCATTGCCTCAGGTAATTTATTATTATTGATTAAAAAATGCCCCTGAGTCCTCCAGGCTAAACAGACCCAGTTCTCTCAGCTTCCTAAAACTCAGACTTCTACCATGTCCACTAGTAAGCTCCTTTCTAAGAAAGGAGTGTGACAGAATCAACCTGCTGCTGATTTCTGGAGATACACAATGGAATTACTTATCTTTTTTGCTGGGGTCATTGCTTTCTAAACTTGTATTTGCATTACTTCTCTGTTCCAGGCCGAAATGAGTTGATTGCCCGCTATATTAAGCTGAGAACAGGGAAAACACGCACAAGGAAACAGGTAAGTGTCCAGTTTTTTCTGTAAGGATTAGCTTCTTCGGATCTCTAGAGATTATGTGGGCTAATGAGAGCAAATTTCTTGCTGTTCACTTGTTGGTGGTTTCTGACTTCCCTGGAAGGAGGTTGTTGTGCTGAGCTGGTTAATAAGAATGTCAGGAAGAGTCAGCTCAGGCATTTTACAGGAGATTTATAATGCCAATCATATAATGACCCATGAGTTTTTCCACTGTTAAATAGTATGATTTTATTTGCTTGGCCTACTGATCAGTGTTTCAGGGAACACCAGTGGTTCTCTGCATGAAGATTCCTTGTTCATCCAAAGCAGAACGGACAGCAACGATGATTTTGAAAATACCTGGTGCACGAGATGAAAAAGGAATCTTTGTAATTTGGGAGTGAATATCCAGGCTATGCTGGACAAAGCACTGAGCAGCCTAGACCTGCCTTAGATGACCCATCTTTGGTAGCCCTCTATCCTATTTTATGGCTCTGGAGTTATGTTCAGAAAAGCAGCTCATTGCTACCCCCAACCCTAAATAACTGCCTAAAGTATGTTTATGTCTACAAGAGGCTACCAAGTATTCCTCTGGAATGAACATGGAATTTCCTTTCAATGCAGGTATCTAGTCACATCCAGGTCCTCGCAAGGCGGAAAGCTAGAGAGATCCAAGCCAAGCTCAAGGTATGATGGTTATCCCTTAGCATATCACACAAGCCCCTCCAAGTCAGCTATTCCCTCTTTGAATAGCCTTAAAAAAGCCTGAGATTAGTCACTGAACTGTAGTAAGCTGGAGAGGAAAAGGTTCTTCCCAGGAAGTGTTGTGCAAACATTCATTATTGTTGAAGCTCTGTGACGTCTGGAGCAAGTCTATTTAAAGAATAAAGAAACAATAACTTTTTAAATTTCATGTGTCTTATTTCTACCTCCGGTTTATGCTGTCATTCAAATCTGAACGACCCTTAGACTTAGGAGTGTGCAGAGAGTGTTTACCTGAGCAGGAAGGGTTTATGGTTCCAAATGCTGATCAGTAAGCAGTCGCTTGGGAAAAGGTGGCCTTATAGTTACTAGAACACCAGCTCCACCTCTACTAGACTAGAGGCAGTGATGTGGGGTTGTCCACTGAGAGGAAGCAAAAAAGCCAGCTGGCATCTTCTCAGATAAAATGGTGCCAACTGAATAGACTTTGCTCCTTGATTAATTCAGACCTGATTTGAAGAGGCTGGAGCTAACAAGAAAGAGATAATGGTTAAATACTTGCTTGAGCAAAGCTGTGTTTTCCTTAAAGAGATAATGGTTAAATACTTGCTTGAGCAAAGCTGTGTTTTCCTTTCCATAGGAAAAGCTCCAAGATCACCCTAATGAACCTCTTGACATTTATTTCCACTCAGATTTGATATAGGGAAATGGTTTATGTGCTCAGACTGAATTGCCAGAAATGTTGAGAAGGTCAAGTTCGTATGTGACAATTGCAGAAGAAGGTGTCTGTCCTGTGTTAGAATGTGAGCTATCCAGAAATGGCTCTCTGAGCAGGATGTGAGGTCTGAGCCTTGCTATGTTTCACTGAGACAGCCAGAGAAGGAAGGTGAATATTGACCTTTGTTTGGTATGGCCATAAGTAATCTGGAAGGAAGAGAATTTGCTTCCCTCATCTTCCATGCTTCAGGTGACAATAACTGTGACAGCCCAGTCCATCCCTGACAACTGAGGGATGGCTGTTAGCATGTGCTTCCTCTTGGCTGCCTGGGCAGCTCCTCCCTGGGCACCAGGGCAAATAGACTGTCCTGTGTATGGGCTGTTGGCACTCAGTGTTGCCCAGTGCTGACATGCATGCAGCTCTATGGCAAGCAGGGCTTGTGCCTAAGCCATGACAGCCCCCCCCCCCCNATCCCAGCCCCATTTTAGAAAGCTGTGCCGTGTCTTTTATTAGCCTGTTGTGTTTCCAGCTGCTCTGATAAAGGGAAGGAGGCACAAATTACAACTATCTAATTCAGTGCACCCAGGTAGGGCTGCCTAAGCTTGAAACCTGTGGTGCTGTTAAGTGGTCAATTCAGGTGGAGGCCTGCTGGAGAGGCAGGTTAGAGCGAGCAGGAAACAACAACTGCCCGGGGTGTTAAAAGCCTCACTGCTGCTTACATTTGTAACCTTGATTCTGTTCCTTGTGTGTCACAGCTCCGGGGTTGGGCATGATTGAAAAGCCAGTCAGCCGAGCCTGTTTCCACTTAGCTCACAGGAGCTGGCTGGTTTTGTTCTCAGGGAACGAAGGTGTCTTGGGGAGCTCCATTGGCTGCTGTCCTTTTACACCACCCAGCCATGCTGTGAGCTCTGCTCAGCTGCCTGCAGAGAACCCTTCCCCAGGACCAGGCTGTTCCTTTCCGCCTGCAGTGGCGAGTCGGGAGTGCTGATTCAACTCATTTACTTCTTTGCTTTTGCTGGCCATTTCCATAGAGCAAGGAAATGAAATCACAGAAACTGCTGCCCCTCTTCCAAGGTCCTGCTGACAGCTGTGTGTTCTCCTATCACTGTTCATTTTCCAAAGCAAGTGCACATTTTCGTGTTTATATCCTAGTGATCAGAGGAGCTACATGATGACTTTTCAGAGTAGTGACTGCAATGTTTCCATCTCCACACAAACTGGGGTGTCATTTTAAATGTCTGTAAAAGAGCTGGGAAATAGGGTAAAACTTGAAGAAAACTCTGCTCTTCCAGCAGTCTGTTAAGCATTTAAACAAAACAAAAACACAGCAGAGGTTAATAGGTCAAATACTTTCCTCTTTCCTTTTTAATACCTCCACAAGTAAATGCATCTTCCCCGTAAATTCATGTATAAACTCAGGTAGGCAAATACAATTTTTCCTGTGAGAAAATAAGGGAAGGAAAAAAATCCTTTTCTGCAATGGCCCATGGGAAATAGTCCTTATATATTAATAAAAAACCAGAAAATAATTATTTCCCTTAAAAAATTTAGATAATCCTTCAATTATTCCCAAAGACATAATTTAAACTGGGTTCTGAAAATGTTTCTCATAGCTTTGGAGAATATTAGGAACTTTCTCAGCATTTAAAATGTTTCCCTACCTTTCACTTGAATGGTACTAACAGGAGTCACAAATACTCTAAAAAAGAAGAGGTATAAGTCTTGCCCATTTCTACTGGTCATTCTGCTTGAACATTAACATTTATTATTGAGATTTTTTAGGATGCATCCGTTGCTTTTTTTTTTTTTTTTTTTTTTTAATTAGTCACATTAGGATATTTGGGCTTTGAGCCTTAGAAAACCTTAGATAAATTGGAGGGATTAGAAAGAATGGATGCCGAAGGGTGAGAACTTACTGCAGTTCAGTGAATGCAGTTGGGAAGTGAGAATTCCTGAAGAAGACAGCAAAGGCTGTTGTACCTCTTTCAGCAGTCTCTTCAAGCTATGAATTAATCTGTGAGTTTTTCATGGTAATTATAATGACACAGATAAATGTGGAATGTTTGAAGGATAAAGATTAATTGCAGGGGATGTAGTAGGAAAGGCAGAATGTGAGGAAGTGCTTCTCTGCCTATTTATTCCTTGAAAGAAGAAATGAAGAATGCTACTTGTTTTATGCTTACCTCAGACCTACTAATTGTAGCACTCTCATTGTGTGTAAATCTACAGTCCTGTTAAAATACAAGAAGGAATGTCTCTTCATATGTGCCCTGGAGATGATGAAGGTTTCAAGTTTCCCTGAAGACGGGGTAAAATGATTAACTACCTGAGACTAATGCACTCCCAAATTGAGGTAGACGTTTTTGCAGTGATGATGATGATCTCTTTTTGTGACCTTTTCCTCTGAGGGTTTTTTTTGTAATCAAGAATCTTTCCCATTGAATATTCTTACCAATTATTAAAACACAAGAGTCA
The DNA here is from genome assembly GCA_013186435.1 of Turdus rufiventris. Classification (NCBI taxonomy): domain Eukaryota; kingdom Metazoa; phylum Chordata; class Aves; order Passeriformes; family Turdidae; genus Turdus; species Turdus rufiventris. The sequence continues at coordinate 409,130 of PYHW01009245.1, read as the reverse complement.
ACGAGGGGTGTACTTTCCTCTACAAAACTTTTCAGTTGTTTGGTTGAAAACCCTCAGAGAGAAAGGATGAATGCTTAGCATTCTTTAAACCAGCATTTCAGAAAGCATGATTATTCATATCTGAAGCTATAGTAATGAGTGACAGCCTTACAGCTTTAAAGAGTTCTTAGGACAGTTATTGGTGAGTTTGCTGCCTAGGATTTCAGAGATGCTTGTTCCCAACAGAGAAGCTGATGAGAATTCTGGTTATAGAGCATTAGAGCTGGCAACTTGTTAATCATTATAATAACTCTGTTTTTTCTGTCTCTACTCTTGCTCATAGGATCAGGCAGCTAAAGATAAAGCCATGCAGAGTATGGCTACAATGTCATCTGCCCAGATTATCTCTGCAACTGCCTTCCATAGTAAAATGGCCTTGCCTGGTCTCCCACGACCAGCCTACCCTGCTGTTTCTGGGGTGAGTGGATCAGTGCCTTGGTGGAGTTTTGAGAATACTCTAGTGTTTAAAAGGATGTTAGGACCTGCTTAGGAAAATCCTGAGAACTGAGACAGAATAGACCAAAAGGCATTATCTGTGTAGAATAAATGTGTCATGTAGTTACAACAGTTTTGTCCAATTCTTTGCTCACACTGATGTAAAACAACAGAATTTTACTATGCATTTTTTTAATGATACAAGGGAGAGAACAATCCGTTCCTTTGGATTTTCATCTGTCTGAAATGTTTTTAAGTGTCTGTATCACTTTCTCAGTCCAGCATCTTTTTGGAATAATTCTGCTTGGGCCATCCTGACCCTTTCTCAAGTTTATATTTCCCAATCTTATTCTCAGCACTTTGATCACATGGCCCTTACATAAAATCCTTAATAGAGAAGGTCTGTCAGCATCCCCATATCTATGAGTTGGGCCTAGTGAGCATTTCCTGAGCATTGATTTCTGCCAAAATAACTCCAGTGGAACTTTTCTGGGGAAAATGGTCCTTCCAAGAGAGTGAGTGTCATAAAAGCTTTGGGGACGGAAGCACAAGGTGCATGCATAATATTTAACATAAGAGATCACTTTTGGGTCAGTTTCTAGTAGTGTTTAGAATGAAAGAAAAAAGACCAGTCAGCATCTCCACAAGAATAAAACCAGGAATATAGAAAGAAGAGAGAACTCATTCACATCTTTAACGACCTGGGAGCTTGCAGTTTGTTTCTTCAGAGAAGAGCAAGCCTTCCTTTTCATCTTTGTCGTAAGAGTGGTGACTTTTGGCAATGTGTTGTTCTCTTGCAGTTTTGGCAAGGACCATTGCCAGGCCAAGCTGGATCTTCCCAGGAGTAAGTATTCCTTCATGTGAGCATTCAAAGCAGGTGCTTCTGCTGCTTTCTCTGCTGCCTGAGGAACACCATTAGCTATTACAAGATCTGTGGAATGCTAAGACCTTAATTTTTCTTACAGTAGTGTTAAAATAGAGCTGAGCTCTCCTGAAAGCTGTTTTTACTTGTGGGTGTTGAATGTCTCTGAATTTGGGCCTAAAAGTCTTAAGAGGCATCCAGCCCAGACCTATATCCACTTGCATAGATATAAAACTACTTGTAGTTGAAAGGATAAATAAATGGCACCAGTGTATTAAGAGGCTGATCGAGACCTCGGAAAAGCAAGTCTAGAGGGAGGGCTTGCTGAACACCTGCAGGGAAGTTTTGATCTGTCCAGTCCTGGCCCCTTACTGCTTTCTGAGTCTTCCATGACCCTCTCTTGCCCACACCGAAAGATAATTTCCAAAAGATATTTATGCCACTTTCTCCCTGAGGAGAAATACTTGATCTTATACGTGGAAACAGCTGGTGAAGAAGACTTTTTCGTTTGGTTGGATTTTTATTAACCACATCTCTTTGTGTACTTCTGTAGCGTGAAACCTTTTTCTCAACAACCTTATGCTGTACAGCCTCCACTTCCAATACCAGGTAGGTAAGGAACTGTAGTTTCTTCCTTTCAAATTGTGTTTCACCTTCAAAAACTGCCAGCACTCTAAAAAATCTTGAAAGTTAATTTAAAAAAAACAAAACCAATTGAAACATTGTAGTGAGTCAAAACCATTTTTTATATTATTTCCTCTTATTACCTGCTGCCATCCTTTTACTGGGAGAGCTGAAGCTTTTAAATTTTATTTTATTGTTTTATTTTAAAAAACTTTTCTTCCTGTTTTATATTGGTTGTATTGGGGTTTTTTTTCCTCCTAGCTCAGCAGAAAATAAAAGTTTACATATCTCTACTGGTCTTTCACCATGCTTCATGCTCTAGTACACTGTTCTCTGTCACAACGTGATTGCATTCCTAATGTCTCATCAAGGGGAATAACAAATGTCTTTTACTTCTCATCTTCCCCATTTTGAGAGATTAATGGTGACATCTCATTCTGATACTAAACAGTTTATTTCACTGCTCCTTTAAGGCTCCATCTAAGTCCTCTTAAAATTGCTGAAAATGTTTTCTCTGGTGCCAAACATGGGTAGTTTGTCTTTTACATCATGACCCCTGGCAGTGCTGTCTCAGCAGAGGGTGACTGACAAGCCATTTAGAGCACAGGTACACTGAGGATCTTGTGAATGATATTTTTGCATGATGAATGAAGCCATAAGAAAATTGTGAGTCAGCTGTGACAGTAGGTGCTCTAATGGAAAGCTATTGCCATTTTTTTCTAAATTATTGTTATATAAATCCTGTGTGCTTAGGGTTTGAATCTCCTACTGCCCTCTCACCTTCCCCATCAGCACCAGCTTGGCAAGGAAGAAGGGTTGCTAGCTCCAAACTTTGGATGTTAGAGTTCTCTGCATTCTTGGAACAACAACAAGACCAAGACACAGTAAGAAACACACCTCGCTTCCACCCCTCATTAATTTAACATCCTCGGACAGCTCCTGTTCATCATGGATGCGTTATACTACTCTATGTGTATGGAAATACTCGCTTCATTGCTCTTCAGAGAATAGAAAGGCATCCTTGGGAAACAGCAGATATCCATATATCCTCCTCTTAGAAGATAAGCAGTAATAGAACCAGATCTGTGCAATGTGCTTCTGGCCTCCCTATCCAGGATCATGGGCATTTATACAACAGAGCCCAAGGCACTGAGGTCATAAGCCCCTGCCAGGCTATTTTGGCTGTCCTGTCCAGCCTTGTAAGTTAGACTTCTATATAGAACCCCAAATCAAAAGTTGCTAAGATCACATAAAACAATGTGTTTCTCTGGTGTGCTGAGAACTTAAAATTGGTGGTAACTGTGGTGAATTTGCATCAATGTATTTCCACAGCGCCACCTATGAAATGGAAGTAGTAAGATTTGTCTCTCTCACTAAACCTTTTGATTCTGCATCTTGAGATGTGCTCTGGTGATGGGCTGAGATAGGAAAGCATTATTTGCCTGGGATTTATCTGCTGTGGGGTTTCAGGCTCTTCATAGGACAGGAGCATCAATGTTTGACTGAGTGACCTGTCAAAGGTAACACTCTACCTTAGGTTATTTCAGACTATATTGCAACAGCATGAGACAATGATTTAGGAGTGAATATAGGAAGAAAAAACCCAACAACAGTGTTTCAGAGAAGGAAGAAGCATTAATGTATTGATAGGAAGGAAAGAACAGCATGAACTGGTATTAGCAGAGATATTACTATTGATTTCTTCTGTTCTTTTAGAAAATGCTATCAAATCTTCATTGACTTCCAGTAGTCTTCTGTGAAGGACAATGGATGTACAGTATATGCTGAATGGTACTGAACAATTTTCTAATCCGTGTTTTCCCTCTTCTTGCAGTATAACAAACACCTGTTTGTGCACATTGGGCAGTCAAGCCCCACCTACAATGACCCCTACCTCGAGGCAGTGGATATCCGGCAGATCTATGACAAGTTCCCTGAGAAGAAAGGGGGCCTGAAGGAGCTCTTTGAAAGGGGGCCAGCTAATGCTTTCTTCCTTGTCAAATTCTGGGTAAGAGAAGGGCCCTTTGTAGGGTACCCATTTGCTATGAAGTTTTTCACTTTAAAAGTTGTTAAAAAAATGCTGCCTCCCAACAATTTTTTCCCTATGTAGGCAACTTAATACAGCCACAACTGTCACTTTTCTTGACCCCACAAGATCTTTCCTTGACCCCACAAGGCACACTTTCTGGCCTGCAGCAAGATGTGTCTTTCACGTTGTCCATCTGTGAAGTTGTTCTTGACTACTGTCTGCAGATTTGCTAATGGTGACTTGGACCCTCTAGAATTTTTATCTATGTATAAGCAAAGAATTCAGAGGAAATTATTCCCTTCACTCTTATGCATTCATTTCTCTGTTGTGTAACTCCTCAGTCAGAAGCAATACTTTTCCATCTCTTCTCCTGTCTCTCTGGCTGCATTTTGTATTATCCAAGTACTAATAATTTACAGATGCATACTTACTGCTGGCAGAGCAAAAGATAAGAGGAACATATAATTAAATTGAATTATGCTGATAATATATTACCGAAATGACTTCTGGTAAATTGGCAGAAATCAGCCTGGCAAAAGCTTACTCACTTGATTTGGATTTTTGTGATTTAACTGAAATTTTGCAAAAACTGTGCCATTGTGCTTCAAGGTACAAACAAAATAGCTTTGGCGATCGATACTATCGTAAGAATTACGAAATTAAAAATAATAGTAGCTCAGGGCAGTTCTACAGTAGATGGCTGAGGGAATGTGTAATGGGATTTGGAGCCTTTCACCTGGAGTTTTACCACATTATTCAACCTCAGCTCAGAGCGAGATGATGAAAAATGAGCTTTTATGTCTCATTCCCTTCATACAAAGTGGCGCTAGAAAGCTTCCTCCTGACTGGTGCTTTCAGAAGGAAGAGTTAAGTGCCTTGAGATGCAACTTCCCACATGTCCCAAGCCTAGCCTTTCCAGAAATGAGTTGGAGAATGTTGGCTGGCAGTCTTCTTCTCAAGTGCCTGTGCCTAGAGCTTTGGTTGCTGATGATGTTTGGGGATACATAATTTTATTACCTGTAGACTCTGTGCTACTGAGCTGGACCCTTCATGGGATTAGCTCCTGGCAAAGTACAACAAAGCCTGCCTGGGGTGCTCAAAACAAAAGGTGAAAGATCAGCTCTGTGTTCTGGCTGGGAGAGAAAACAGCACCTTGCTGAGAAGCTTATCCTTTGACAGGGCACCCTTTGAAAGGTATTGATTTCCTTTTGTGCTTTGGAAGTTTCAGGAACCAAAAGGAAGAGCTTAGAGGGAGATGTTACATAGAGAGAATGAAACACTTGGAACTCCTTGACTTGAAGAGAGAGAAATCATGAAATTGTGATCTGGTGCAACTGTGATTTTATTTATCAGAATTCACAGTGTGCTTTTCTGCTTTTGTGGTTCAGTTTGGGGATTGTGGTAACTTGATTTTTAATACCAGAAGTATAAGTGTGGCCTATGCATCATGTCAGATCAACTTTTATCAGGGTTTTGAAAGATTTAGATGATGACATGTCATCAAGTTGGGCTCTTTTTGTTCCCACGTGAGGTGTCCAGTGTTCAGAGGGTATCAGCTCACTGGAATTTGGCTTGATTTAAGAGATGTGACATAGGACTTGAAACATCTTTACTCCAATGTGTGCACAATATGGTGGGGCTCTGCAACTCTATACTTACAAGGACAGAAATATTTCTGGGCTTGGTTTAATATTTTGACTGTCTGATTCTTTTTTTGGTACCCTTGCATTGCTGAATCTTATCCAGAGTTAACATCAGGTTTTATTGGTTACAACATTACAGCTTGTCAATAGGCAAAGTTAGAAATAGGCAAGGTTTATAAGTCAAGTCATTAGTTAAATGAAAGCTTCTAAGACTTTAAAGAAGCAAACAATCAAAGAAACAAACACTTTTCACAGATAAGGCAATATGATTAAAACAAAAAATGAAGAAAATTAGATTTCAGCAGAAATTTTTATATCCCTCTGCATTTTCATACTTCTGTCGGAGTATGTGCTAGAGTGCTTTTTCATTTTGCTGTCTGATAGCTCTGGACAAATACACAAACATACTGTTGATGTTCAAAGATGTATTGATAAAACAATTACTACACCATTGAATTAATAGCATCATTTTAGGATAAAATGGTGAGTAGAATACTTGAAGGGATGTTTTGAGACACAAAGATGTGACCGGTTTTTCAGAGTTTCTGAGTGGAAGTTGTGGTTGCAGGTGACAAAGACTTTTAAAAAACCAAAGAATGAGTAAGTTGTGGTTGTGTATCTGCAGTTTGAGGCTTGAAGGATCTGAGGCACGAACCTGCCATTGCTACAGTAACTACTGAATATACCAGATGATCTGTTGTGTACCAGAGGCCTAATTCTAAACACCAGGGTTAAGGTTTCTTGACCTCCGTGATAACACTGGGGTCTAGTATGACTGAGAAAGAGATGTTTATGTTTGTTCAAAAGTGCTTTTAATGATCTATACAATAGCTAGGAGTTAACAGCTGATGAGTTTGATAAGCAATGTTGCAGTGTTTGCAATTCTTCCTTGATTTTGGCATTGGGAATTTGGTACAATGAACTAATTTTCAGACTCGGGCTGGCAAGTTGTGTATGACATCTGTGTGACATTTCCCTGTGCTCCAAGTGCATTCTAGCACACGACAATGAATGTGAGACATCAGCCTCCCAACACATGGGCAGTGGCAGCCCTGCTCTTTTCCAGGCTAATATTATCTCTGCCACCTGTTTCTTGCTTCTCCCTGTGAACTCCTCCTATATGGATCGTTATTAATAGTTTGGAGAAGAGGCGTTCTCAGGGCTTTGCACGCTAGTAGAATGGTGCACTTGCATCTTGGAGCTTTCAGAAGTTGTGACACTCTGCATGGAAGACAGAAGGCAAGTGACAGACCAGGAATTCAGGACAGGTAGTACTTCACACAGAGCAGCCATCTTCAGAGACATGAATCAGGGGAATTTCTTGGGATCCCTGTTCTGCCTGTGCAGAATATATGTAGTAATTTCTTTTTGGTGATAGGCAGTCAAATCACTGAGCATCTTTCAGCTAAATGAAATGTACTTTTGTGGCAAAGTGATGAAAGGGTGGGCTGGAAACTGCTGTCCTGCACTTGGCTTCTCTCCTGTCACAAGCAAATCCAGTCAAAACAGCAGCAGTGCAAATTGCTCTCAGCACCCTTCCTTGTCCTCTGGATACTTTCAATCGTGAAACTGCCTGGAGAGCAAGGAATGGCAGTTTGGTATCCATGTCCATTTTGTTCTTGGTACTCCTGAGACAGCAAACAAGACAGCAGCTAGAAGTAGGGAATTTTATGATTTTTGCACATGTTAATTTCACCTGCCATCACCAGCACCACCTCCAGTTGCTGCCTTATGTAAGGGGACGCTGCCAATGACACTTCTTCCACCAAAGTTGTCCTCCACAGTGTTCCAACAGTGTAGAGATAATTGGCAGCAAAAGGTAGATTGAAAGACTGAATTGCTGAGGAATTTTCCAAGAATCTTTTCCAGAGATGGAGGGGAGAGAACAGCTATTTACTTGTGGAGGTCTATTGTGCTTTTCCCAGAACAAATCTCTTATTTTCCATCTAGAAATCTTGTCTTCTAGGTAATTAAACATTCTGCTTATTTCTCTGGAAAGGAGGAAGTCAGATGTTTCCCCTCAAGCAGGCAGATTCACTCTTGCTTGCAGTATGTGAGTATCTGGGATGTGCTGTATCACAGATATCTCAGTGATTGAGTTTCAGCATGTTTGGAAGTCATCAGGTAAGCTGTGGATAAGTGTGTCATCTGTGCTGAGCTTGCACAGCAAGTTCAACACATCCCAGACACATCGAATTTCTGCTATGCCAGAGTGTGCACAGGTTTTTGCATCTGGAAGTTCTTGGACAGAAAGCAAGAATCCTGACTTTGTCAGATAAAGTAGCATGGTCCAGTTGGTGGCTCATAACTAGATTTAGCTTGTAATATGCCTCGTTTATTTGATCTTCTACCTTTGCCTGTAAGAGAGACTGAGAACAGCTGTTGAATGCTGGACACCACCCAACAGCCTGAATGCTGCTGCTGCCCCCGCAGTCCCACCCTGTTCTAGCAGTGGCAAGTAGGAGCCTGGGATGCCAGGCAGCTCATCCCCTTCAGTGAGACTTTTCTAAATCTTGCCTAAGTCTACTTTGGCTGCCTAGGTTGGAGTAGGAATGTATTTAAGACTCATCTCATTTGTTGTTGGACATACTAGGGCATTTGCCAGAGAGGAGTTGAGCACCTGGGTTCTAGTCACATCCAGTTACATATTAAAAAATTCTATGCATTCCCAAACTACTAAGTGAAGATTAGGCCTCCTGCTTGATGGAGTTCTGGGAAGATTAATTTCCTTTGAATCATAGTCACTATTGTTCCCTTGCATCTTTTCAGGGTGGAATACAGTGGACAGAGTTAGTCAGATCTGTCTCTGCTCACCTCGGGTGCTCACTGCAGCACTGGATGTGCTTTGACACAAGGTTTTCTTTAGAGAAGCAATGTAGTCCTATGGTCTAGGTGTTGTGAAGAGCACATAGGAATCTAGGCGTAACTCTAGGCATAGGAATCCAGCCATAGTGTTTTTAGATGTTAAGCTAAATTGCAGTAGCTCTTCTGGTCATTATGGTCTTGTCCTCATGCAATCCTGAGAAGATTAACTGCATCCTTTCATGAATTATCCCAGTGTGCTGTTCACATTTAGAAGTTAATTTGGCTATGGTAGATTACAGTGTTCTTCCTCTTGCCTTGTCTTCCTTCAGGAGGTAATCATCTCCACAGCAGAGAAAGCTAAGAGATTGGAGTTCCACTCCTGAGTTGTTCCTTGTCTTGTATCATGTACACCATTGCCGTTTTCAGTTCACATGTATAAACCAGGTTGCAAATAGCTCAAGAGCAGATATGTGTGTGCTAAATAATCTCTGGTACAGGGACAGTGCCTTGAGAAGGTGGGAACCAGCAGCTGTAAGTAACTGAAAAAGCTGTAATTGTAAGGCCAGCAGTGTCTGGTGTGCTCCAGCTCCATTCTCCTGCAAACGTAAACTGAAGTCCCCAGCAAACTGCTACTGTCATGCCCTGGAGTTGCTGAAATTCCATGTATGTATGTTTATGAGACCTGCAAAGGTGACAGGAGGTGGGTATGCAGCTCTTGGTGACTGATCACTCCACACTGACTGCCCTAGCCCATAATATGGGACAAACTTTAAAATTAAAAGTGCAGTGTAAATGTGAGGGAGTTCCAACAGGATCCCCTGCGTGCTCCATTGCAGCAGGGCTTCCAGGAACCTTATGGTACATAATGTCAGTAAATGGTGATGGCTCCTTAATTCAAACAGTATTACCATAGTTTTGCTACTAATGTTGATTAATTGGATGTTAATTGGCTGTGAAATTCTAGTCTGGCCTTCTAATGGGAGGCTTGTCAAACTCTGGAGGCACCTAGAGTGGCTTCTTAGGGCTAGTGAAGCTTTTCTCATTAAGTGGAACTAGCACCTTTCTGCTTTGCCTCGCATTGAGTGCATTTATTTTTTAATTTTACCAGTGAGTCTTTTGGAGAATGTAACCTTAACGTTAGTAGCGAGACCCTGAAAATGTTTGTCTGGTGCTGCAGTGAGAATCTCTGCTGTGTTTATGTAGCAGTGGCCTGACCAACCTCTGTAGCCTTGACCCTTTGTTCTTTTTGACTCAGTGGGACAATTTCTTTGGAAGAGCGGAATCGAGTCCATACATTGTGTTTATCACTCCCAAGGGAAACAGCTGAAAAATATTGTGAAGGACTCCTAGTCTAGTTCCTCTCTGGACAAGGGAAGAAATTAATCTTTATTCAGACAGTTGGAGTGTGGGTGAAATAACACAGTTAGTTGCATTGACATGAAAGTGAGTATTGCGATATTAAAGTACAATAACTTGAAAAAAATCTAATCCAGAATGGAGTAATACTGCTGTTTTCTAATACAGGTACTTTTGTGGTACAAAGAAAGTAGCTGCGTAGCTACAGTTATTTAGTACCGAGGTCTTCAGCAGGGCCATAATAATTCACTAGAATAAGCTGTCCTGCCTTCTGCTGTCCCTGTTGCCACCCATCCTCCCAACACACATTCTTTGTTTGAGTACACAAGTGTTTCTGAATCAGACCAGGGAACTGATCCCACCTAAGTACTAACTGAGCAACGTCTCAGTGAGCCTTGTAATGCAGCTACAGAAATGTGTGTCAGTACAGTAGGAATGGGGAAGTACAAACTGCTCTGGAAGAGTGAGACTGTTCTCTCTTGGGGTCAGGACAAGCCTGGCATCATCGAGGTACAACTCTGAGGTGCAGTTTCTCAAGAGACTCAAGCCAACTTGAGTATGTGTTGGGATAAAAATAGGCAATCTTTGTGCCCTCATCTTTTGTGGTGCCACGAAGGCAGCAGCAAGCTCACGTGTCTACAGAAGGGATGAAAACTTGACGGTCACTTTTTAGACTGACCTAAACTTTTGTGAAGTTGCTCCTTAACTAACTGTATTTACCATCTCATGGCAGATAAGAGACAGGTATTTTGCATGGCAAAGAAAGAGGGGCATTCATTATTGTGGTAGTCCAATTTTACCATATTGCTTGTCCTTAGTGCTGCTCTAGATCTCAAATAAAAAACTCTTAATTGACATTGGTTAAGAAAACCCTGCTAGAATGGCATCTAATGCTGTCCTAGTCACACTGTGTTCACTGTAGCAGGAACAGTCTTCAGTTTCCTCTTCCCTTGCCTCAGCTGGAAGAATAAAATGCTCTGGAGCAGCCTGTGGGAACTGATCTTGCTTTTACACTGATGTAAATTAGTGCCTGGGCTTGTGGAACACAAAGAAGCTCTGCCCTTTCAGTTTTGAAGGGGAGGAAGTTGAGCTAGGCATTCCCTCACACCCTTAGTGTTTCTAGAGCTTGAGGGAGCCACCACTTGTTTCATAACTGTGGTTGGAATGACCCCTGGTGGAAGCTTCATATAGCCAGGATTTTTAGGAGTTGTATCCCAACAGAAGGCTTCAGTTGGCCAGCCTTAGGCATCCACATTTGCAAACTGTGATTGCTACTGGAGAAGGATTTGAATTCAGGTGAGACTGGGCTGGATCCATCAGTAACCTACATTCCTTATGTTGCATCCTGTCTATTTACATTCTTTATATCATAGTACCTGAGCCTGATGTGTGTGTGTACTCACACATTCCTCTTCCCTGCTGTATCTTTTCCCTTACCTACATTCCTAGGGTGGAAAAACTTTATTACTCTTGCTTTACCATTATTTTCCTTCCTTAGTGAGTCAGCCCAGCCTAGCCCATCTGTTGCACTGCTCTGTCTCTGCAGTCTGCTCCACATGCTTTGTGAGTACCTCCAGGCTGTGTCATATGTTTTTAATCTTAGGAGGATATTCCACCAGATTTCCCCAATGTGTATGCAAAGTCACACCATTTTCTGAAGTGGAAATAGGATTTTATTCAATACTTTTGAGATTTCTCCCACTTTCTGAATGCACAGTGGTCTGCTTAAGGAGCTGGGGATACTCCCAATACTTTACTATCTTGGCTTTGCAAGTTAATGATGAGAAAAGGCCACAACCATCTATTGATAACTATCTGAAATTTTTTTTGTTCTTTTTTTGTCAGGCTGATTTGAATACCAATATTGAAGATGAATCCAGATCTTTCTATGGTGTTTCCAGCCAGTATGAGAGCCCAGAAAACATGGTTATAACTTGTTCCACCAAAGTGTGTTCCTTTGGAAAGCAGGTGGTAGAGAAAGTAGAGGTAAGAAGCAGACACCTGGGTGCGAGGCTCCCTCTGGCTGCTGTTTTGTCACTTCAAGTATTTGTATCCTGCCTTTGTATCTTAAGGCAAAATATATCTCATGATTCTTGTCAGGGAGATGGATGCCATAGATGTAAGATCACTCAGCCTGCAAAATGGTCTTGTCATAGGATTTCACTGAAGATCTGCTAGTGTTTACTACTTTTCCCTTAAATCTGAGTTTCTGAGGAGATGTAAATACATAAGACTCTTAGCTCTGCCGATTATCTGGGGCTTTTTGGGAAGCAAAGGAAAGCTAGGTAACAGATGTGTGTTGTAGTCAAGAAATGTGAAAACGTATAACCAACACCTCACCCTCATCAGTGTTTTTAAACAGATCATTTATAGACCATAGCTATTAACTTGACTGTGATAATTTACAGACTATAGTCTTATGGTTTTATTAGACCTAGAGGTTATACACTTACAGCTTGAGCTACACGGGAGCTGCAAGTAACTGGGTTATGCATGTAACTGGCATTGAAGAAATTCTTTTTGATGCCACATTCAGCTGCTAAGAGTGCTACTTTGACATGCCTCCTGATGCCCTGTTCCTCAAGGAACCGGAAGCATCTATGTGCAGAACACAGCCTGTTCTCATGTAGCAGTCAGTTCAAGGTGCATCCTTCCCCACAGGCCATCTACAGTCACATGATAGGCATGCCTGAAGTTGGGTTATTTGCAGATGGGATAGAGGGGCTAAAGGAGGGTGTCATAGTGCAAGACCAAGCTTCTGGGGTGAAAGAAAGTTACAGGCATTTAAAGGTTTGCTATGAAATCATAAAATATGGTCTCAGTTTCTCTTCAAAAGCTGATAAAATATACAGGAGCTAAGGTGTGAATGTGAGCAAAAAAATTCCTCTCTGTATCATTGGCTAGACCTTTTCCTAAGGAATGGGGGGTGGGGGTGCAGAAATTCTATATTCTCTCACACAGGTTCCAGAAGGCTTTAGTATTTTTTAGCTATCAAGCATCCTGGGCATAGTATTACTATCATTACTTCCTGGTCTTGCTAAAACAGTAGTTATTAACTTTTTCAGTTTATTCATACCTACTATTTGTCCAGTAGAGATGCAGACTGTAGCGCAGGTATCAATCGGTCTGTTCCTCTTAGCTGCCTTTCACAGTGCCTTGAGCATTTGCTGCTCAGAAGCTGGAATGCTAAAAAAACCAAGAAATCAAGCCAAAGAAATTGGAGGACTCAAGGGGACTGACCTTTGTGCAAAGTACTGTGGTCACTGTTCATAAAATTATTTAAAAGTGCCACTGTAATTTTTCTATTCTGAGACCCTTTCTGTGATAGTGTCACTGATGTGCCAGCGTAGCCCCACGTGCCCCTGTTGTGTTCTGCCTTGCAGACAGAGTATGCACGCTATGAAAATGGACACTATTCCTACCGCATCCACCGCTCCCCTCTCTGCGAATACATGATCAACTTCATCCATAAACTCAAGCACCTTCCTGAGAAGTACATGATGAACAGTGTGCTGGAGAACTTCACTATCTTACAGGTGGGAATTTCAGCTGTTTTCGTTGCAACTTGGCAGCATGTAAGCACCATGCAGGAGTTCACTGTTGAGAGTCAAAGCAGATTTCCTTTTATAGCTCAGCATCCAATTGAACTTAGTGTCTTTCATGTGTATTGCACTTCAAGACCATTTATGGAGCTCTAGAGATAGTAACTCATGCAGAGGAGCAGCAAAAGAATTTGAGAGACCTGGGTAAGAGAAAGAGAAAACAAAAAAAAATAAAGGGAAAGTTCATGAGGCAGAGAGACAAAGGAAGGAAAATGATGAAAAAGTCAGTGAAGGAAATGCTCATTCCACTATTTCACAAATATTGAGGTCCTTTCTGTCCCCTGGCCCTTTTTGCAAGGTAAAAAAACCCCACAAGGGCACTGTTGAGTGGCTAAACACTCATAAAATTTTTCTGTGGGAAGAGTTCTTCACTGACCGTATTAGGGGGGAAAGAAAGCAGTTTCCTCAGGACCATCCGGGACCTGTAAGACTATAGAGACATGCAAAGGAAGGGGGTTGTTGTGGGTAAGCTCTGTGACACCTTCTGAATCACTGCAGCCTCTAGGTAGGCCAGGATTACAAGGCTACAGCAATTAGACTTTTGTTAGTGTTTTGTTATACCAGGAACCTTTCCAGGCTTAGCTGCAGCCTAAATTTGGGAAGGGGCAGACAGCTTAAAAGGTAGATTTTTATAAAGGACTGAAATCTGTTTTCATCTCTGTAAGAGACATCACAGATCTTTGCCTAGAGAGTGTGAGGCTGGGTAAGTAGAAAAGATGCTGGTGGTTGTATGAAAGACTGGAAATCAAAGTGGTTTTCATTCCATTCTCTGAAGATCTTTGGTAACTGCAGGCAGCTCATTTCATTGCTCTGTGGCTCAGACACATCAGCTGTAAAACACAGGGTTAATGATATATGTAACGGGGCATTAAAAAGTTTACTCTTTCATGTTTGTATTAAGATGTTACACATCTGGAAGAAATAAGGAATATAAATTCTGAGAGTTCTTTTAGACGAGCAAAAGCGTGAGGGGGCAGAGACAGGGAGATGGAAGATCTGTGTGCTGCAGTCCATACTGGGGAACATTGTAGCTGCCTTCTGCATGTTTCATTCCTCAGTCAGGTCAGCATTTCCTATAAATTCTAAGAAAAAATCTGTCACATAGTTATACTTCCTCAGGGGCTTTGTGTTTCGAGAAATCTCATGTCCTTCTGGCACATGTCCCATGTGGGTGCTGGCACACACTACCTTGCAGTCCTGTGAAAGATGAAAGTGCTGCTCCCTGAGCAGCAGCCTGAGCATTTCCCACTCCCCACCAGGGAGCTGAAAAATGCATAATATAGAGTAATCCTCAGTCCCCACTGCCACCTTTGAGGCACGTCTAATTATATTTTTTCTAGACCCTTTTATGAGTTTAGATACCTGTAATCCCATAAGCATAATTTGTCTTGCTTTGCACATTTCTCTGGATCTAGAACTCCAAAGATTTCAGAGCTCATTTTTCAGAAAAGGGCCTGGTGCCTTAGCACACCTGGATGTGTATAACTCACTACATCTTGCAGAAGAAGACTTCAACTGCAAATCAAATCATGAAGTAAGAAAACAGAATAGACCAGAATCAGATTGCTAAAATTAATAAGCAAGTTTGGAAACAGCTATTTTCTTCCTGTTTTCACAAGAAAAATTGGGCTTTGGTACGGTACAAGCCTCCAGCTGGAATGGGTTTCTTCTGCAGTTGAGTTTGTGCTACTGCTGATAAAAATCTGTCTCCTCCAGCAGGAGAGGACTTTAGCTATGGCACAAACTCAGGTGACAAGAATGTGCAAAGTTGTGCAGTGACAGAGAGAGGGAAGCTGAGCTAGGAGTTACGAGAGCAGTATTTATCTTGTCTCTGCCACATAGTGCATGCTGCAGAAACTAGGACAACACTGCTCCTTCACAATGCTGCTGACAGAGTCATGTTGTAGAGATAGTAAGGGTCCTGAGGGGCCATAGAAGAAAAAAAAATGGAAAAAAGGAGCTTCTGTAAGAATGCGTGAGTGTAGCAGCCATCCTTCTCCCAACATCTACAGTGGATGGAATGGGAGGTGTCAAATCTGTAAGTCTCCTGTCAAAGGAGTTATACTCTCTAATCCTCATGTGCTGTTTCTACCACTGACAAACAGGAGCAGATGAAGGAAAACAACAGTCTGTGGTTGTGATATGTCAATATATGTGTGAACAGGAGTGGGTGTGCCACAGGAGGGGGCCTCCATACCCAACAAACAGAGCAAAATGAGCTTTTTTTTTGTGAAACACTTTACATCTGCAACACTGTGGTGGGAAGTAGAGAACCTGGTGGACTTGCTTCCACTGATGTGATCACTGCTTGGTCTTCTCCTCACAGTGGTCTTTGCTCATCTCCCTGTCTCTTCACTGCATTGTAGTTCTGAGGCTGCAGAAGTGCTTTGGCGTGTGGGCCAAGCTGTGTATTGATCCTGCACTTCTCTGCTCTTTGTCTATTACTGACCTTCTGTTTTACGTTCAATGTGTTGGAATATGTAAGCAGAGAAATAGCAGTTGCCATTTCAGCTTCTTCTCTTTTTCTGTCTAGGTTGTGACAAACAGGGACACACAGGAGACCTTGCTGTGCATAGCATATGTTTTTGAAGTATCAACTAGTGACCATGGTGCCCAACATCACATCTACCGGCTGGTGAAGGACTAGAGACTCTCTGCCCTGAGTTGTCCATGGAATGCATGTCTAAGAAAAAAGTCTGTGCTTGAACAACCCCTGCCCCTCCCCCCCAATACCAAACTGAAAAATAAACTGCAGATATTGTGTATTTTCAGAAAAGTACCTCTGAGCTGGTTTGTGATTGATAGAGTGAAGTTTCCATCTCCAGGTTTGTGCAAATGGGAAAAAGACTTGGAGTCAAGGAAACAGGCAAATGACTGCTTTAGGGTCTCACCACAATCAGCATCCTGCGAAAAGCATTTCCCACAGTGTCCACTCAGGGTGTGATCACGCACACAAAAGGAGTGTATGCACCTGAGCATACAGGTGGGGCAGTGGCAATGGCAGCAGCTTCCACAACTCTGATCACATGTGAACAGGTTGAAAATGTTCATGCTACACCTGGTCTGAGTGTGTGCACTCATAAAAAGTCAACACAGGCACAGGTGTGGTTACTGTAAATTTATAGACATACATGGTCACGTGCCTGTATGTAGAGGTTGCAGTTGTGCAGTCACAGGCTGATTCAGCCTTGCTCTGTTAAGGGCTTGTTTCTGTTTCCCTCTCTTCCATGCATGATAGGGAGAGACCAATCTTTCTTTTGTGTTTTAAATGAAGTTCTGCTTAGAAAATTGGGTATGTTAAATCATGTTGTCTTGCCCAGCAGATTTCCTCTATGTATCAAGTCTGAAGACTTGACAGACTTAAATAATTGCTGCTTTTGCTTCTGTTCTCCCTCCACAGCTACCAATGCTCAGTGAGCCAGTCTGTGCTCTTGTGCACCAGCCAAATAATTTTGGCTTTACAGAGGTCAAATTATTTCACCTGTTAGCTGCAGACAATGAGGTGCACAAGTATTGCACAGGATGTCATTTGGTGAGCATACTAGAGGAAAAGAGAGAAGAGTAAAAACAGCTTAGCTTTCTGTGTTTCCAAGGCAATCAAACAGAGCCTCTCTGCTTTACTTGTAAACTGAGGTTGTCTATTCAGGAGTCACTGAGAGGCAATAATCTTGGTCCCCACAATGCTGCTGATGTGGGGGAAAGATGCAGCCATTCATGTTGCTCTGAGGGAAGAAGTGGTTTGCATGATGCTCTGGCAGTTGTTGAACAGGAAATTTATTGGGTGGCCAGGCAGAGTCGCGTGGCCTGGACAATCAATTTAATGTGGAAGGGGGACTAAATGACTTACTTCTTCATTAAGTAACTGCATGCCAGTTGATCTGTTGTAACTGTGAAAGTGTGGGTTTCCATTTGGATGTGGAATTTGCATCCCTGACAGGGATGAATCTTCATCAGGCATACCCTGTGCTTTGAAGCATGGGAAGGAAAGGACAAGAGTAAGGAAGACTGCAAGGGTGATGCCATGAAGTCAGAGCTGGAGAAGGATGGTTTGTTTCTTGTTATGGGAAAAGTGCTCCGTATATTTTTGCCTCCCAATCTTGCAGACCCTGCATTCTCAGAGGCTACTTTTAAGGACCTTGCAGGACTAGTGCTGTTAACCTTTCCTGTGCAGGAGCCAAAAGTAGATGTCAAGAACTGAAAATTTGCTTGCATCTATTAAACAAAATCTACACTAAGTTTCTGCTCTGCCTGCTCTCTCCAAGACAAAAAAATACTTTCAAGAATGGATTTCCAGCAGTAATACAGACACACAGATGCTAAAAGCTTTCCTTAATATCTGCATGGCTGGTAACCAGAATCAGTCAAGCTTGGAGAAAAATAAGCCAAACAAACCATAGAAAACAAAGCATCTTGAAATACCTGCTGTTCTGTGCTACATGTGAAAAATCCATGCAAGCACAGGCTACTCTCGCCCATCCGTGGGGTGTTATTGCTAGTCCCAGCCAGGTGACCAAGCCACCCAGGACTGAATTAACTACATCTCTGCAAACCAGGAAGCCCCTCCAGCTGGCCATATAGGTATGAATAGCACCAACTTTCTACAGTCCATTGCTGATGCATGAGCCTGCCTGTTTCAGCCCTGTGCAATTTCCTTCCTGATCTCTGAACCATGTGTGGAGCAGGCGAATCAAATAAAACCTCGCTAATAAGAAAAGAACCTGACCCTTGGGAAAAGTATTTTTGACCAATGCAGATGACACTGTTTTAAAATGAAGCCTGTACAGAGAAAGGGCAGAGAAAATTCCCAGCAATGGAAAATTCCTTATGATGTGTATTAGTACTCTCCTGCAAGCATGGACTTGGTGCCTTGCATGCATTTACTGCAGGGTTATACCACAGCAGCAGACCCTATGGAAGTCAGTCCTTGAAGAAGATGAACCCTAGAAGTCCACTTAGTCCATTAGCTGATGATGAATAAAACCACATTAAGCAAAGTTTTAAGATGTTATCAGGGCAATTAAACACAAACCAACAGGCACAGATGAAATCTTTGCACAGTTGATTTTGGAACATTTGTGCAGGGGTATTTTTTCATCTTAATAGCAGTGCAAAATTCTTCTCTGGCACTTCCTTTCTGTGCTTGCTCTTGGAGTTCACAGCTCCCTGGTGTCAATAAGCAGGATCAGCAAGAGACATCTACCTGACTTTGAAACTCAGTGGAGAAAGGAATAAAAATTTCATGTGTCTGAGAGCTCACTTTTATGTAGGCCAAGACATAAAGAAGATTTAGAAAAGCTAAGAGGCAAAAGAAGTACTGGAAATTTTGATCTGGACTAAAAGCTTTTGGTCCCCTTGCAGAATGGGTGAGATCCATGCAAAAACACTTCAAAGACCAGAAGGACTGTAGGTCTCTGTCCCCAAGGCTTCCTTTCTTGGAATTTCACCAGAAGAAACCACAGTGCATCAAACTAAGAGCCAGCTGCAATTTTGCTAAAAATAAACACAAAATAGCAGCATATGTAAAAAAAGAGGTAGCCTAGTTTCAAATGGAAAAGCTAAATTGAACTCTAAAGAACCGACAACAAATGAGGATATTAGAGTGTCTTACAAGTTTAATTTCTATTGGGGCAGAAATACCAAAATTATTAACTTAACCTGTAAGAACTTGCTGTAAAATCAAAGGATGAAACATTAAAAACTGATTCCCCTGGTCACTTTACAACCACAACACCTTAGAAGGTAAAGTGACAGAGATCTAAATATCCATGTTTTCATTATAACAAAGCACTTTAAAAGTTTCCATTTAACTGATTCTTTTTTTTCTAATATACATGTTTTAGTTTATCATGCCTTATTTGTGCAGCTACATCTGCTTGTGGAATCATGTAAAACTAAATTACTAAAATGATTCTACTTAGTGATAGTCTTCTGAGATAAGATAGACCGTGGGTCTGAGCAACACAGAATTAGGCAAGACAGGAACCCTCCCTTCATCTTTAACTTCAAAGCTAAAAGGAACAAACACTTCAGGTAAGACAAGTTAATTTTAATTCATTCATTTATCTGTGGTGAGGGGGTGGGAACTTCTTAAGCTGACATTGCCAACAAAGAAAACGTGTAGGTAGGCCTAGAGGCAAATGTAGGGATTGAATTTAAATCTCATTCTACTTCAATATCTAGACCCAAGGATAATTTCCTTGAGTATTACACACATGCTTTAGCCTTCGGTGAAATGATTTCCCAGTGACCTTTTCTTCCCCATTACCCAGCTCATCTTTGTCTTAGTTCTTTGACATCTTGGGCCAGATGAAGGAGTTGAAGATCTTGTGTGCTTACAACAAAAAATAAGAACTAATTCAGACAGGCGAGAACACCCTCAAACTTGCTCTAGAGCTGTAGAAGGGGCAGGAAGAACACACGCTGAGCCTTAAAGAAGCTGCCAGGGGGTCATGCTGATTCATCAATCCTGCAAGCAGAGTCTACGTCAAAACCAAGCAGGAAGAGAGCAGACAGCTTGCATGCTTGTAATCAAACATCAAGATCAGGGCTACTCTCCATGAGGGAAGACTAGCCAGGAGCTTAAGTTGACCACAGTTCTGTCCATAACCTCAGAGACTGTGGTGCAGTCCCAATCCTCTTGGACACCAGATCCAGATCTACTACACTGGAAGCCATGTTTGCCTGCATTTAACATGCTGGTTCAGCAAGTAGTCAAGACTCCAAATCTTAGATACAATTTTGGCCTCTTAAATGAGCCACAAAAGTACTGGTGCTCATTCTGAGGAAAACTAATAGAGCATCTTTAGAGAAAAGCACCCCCCTCATCTCTTTCAAGTGCAAAATACATCAATTACAATGGAAAGAACCTGAATATAAGCAAAGTTTAAAAGTCTAGATGGATGATCTCTTTCTGTCAAAAAGAGAAGCAAAGACTTTGATTTTCAACCTCCTTAATTTCCTCACAGCACTCAGCTCTGTTGCCATGTTATGATTTCATCTGAATTGTGAAATTGGTGGCTAGGACCACAGCCACAGACTTGCTCTTAAAGTAGAGGGGGTGCATCCTGTGAATTCCACTGGAAAGCATCCTTTTCTAGATGCCTCAAATGCAGCTACTCAAAGCTGTTCTCAGAAGCTGCATGTAGCCTTCAGGTTTGCTGGTCAGATGCCATGGATTCAGGTACATAGAATCACAGAATTAACAAGGTTGGAAAAGACCTTTGAGATTGTCAAGTTCAACCTATGACCTAACACCACCTTATATCAACTAAACCATGGCACTAAGTGCCACATCCGTCTTTTTTTAAACATCTCCAGGGATGGTGACTCCATCATCTCCCTGGGCAGCCCATTCCGATGCTGAACACTCTTTCTGCGAAAAACATTTTTCTAATGCCTAGCTTAAACTTCCTCTGATGCAGCTTAAGACTGTGGCCTCTCGTCCTGTTGCTGGTTGCCTAGGAGAAGATGCTGATGAGGTGCAGCTCCTTCTGTTCCTCACTGTATGGACAACATCAGAGTGTCCCTGCGTTAGATTTGGTTGCATGTGGAAGATAGCTAGTTGAAACACAAGTCTAACAGATTACTTTTCTACACTTACTGGCATAATTGAGAAGAGACCTGCAGATAAATGCAGTTTTCTTGGTACAGAGTGTATCTACAGTATCAGCCACTCCAGTCCTCAGTTTCACAGTGATGCTCAAGCTCTTCCCCAAATGATCAGGTTCATACAAAGCTCCCATAAATGTTTTATTTGTTCCCTGTGCACATTTTACCTTTTTTCCAAGGTAGACACCAAATGATGACTTGATTTCACATATTGATTTTTCACTTTAACTATAGAAATCCCATATACCTGAGTATAAAGCTGTTTATGCAACAGGTAAAGAACACAACATCGTGCTGTTTCTTTTAGAGTGAACAACCAACCAACAATAACACCACCACCAAAAGTGTAAAATGTGTTCTCATTGTCTGCTGATTTCCTATGCCACTTGTCTTAAGGAAGTGGTTATTTATTTCCAAAGTTTAAGTTATTTAAAGATTGGCATTAATTCTGGAATGCAGATCCTCCAGCCCTGAGGTCCAAGGGGATTTGCTGCATTGAAGCTACAGCATCCAGGAGATGGACCCTTCTTGGAGGCTGGAACCAAAGAACCAAAAGAAGTTCTCTCCACAGATCTCTTTATCTCTTGGTATATTGCAACACGTATTTCCTTCATGACTTGCTTTGAGGTAAACACACAGCTCAGTTTGTGTACTCCTGCACGTAAATAAAGAGAGAACTGCTGCACATGCTTCTCTTCTGTGAGGGAGAGAAACAAACATGCAGCAAATGACAGTTGTGTTACTGGCAGCACTGCCACCAGGATGCTTCGAGTCTGTTGAACCAAGCAGTTTATAAAAATCCACTTAGGACATGATGGAAGGTACAAGGGAATATATTTGATGTGGACATCCCCTTGAGCTGAGAAGTGTGACAGCAGCAGCAGTACCAGAGAAGGAAATGAGAATACAAAGGGGACCTAGGAATGTGAAACAGGTCTTCTTTCTGCAAAAAACATTTATGGTAAAGCCTTGAGTTTCTCTTCATAAAATGTAAAATACAGTTCCTCTTAGGAGGCCCATGTTCCTAACTGCACTGCTCTACTTCTGTAGGCATCTCTGCCCCAGTTCTAGGTTGTTTCCCCAGCATATAACACTTCACTTAGTGGTTTGTGAGAGAACCTTCCCCAGGTCTGTTAAGACAACTCGAGAGAATCTTCTGCTGGAGGCAGTGTTTAAAGTTGACTTCATTACGTTTCTGTTGCATTTCCACTGATACCTAGAAGAAGGCAGGTAGGAACTTTCTCTATGATGTCAGAAGATCTGCCTTATGGACCTGTCTCTAATAGCACCACACATAAGAATAATTAAGACTGGAAAAGACCTCCAAGTGTCTTGCCATAAACCCAGGACTGCTGTGTCCACCGCTAAAACAAGTCTCTAAGCACTATATTTACTCAGTTTCTGAATACTTCCATGAATGGTGACTCCACTACTTCCCTGATCAACCTGTTCCAATGTTTGACCACCCTTTCAGTGAAGAAAGATTTCCTAATGTCCAATCTAAACATCACCAGGCGCAGTTCGATGCTGTGTCCTCTCGTGCTATCACTTGTTACCTGGGAGAAGAGACCGACCCACCCCTGTCTACAGCTCCTGCTGCGACCGCAGGAAGCTCAGAGGAGCACTCAGACACGCTTTCCCTCTGTGCTAGAATCCACAGCAGCACATTGGCAGTCGTGGTGGGCTTCGGACCACCGAGCAGGTCAGCCCGGGTTTGCCGTGCGAGCAGCGGTCAGGCTGCGCTCCCGGCCGCCTGCGGGCACGGGCACCACCCCTGTTCCCTGCGCCCGGAGGGGACTCGGTGCAGCCGCGGCTCCCTCGGGGCACGGGCAGCTGAGCGGGGCGGGAGGGTGCGCCGGGGGATGCTCCCAGCGCCCATCCCAGGGGCTTCCCGGGGGTGCCGCTGGCGGCAGAGGGAGCGGGGCAGGCTGCAGGCAGAGCTCGGCTAAAGGGGCTCCGGCGGGCGCGGGATGGAGCGGGCCGGCAGCGCTCCCTCCCTTCCCTCCTCCGCGGGGCTGGAGCCTCCCCTGGGCAGCGCCCCCAGCTCCTCCCCGCTCGGTAACGCCGGGCGAGCCCCTCCTCCCGTTTCCGCTGGCAGGAGCTGGGGCCGTGTCCTGCCCTACCTCCGCCGCTCCCCCAGCGCTCGGCCCCATCAGGCCCGGCCCAGGGACGCGCGGGTGAGACCCGGCGCCGCGGGGGGCGAGGGGCGGCGGGGACCTGCGGGCGATTCCCGGCGCTGGGAGAGGGGAGGTGGCAGGAGCGGGGCGGGGTGCCGGGGGTGCCGGGGGTCGCCCGTCGCGCGGGGCGCGGGATGCCGGCCCGGCTGCTGGAGATGCTGGGGAGCCGCGGGGTCCCGGCGGGACGGGGGTGCGGGAGGGGTGCGGGTAGCTCCTAGGGGTGAGGAATGTTTGCTGGAAACAATAACCCCCCACTCCCTCCGGTGCCTGTGTGATTTTTGCGGAAACAGGAAAGTTAGTTCAGAGGGATGAGACGAACCCAGCGGCGTCTGCGTGCGCGGTGCTGCTCTCGGCCGGGGAGCCCGCGGTGCCCATCCCGCACGGGACCGGGTGGCTTCGGCTAGGGATGGATTTGTCCCCCCGCCGGGGAGAACAGCCCCAGGACAGCGCTGCTGGCAGGCGGGGGCTGCCTCTGCCGTGGCCTTGGCAGCCCGAGAGGGGCTGGGGGCGTGAGGGGTGGGGGCGGGCGGGGCGTGAGGGGAGGCTGCACCCCGGCCCGGATGGGGCGAGCCCGCCCTGGGCTGACAGCTCTGCTCGGCAGCCGCCCGAGGACGTGGAGCCAGCGGGTCCTGCCTTCCCCCTTCTTATGTAAAACTTGACTCCAGCGTGGCCTTTTCCTGTTCCAGCTTTTGGAAACTTTTCTTGCTGAATCTTGGGATATCGGCCTGTCACCGCGCTCCTGGTGGGAGGTGGGTGCTCTGTGAGGTCTGCCTCTAGGGAAGGCCTTCAGCTTTGTGATGGGCACAGCGGTATGGGGATGCTGTGTTAAGAAAAAAATCAGATTACAAGAGTGAGCTGCATTTCTCTACTTAATCCTTTTATCAGCTCTTTTGTTCTGTGCTTTTGCTCTGTATACTTCTGTGGTTTGAACCACAGGAATGGGGGCACCTGGTTTTCCTACCTGACTGTACTGAGCTTACTTTAACACTTAGGCGTAAGTCACCTGGGATATGTCTGGGTAAAAGTTAAATATTCTCTAGAACAGCCATGAGAATCAAATCACACAGTTTGTTTGGGCTCTTGGCCCATTCCTAGATGGGCCTTAAACGTTACCTGTGCAAGCCAAAACTTAACGTGTTCCTGTAGCAAAGTTGTTAGTAACAGGTGCCACAAATTGTTTTAATGGTTTGTTTGTTAAGCCGGCAGTGGAGAGCTTTGTAGCCAGGGTGTATAATTGCAAAGGATAGCAGCCACTGAAGTGTGCATTCACAAGAGTTGTGTTGACATGGAATGTGGGGCCAAATTTAGCACTCAATAACTTTTAGAATGTCAAAAGAGAAATTATCAATGTTGAGAACACCAAGGAAAAAGATCAGTCCTTGCGGTTTTATATCCTTTGCTTCCATTTTGCATTTTTCCTGAGCTCCAAGTATGAAAATTGATGGAGTTAATACAGCTTCTGCCTCCAGATCTCTCCCTTTCATATTTTTAGACCTGTGATGATCAAATTGCAAATCCTACAGAAAAAGCCTTTTCTATAATGGGGCTGTAAGCCTTGTGACAAGCTTGTTTTTTGATACCTGCACTTTCTTTGAACCTAATTCTCATTAATAAAGCTGCATAAGAAGACCTTGGGGTCAGAACATAACAAATGCAATGTCATTTGCATTATTCAGGCAAAGCTCTGAGGTTAGAATGGCCCTGTTCATCTCTGTTGAGCAGGATAGAGGGTTAACTGTGAATGTCAGTGTTATCTTAGCTATTTTGGTTATTTTAGCAGAAAGTAGCTATCAGAGATGCATATCCCACAGTCTTTGCTTTCTGTGCTATTTTAAGTTATTTTCTTCCAAAGCATGCCAAACCTCAGCCTGTCCATGAGGGTATTTCCATCACAACTGTGTATTTTTAGTGTTTAACCCCTGTCTCCCCAAACAAACAAACTAAAAAAATGCAATAGAAAAGTGAAACACAGGAAGGGCACAGATTAAAATAGCAAACCAACACTGTGGCGGCAGGATTGGAGGAGTTACTTTCACATTTGTGTCACAAGTGAAACTAGCAAGTTTGCACTAGAGAATCCAAGACTTTGTGACTGCTGTATAAGTGACTACTTATTTTAGAAGAAGTATGTTGATATTTCTGAGGTACTTGGCTTTTACAATTGAAAACCCATCTCAGTTTTTCCTTTTTATTTGTTTCAGGATTGTGCTGTTTGCAAGTGACTGATGCCTCGTTAGTTTTCTGTGTTGAATGTCACTAGATTTATTGATGCATGACAAAAAGAGATGAGAATGCATTAAAGGAGCTGAGCATGAGCCAGTATTGTGCCCTGGAAGTCAAGGCAGCTGACAATACTCAGGACTATTTTAATAAGACTGCAGCCAGTACCCAAGGAAGTGATTATTCAGGTCAGGGTCTTCATCAGTGGGGTCCAGGACCAGGATTCACACATGTGGCTGGATGCAGGGTACAGCTACAGCACAGGTTGGGCAGGCACTGAAGGCCACAGGCAGAGCTAGAATGGGGTCCCTGGTGCCATGAGCAGAGAGCAGGGGTGGATGGGAGGCTTAGAGAGCATTTAAAGACCTTTCAGTGCTCTGAGATCCCTGGTAAAGCATGAGGACCATATGCTGAGGAAACAAGGCTTGTTCAACCTGGAGAAAACTTTAATGGGACCTGTAAAGACCTGGTGCTTTAGAAGAGGTTCTCAAGCAGACCGAGCTTCTTCACTCTGGTATGAGGAACAGCAAAGAAAAGTTGAAATGAGGTTCAAGATATATGTAATTTCCAGCAATGAGGGCAGTCAGATGCTGGAACAAGTTGTCCAGAGGAGTTGTGCAATGTCTGGCCTCACAAGTTTTCAAGGCCAAAGCAGTTAAGTCTTACTGGGACCTCACAGTTGGCCCTGGGTAAGATAGAGCATGATGGAACCCCTACAGGCTTGCTCCAACATGAATTCTCTGATCCTGAGATCAAGCAGCCATTTGATCTGAGAAGGCAGGAGGTGTGTAAAGCAATGGCAATACTTGTAAATACCCCAGGTGAAGAAATGAAGGAAGGTTTTAGGATACTGATGTGTTGCTAAGATGCTAAAAGAAATTAAATCAAAAACTTCCCTCATTATGCTCACAGCTTATGCTGGGAAGGTGTGTGTGTGGGTAGGGGAATGGTTTGTATTTGTAAACTCACTTCCATTTAGTGATTCTCAAAGTACAAAGTGCCTTTTTGGTGTAACATCAGTTCAAGATGCGTTCTGGAAGAGATCAAACCATGTTCTTTCAAATTTTGTGTAGGAAGTGTGATGACAATAAAGTATGGTGCTAAGCTTGGGGAAAGACAGTGTATGACCAGGGAATAGCTCTTATCTGAGAGTTGTCTTCTTTGACTCTCTAGAAAATAGAATAAACATGTCAGGACCAGCAGATCATTTCCCCGTTTGTACTGTGGTTGTTAACAGACTTTAGCATTGAGGCAATCCTGGTGGGGCCATCTTAGCAATACCCAGGGGATGTGAGCGGATCAGAAATAGGTATTTGTCTTTTCCTCTCTATGTGGAAAAGTAGGGATGTGCTCAGGAAGTGCCATCTCTTCGCTCAGCATGATGAAAGTTAGAACTTCATTTTGAGGGGAAGTATGGTAATTTCACGACCATAAGGCGCACCGGACTATAAGGCGCACCTCTGAGAGTCAGCAAATTTTGCAACTTTGTACATTATATAAGGCGCACCAGACTATAAGGTGCATTTTTTTTGCGGTGAAGATCTGTGCCGTGTGCAACAAAGTAACGAATTAGTAACGAAATCCCACGATCATGGAGTTTACTGGCAGGTGCTCAATTTGCAAACATTTTTCACAGATTGGTGTAGCCTTTAAACGCAGCCCCAAGTGTCCTCCCTGTGCATGGGCCCCAGCACTCCTGCCTGCCCCCGGCTGGCGAGATGGGGCTCAAGGCGGCTGTGGCTCACACCTCGGGGTTGCTGCGGTTCAGGGCGGCTTGGGGCAGCCCATGGTTCGGGGTGGCGCGGGGCCACCCGTGGCTCAGGGCAGTGCGGGGCTGCCCCCTCCCTCCTTCCCTGCGAGGCTCCTGCTGGCCGGGGGCTGCCCACTCCCGCACACCCTTGTGGCTCGGCTCTCCTGTGGCGCCACCCCCCCTCGCAGCTCGGCTCACGGCTCGCACTTCTGGGTTGGTAAATTTCGCAGCTTTGTACATTATATAAGGCGCACTGGACTATAAGGCGCACTTCTGGGTTCGGACCAAAATTTTAGTCAAAAGGGTGCGCCTTATAGTCGTGAAATTACTGTACTTGTTGGGGAAGATACAAACTTTTGTATATTTTACTCAGGTGTTAATAAGATACTTTCTTGGAGACCTCAGGTATCACTAGTGAACTCGGCACCTCATCTCTCCTTATCTCCTCAAACTGACTTCCAGAGGCTGTTTTGTTGTTTTCTGTAGCCTCCTTCAATGAAACATGCATTGCTGAATGTCAGTGTCTCCTGGGAAAAAAACCCATCAAATCTGTCCTGTGGGTCACTTTCCGTGGGTCAGTGATGTGTTTTCTGTGGTGTGTTTGTCATGAGGCTAGACTCCATTCTCCAGTGAAAGATGCTGGATGCTTTCCTCATTGGACAGGTGTTTTTGGGAAGGTGATGTCTCTGTGATTTAAGTGTTAATACAGCTGGACAGCACTGTTTCTTAAATGTCTGTCAAGCCCTACCTCACCTTTCCCTCTGTTTTCTGACAAGATTCCAAATGCTTTCATTTATTACTGTCAAAAAATAGACCTTGAGGGCTAGAGTTTGTAGAATGTGACATGATCCTTGGGCAAAGCCCAGCTGCTGCAAGGTGTTACTGTCTGCAAGCTCAGTAAAAAAGGAGGCATCTGACTGTGCTTCACATGGAAGAAAGAACAGATAGAAAATATGGGATCCCGAGTAAGTAATGAGCTGTATTTTGATGCCTATGAGACGTATTAGTCTGCCTGTTGAAGAGGGGTAAAAAATTCTGTTGTTGAAAAGCTTTTACAATCAAGAGTATAAGCCAGACAGGCATGTTGTAGGGATAGCTCCAGGCAGATGGGGCAGACTAAATCATAAGCATGTCCTCCAATAAGCATTTAAGTGGAAAAAGTATTAATTAAGCTTAGCATTTCTTTACAGTGATGTTAATATGATGTTGTAGTATTATGATAACACTGAAGTAGTAACATACATTTAAAATATTTGAAGTTTACATTAATCTTTATTTCAAAAGGTATTACAGGAAAACTTATTAAGGTTTTTTTGAAAGCACTTTTCCCTTTTGCTGTCAGAGTTCTCCTTTCTAATGCAAACGCTGTCATGCTGTTCTAATGCCTGATATTTCTGAAGGTGGAAGTGACTAATAGCTGGGTGTTTGTTTCCATGATCCCTGTTACAAGTGCAAAAAGGGAAGCAAGCTGCATTAACTAGTGAAAAGCTGATGATATTTTTGAGGCTGAGTCACTGTATGTCTGTCTCTAGAATCAGCTGGACTGTGTTAACTGGGCTTTAGTTCCGACTCTGATATTGCTCAAGTAGAGCTGCCCTTGCCCTGGGCCATCCTCACTAATTTACAAGTGCTTGGATTGGACTGTGTAAGCTCACAGTGAGGGTATGATGGATTATATCAACCTGATGCAGGCACAGGACCACGGGAGCTGCATCATCCATGTGTGGCGTGTTTAGGTAGGAGGCTTGGCTAGACTGGAGTGGGTGGAAGGGCAGGAGCCTTGAGAAGGCACTCGGCTAAGGGAGAGGAAGTCTGCAGCCCTCCCCCGGGAGGAAGGGCTGAAAAGGAAGGATGAGGTGGTACACTGAACAGAGAGCTGAAATGTCACGTCCTGTCAGCAGGGTTGAAGGAGACTTAGGTCAAAATGTTGAGACTCTATGCTAGGGAACAGAGATCAGTACAAATCTTAGAGAGCAGAGGGTTCTGTGAACTCTCCTGTACTTGGTGTTCTTTAATTTCACTCTTAATTAAATTCTTTAGACCTGAAGGATTGAGGGAGGCAAAGCTTGAAGTTGGAGGAATCCTGAGTTTAGGCCACTGCTGGGAAGACCCAAGTGACTTGTCTTGTGCAATTGGGTAGTCAGTGCTCTCTCCTCAAGTGCCTTATGGCAGTATGCTGATAAGCACATTGCCGCTGTACTCCAAACTCATGTTGAAAACAGGCAAGGAGACCTTCTGTTTTCATTTCCACATTTCTAGAGGTTAAATAATTCAAGAATGCTTTTGAAAGCATACTTTGCTTTCTGTTTCTCTACTGCTCTTTTTTTACCCACAACTCTGCATACAGTTCAGTGTAAGGTGGTTCTGCCCAGTATGTTCATCCAGCTTTATTTTAAACAGTTCCTTGGTTTTGTAAATATATACTTATCCCAAAATCAGCTTTGTATTCCATTTTATTTTTATTATGTAACCATATATGAATGAAGGTTGTTACCTGACTTTGTTTGAAGAAAGTGCAGCTGAAGTTGTGAAGAATTGAAAGCAACGCTCTGAGAATGTCTAGTATGTTATTTCTGCTGGAGGACAGTCTGCACAGTATTGTTTATATGTATTTATATACATGTGGACAAAATACCATTAGGGGAATGGGATAATGGTTCTGGCAGTAGAAGAGACCTGTACTAACATGGAGATGGGAGCATGTCTCCTTGTAAAATAAAAACCCAAATGGCTGGCCTAAAAGCCTGTAAAGGAAACCTTCCAAGTATAAATTAAGTGATTTTCTTTCATACATCAGAGCATTTGGATCCCTCCAGTGCTGCTGTGCTGTCTCACGAAGTTTTGCCAAGTAACAGTGGCTCTGAGTTGTAGAAAAGCTCTTGCTGATCTGTTTCCCAGCAGTGGAGAAAGCTGCAGGACTGGCAAGACTGCATTCATAGCACCTGGGACACTGTGGACAGCAGCAGAGGCATCTATAGGGAGGATATAAATAGCTAATTTCTCACCCAATGCTGAGCTATTGGGTGCCATCAAAGATGAAGAGCAAGGGAAAAGAACTGCAACTCTGGGAAAATTCCCAATATATTCCCCTCATACCTGGAAGGATGCAAGATCAGCTAAATCCTACACACTGAAATTTCTCCTGTTTCATATGGGTGAAGACTCAGGACAGTATTTCAGGAGGATATGGTTAGAGATCAGAATATGAAGGTCGTGGTAAAAGTACAGTAACTTCACTACTATAAGGTGCACCAGATTATAAGGCGCACTTCCGGGTGGCGACAAATTTCCAAACTTTATAAATATATAAGGCACACCAATGTGTAAGGCGCACTTTTTTTTTTTTTGCGGTGAGGATCCACGCGCAACAAAGTAACGAATTAGTAACGGAATCGCGCAACTGCAGGGTTTATTGGCAGGTCCTCAATTTGCAAACATTTTTCACAGATTGGCGTAGCCTTTAAATGCAGCCCCAGGCTCCCTCCCTGTGCCGTGGGCCCCGGCACTCCCGCCCGCCCCCAGCGCCAGCTGGTGCAGCTCGGCTCGTGACTCTGCCCCCATGCCCACCGCACCTCACGGCTTGTCTCGTGGCTTGCACTTCTGGGTTGGCAAATTTCTGAGCTTTGACCATATATAAGGTGCACTGGGTTATAAGGTGCACTTCTGTGTTTCAATAAAAATTTTAGTCAAAAGGGTGCGCCTTATAGTCATTAAATTACTGTAATTGCTGGGACCAGTGATCTGTAGAGCGATTTGACTATCTGTAGAGGAAGAGACTGCACTGAGAGCAGGAGCTTTTTGGATGTGTGCTCTATTCTAGTTATATAGAATGCAAAGTAAAACACACATGAAGTAGAGAAGGGATTTGCTAGGGAGAACCGGGAGGAGGAAATGAGAACAGAGTCTTAAGTTCCCACACAAATGTAAATTCATCTGGATGGCTTTCAGTTTTCTAAGTTCCATGTTGGCACACCATTTTCCTGGTGAATGGTCATCAAAAGTATCTCCCTAGACTTATACAAGAAACTTTCTCTTTTTCATTCTGTTTTTCTTAAAATAATTTCTTAAGACATCTTTCTTAAAGCAGTCAGTTTGCCCTGAAAAATCCACCTTCGGTTTCCTACTCTCTTGGGACACCCAAGCAATCTCTATTGCATCTTGCTTTCTTTCATGAAAACAAAAAATTTTGCTTGTGTTTCATGATAGCTTGGTTTTCACAGCTATTTAATCTGTCTTCAGTTCTTCGTTCTTATTCTGTTCTCCATCAGTTCCTCTCTGAAGAGCTGAGGAAGTTCATTCTGTGTAAGAACAGAACAGTTTTGCTATCTTTAGTCCATGTCTTCCTTGCTGTTTCTACATTAAACCACACAAAGGAAACAAAGCTGGTCCAAGGCAATTGCAGTAATTTCACGACTATAAGGCACACCCTTTTGACTAAAATTTTGATTGAAACCTGGAAGTGCACCTTATAATCCGGTGCGCCTTATATATGGACAAAGTTGGGAAATTTGCCAACCTGGAAGTGTGAGCAATGGCCATGCCACGAGAGCCCCAAGCTGTGAACCATGGCTGCACTGTGGCAGCCACGAGCCGCGGCAGGGCTGTGGAAGCCACGAGCTGCACCAGCTGGTGCCGGGGGTGGGCGGGAGTGCCGGGGCCCGCACATGGGGAGGGTGCCTGGGCCTGTGTTTAAAGGCTACACCAATCTGTGAAAAATGTTTGCAAATTGAGCACCTGCCAGTAAACTTCACAATCCTGGGATTCTGTTACTAATTCATTACTTTGTTGCACACGGATCCTCACTAAAAAAAAAGCGCGCCTTATACACCAGTGCGCCTTATATATGGACAAAGTTTGGAAATTTGCCGACACCCGGAAGTGCACCTTATAATCCAGTGCACCTTATAGTCATAAAATTACTGTAGCTATGTCACTGTTTTTTTCTGAAATACTTTTTAAAGAACTCTTTAATGAGAAATGTTGCTTCATTTAGGAATCTCTCTCTTTCTCTCCTTCCCTGCTTTAGCAAGTACTATTTAGTTCCTCTGTTTTTAAAATTTGAAAGTAATTAATTAATATCTTAAGACCTTTGTTTTGAAGGTGCTAAGTCATCCCTCTCTTTTACTTTTAAAAAAGATACTGAGAAGGGATGTTCATTGCTCCATGTTCTTCTTAAGTCTTTAGTAGAAGATCATTACCAGACCATTTCTGCTTGTATCACTGGGCAGCCCAGTTTCTGTTTCAAACATCTGTGGTTAGAGCTGTGGGTTTTAATTTTATTAATCAAATATCCCCAAATAAACCAAATATCCCCATGGCAAGCTCAAAACTAGTTGTCAAGGACAACCAAAGTAGGTACTTACGTGCGATGATGACGTTGGTCCAAGGCATCCATTTACAAAAGCAAACAGACTTTGCTTGCCCTTGGGACACGGTTTGCGGAACTGAGCATGCTTTAGTCTGGAGGATGAGGTGTGGTAATGTACCTAATGTTTACCAGGAGATAAGTGCATATCAGTCACTGAGTTTTCTAGAAGAGAAAAGATCTGTATTTTCTTCTTCTAGGTTTTGTTGGCCTTCATTTTATAGGACTTCTGCTTCGGAAGGCAGACTTGGCTCCTTACCTTCTGCTGTGAACTGTGGATTGAATAGATTGTCTGGCTGCTGATACAGTTCCCTACTCTTGTAGAAAGCATAGTGAAGGATTCACGTTTCCGAAGAATGTGCAAGGTGGCTGTTCCTTGCATCATAGTTTTTGCAACAGTCTCCTGCCTACCCCAGCCATGTAGTGAATCTGTGGGGGACATGAAATGAGCCCTCCAGTTGCATGTGCCCATGAGTTTTCATCTCACCCTTTCTGGTCTGTCAGATGAGTCTTGTTTCTTTATTGTTAATGTTTACCTTGGCCAACAACAAGATCTCTTCAACAGATTCCTTCCAAAAATTTCATCTTCCATTCTTAATTTTGCTGTGTAGCAGTCGGTGTACCTCTGACATGGCTGGGACTGTTACCTTTTTCGCAGGATTGCATGACTTGAAGTGCTCCTCTCAGACCATTTATGCCTTTGCTACATAACTGTCTTATATCAGTGGTAAAGAAAGTTCACCTGTAAGTGTAGCTGACAGCATATTGTGTGTGACAGCAGTTTGACTAACTAGCCCACAATGACATATCCCACTATTGGAACTGTGAGAATCTTGGCTGATTTAATTATTGATTTTTTTCAAAAAATATTTATTTATGTAGTTATTTATTATTTATTTATTATTATTTATTATTTATTGCTTAGCTGTGCTTGACTTCAATATGCGTACTTCAGTGGATGAAACTGTTGTCACCTGTGTCACTGGGGACCTAGTTAGGTTGGGTGGATGCGTGCAAGTGCTTGCCATGGAGCGTGACATCAGCAATGAGTTCATATAGTACGCTTTGTTCACTTTAAGGAAGGTGTATAGAAGTGATGTGTGTGATCTCTTAAGTGTCCATGTGCTGAAGTAGGTAAGTAAACAGACCGTGTGAAATCAACAGCAATGTTTCATTCTCTTACTTGATACAGTGAAGAAGGCAAAGGGAAAACATTAATTTAAAAATTAGAAACAGTGGAATGATGGAAGCATTTCCATTGACCAATTTTGGTGAATAATAACAATTTTTAAAAAATAATTAGTCTGTATTTCTTTTTTTGTTTGCAGCTGCAATAATAAAGCCCAGCAATAATATTGATTCCAGACCGTTCCATATCTTTTCTCCACGTGGTTGAAGGAAATCCTAGTCTCACTTTGCTAACTGTAGCACCCATCTAACATTGGGGTGGTGCTGTTGCAGGCTTGAAAGCTCCAGTATGAATTGGAGAAGGAGGGGTGCTTTTGGTTGCATAGTTTTGTGTAGTTTTGACTTCAGCAGTTGTCCTAGAAGCAAAGGACTCTTTGTTGTACTAGAAGCAAAGCTGACACCAGTCAGAAAACAAGGCTACTGGAGGAGAGTTCGTCAGGAAGGGTCTTGCTTAATTTCTAGTTTGGCTGCTGTAAGCAGGTCGTAATGTGACACCTAAATGCCAAGGTATAGAAGCACTGGAGTTTTCTGACTAGTATTTCTGATTTAAGAGACACACAGCTTTTGCTTTTCCCTGTGATCTCTGTTTTCCCTTTAGTTTTTGTAAGTCTGTTCTAATTATTTAAACTTGAGTCCAGATCAGATCAGTATATTATGCCGTGGTGACCAGTGTTAAGACTTATTCCTTTTGTTCAGAAGCAGGTAGAATTTGATATACCTTTTCCTGTTTGTTTTTTAAAATCTCCCCAAATCTCTCTTTTCTATCCTCCTGAGATAATTATGTTTGTGGTAGGAAGTGAGTCCAAAAGACAAAAAAAAATTCATTTTCTTCTTCTTCTTCTTCTTTCCAGGTTTGGTCTGTGACTGTTTTCCTTGGTGTACGTCCAGTTACCTCAGTAAGTAAGATATCTGTGAAGGATTCTTGGAGTTATTAAGCCTTATCTTTAATACTGCTCACATTGACATTAAGGGAAGATGAGTTGGTCCTACACTGAGCCCTTAAAAAACCTTTTGTTAATCTGTTGTTTTCTTGCCACAAATGCTGAGAGAGTCCAGACTAACATGGTTGTTGTTGGGATTGTCTCCATGTGCTGCCATAAGTCCTGAAGGAAATGCAACAGAGGAGGACAGTAATCCTCTTCATTGTATGCAAATATTACTCTTCCTCTCTTTTCTTACCTGTCTGTGACATTTTTAGGGAAAGGAAGCAGGGAAGAATAAAACGAGGTTCCTAAAGAGAACACTTTCATTAGTCCACATAAGTTTTATCCTTTTGTGGAAGGGT
The DNA here is from genome assembly GCA_013186435.1 of Turdus rufiventris. Lineage (NCBI taxonomy): Eukaryota > Metazoa > Chordata > Aves > Passeriformes > Turdidae > Turdus > Turdus rufiventris. The sequence continues at coordinate 374,142 of PYHW01009245.1, read as the reverse complement.
AGTTCTATAAAGAGGCTTAGAAAAATACACTTATCTTGGAGGAACCCAGGGCTACTCCAGGGTTAGCTGCCCATGGGCAGGCAGATGTTCTGCCATCTCCAGGACAGCAGGGCCCATCACATGTAATGGTGACATGGGAAGACAAAAACCATCTCTGCAATCTTCCTCCCTTTCTCTTTCTTCCTTCACTTGATACGCTGAGCATGATGTTACATGGTGTGAAATATCCCTTTGGTCAGTTGGGGTCAGCTGTCCCAGCTGTGTCTCTTCCCAGTTTCCCACATACTTCCAATTTCCTTGCCATGGCAATACGAGAAGCAGAAAAGGTCTTGGCTCTGTATAAGCCCTGCTCACCACTACCAAAATCATCTCCATATTATCAACCCTCTGTTCAGCACAAATCCAAAACACAGCCCCATACCAGCCACTGTGAAGAAAATTAACCTCAAAACCCAAAACCAGCACAGATGTGAATAGCTTCCTGATATTTCTGTTGCAAGACAAAGAATGAAAAGATAGGTGGAGGGTGTCAGGCACAGGTAACATCTGTATTTGTAGTAGATGAGACATGATGTTACAATATGTAAGATAAACAACCTATAAAATTTCATGCTGTAGAATTTAAGATTGTTATAAAGAGTCTTGACTTGGTCATAAAATGTTTCTCTGTAAGGCTGCTGTGTATTTACATCTTGCAGTGATTTTTCTGATTACCTTTTGCATGTGTGCCATGCTCTGAATCACATGGAATGGTGGTTTGTTGATTACTGTGTCCTAGGAGAACTGGGTGATGGAGTACCTGAGGGAAAAGATAGTTGGGGAGGATTGAAACGGTAGTTATTTGTTCAGGAGTTTTCTTTATGTTCATTCTTATGCCACTTGAAATGATTGCTGTGTTGTGAGCTCTTTCATCTTGTTTCCACACCTTTAAAATTTGATACTGCAGAAATTAATGTAACATCGTCTATAATATTTAAGCTGCCTCATGTTATGAAAGTGAGAATTCCCACAGCAACCTTAACTCTGCCCCCAGAAGAGAAAGCAAATTAATTGAATGTCTTAAGTTACACCATTGTGTAGCACTGGGTATCAGGATGTGCAGTTTGGCAAATATTTACATTTCAGATCTGGTCCAAGTCCATGGCAGTAACGAAATATCATGTGTTAATTATGCTAAATGATCATATTACACTGGTAAATGGGAATAAGCTTGATTCCCAGAATGCTGATCTGTGATTCACATCATCAAGGAGTACAAAAGAATCCACATCCCTTAGAGAGGGAAGACAAATAGGTTATTTCAAACATTTTTCTTGCATGCATGGTAATATGCAATTTTCCCCCTTTCCATTATGTTTCTGAAATCTGTTTCACAGCAAATTGAAAAATTAGTATGCTAGCTCTAATGGAGGTTTAGAAGTGACCCCACTTTCTTTACCTTGCTCATCAGTGTTAGCTACTGGATCTCAGATACCCTTTTGTATTAATTCAAGGATTTTCCTTTCAAGGTGGCCCATTAATGCAAAGAAGATAGACCTTGAACATGTGAGCAGAATGAGAGACGTGCTTTTTGCTTTCTATGAAACGTACTCATGCATATTAAAAAGCTTGCCAGACTTGAATTTCTAGAATCTGAACAACAAATTGTTGTTAAAATAAAGTGATTGAATGCCTTGCTGATGTGTGGTATTAAAGTTGAGTGAAATACTACTACTCATCCCTCAAAATTTAAATACAGTATATTACAAAAGCTGTTGTAGGAAACTGCTCAGTAGAGAACTCAGACCTGGACTGAATAGTGAAGCCAATATTCAGCTATATTTTAAAAACAGTACATAGTGTGGGGATTTTTAAATGTCTAGAAAACATTGTTGTGCAATGAAATCAAAAAGTATGTGTGAGATGCTTTGTGATGGTTTTTGTCAGGCAGCCATTCTAGATAAGATGGACATTTTAACATATAGGATGTGTTGAATAATGGGTTTTAAATATTTAAAGTGCTGTTGTATGGGAACAAGATGTCACTGTTCCCTACCCATGTGGTGGACTGTGACATCTTCTAGGTTGACCCTGGATACCTCATTGGGGCAGGAGTGTTCTTCATTTGTGTAGTTTGTTTTGGACTGTGAGCAGGGTCATTGCTCTCAAGTTCTTCATACTGTGCCTAGCAGAGTGAGGCACAGAGGGGAGGACCTGGGACCTACTGAACAAATCCGGGCTGTAAAATTTAATCCAAAACGAGATCAGGCAAGAAAGAGAAGTATGAGAAGAGATTTTTGTTAACTTATATTGGCTGTCTTGCAGTTGTAGAAATAACTTGATGACCTTGTTGTGCCAAAGGCACATATTTGTAAAATGTGTGAAACGTGCTCAGATGTTCCACAGTTGGGCCAACACGTTGTTCATGTCTGATTTGAATGACTGCTTGGCATCAGTCTCTGTTCTTTGTCATAAGAAGAGCTTGTTCAATTAAATGGATAATGCTAGACCACATCTTCAGAAGTATTGTTAGAAGTTCTGCTAAGGTAGCCTGAAGAAAAGAAAGTTGCTTTGGGCAGTGGCCTTGGGACTGGCATTTGGCCAGGTCAGGATAATTTTGTTTTCAGAATCTCTGTTTTAAACTGCATTCTGAGACCTTGAGGCAAAATTGTAAATGATCCTGTCCTCTAAGTTACTAAGTAATATGATACAGCTAAACTTTAATGTACCATAAAGCTAAATCTCCGTGTATGAGAGCACCCCACTGGCAAAAGATAAATTAGTTATGGGTAAAGGAAAATTATTTGTCCCAGAGATACTCTTGAGTTAATCACTGGTTCTTCTCAGGTTGCTTGAACCTGGAATATTTGTCCCCATCATTAATTAACATGTTTTATTATTACTCCTGCTCCCTTGGAATATCAAATTTGTGGTACTTTCCCCATGGGTGGATTTTTATTTAAGTTTTTTAAAAGAGAGAAAGATTTTCACTTGAGTATTTAGTCACACATATAACCAAATCTCCTTATGAATGATAGGGTGAGGCTGTCTCCTACTTGCTTGTGCTGAGAGAAGGCATAGAAGAATGTGTTGGAGCACAATTTTCTGCTCTTCTTTGGCTTGTTGTTCTTACTGCCTCTTACCAGGCTCCCACAGAGCTGTGACCCACAGCTGCTTTCCACAGAGCAGTTCTTGGGCAGGGCAGTGCCTGAAAGAAACAGTGGAGTCCATCTCTCTGGGCTGAGCTGGTTTGTGGTACCTGTTTTTTGCATATTGTCTGCTTCTCTGTGATGGAATAAAAAAGCCTCATTTTAAATAGTGATATGTACATGTTCCTGTGGTAGCCTGTTGGACAGCTGTGAACTAAACTAAATTTCTTAAAGCAGTACTTTTCATCTTTACTATTATCAGACCTTAAGCATTTTCTGGAGAGTCTCTGTATACTCAATTCAAATCCACTTCGATTTCTGATTTATTGGCTGTTGTATTTAAATTGTTGACCCAACTGCTTGGTGTATATCACACTCATGCAGCTGAACTTTAGAGAGACTGTGAATGGTTAGATTGTATTTGTCTTAAGGAACCAAGAAACTCATCTTACCAGCATACTAAAGCTTGGATTGCCAGTGGGTTCTTTCTTGATTTTTCTTTTTTTTTTGCTCTGAACAGTTTCTTTCAGCGTAGGAGAGAAATCTGTGGCTTCATGTGAGCATAGGTGGGAATTTCAGGAGCTGCATTACTTTCCTTGCTAGTAGCCCTGGAATCCACCCCATTGTTTACAAAGGGATGCTGCTGTCATTCAGCAGAAGCATTTGTAGTATCACAGAGTTTAGAGATGCCAGTGAGGAAAAAAATTACACTTTTCAGCCAGCCCTCTGCAGAGCCAATATCAAATTTCCCCCTACTAATGTGTTTCTTGGCACTTTGGTTCAGTTGCTGTGGATTTTCCAGCAGCTGAGTGCCCCTCAGGCAGGTAGGTTCCCCCCAGCAGAGGCACAGAAGTGTATTCCTAATACACTTGATACTTCTTTTTGCAGTGTATCATTATTGATTGTGGAAGTCATTGCCAAGTTTTTTTCCAAGCTCATTTTCCAAACCAAGTTCAGCGTTTTTGAAAAAAAAATTGGGGATCCATGTAGGTATCAACAATAGGTGTTAATCCTTTTTATTCCTCTTTGTCAAGCTAGTCACTCTCCTGCTTTGTGTTCCTGCCATGGCAGTACTGGGAGGCTGTCAGCTCGTGCTCAGCCCTGTGCTGTTCCTGACTGAACTGTGCTACGCAGCTGCTTTAGCTTTGCCATCCTGCCAGTTCCTTCTCTGCCTGCCTCTGTATAGCCCTCAGGCTGACATGAAGATAAATTGACCTACTATTGTAGGATGTTTCCTCTTTTAAAGTCCTCTCTACAGCAGTGTTTAAGAAGGAAAAAGGGGGAGTTTGGAAACAAGTAATCGGCTAGCTAGGATTTGGTGTGTAACATCTGAGGACAGCTAACACAAAACAGCATTATTAATGGGAAAACTATGGCATAAATGCACTATTGCTATACAGAGCACAAGATGCGAGAGATGGAAAGCCTGTTGTATTTCCTCAGTTTGCTCTGAGTAGTGGCTTTCAGAGACTAATGCACAGATCTCCTGAAGTAACTCATCAGGAACCTTCTTTTTCTAAATGGTCTGCATCAAGCAAATTCCAGAACCTTACCTGATTCAATTATTTGATTGAATTGAGAGTTGGTAAAACCTACTTGGGGCTTGATAAGGTATTCAGTAACAAAGCCAGGCAATAAAGTCAGATGGAAATTGAAAGACACAAACCATCAAGAGCCTGTCACATGAACCAGGAGGAGGTAAAGCTGCAAACATTTTGAAGTAGCCTATTTGATGCTATGCAAGATGGGTAAAATTTGAGCCCAGGGTTGCTAGTGTTTGGCCTATCTTTGTGTATTTATTTTTGCCTTGTGTCCAAGGGGAGCACATTAGGTCAGGCTTGACTGTACATTGCTAGCAGTGCTGAGTGTGACGGGAGATGCTGTGGGCATGGAGAGTGAGCCATGCATGACTAAGAGCAGAGATGGAATTCAGTGCCTGTGACTCTGAGCAGAACTGATAACACAGATTTGTGTGGAGCAGTTGCAAAAGCACACTTCCCTACAGAAAAAATATTAGAAAAATTAGTTTGAATTTGGGAGGAAAGAAAGCTTAAAGCACAATCAGACTTTGCAAAGGATTCTCTCTGAAATGAACGTTCACGCACAGAGTGTTGACACTGTAGTTATTTTGGATTGTGCTCAGCCTAAACAAGGGGAAAGGTGATGGATTTGTCACATAAAACTGCTGAAAATAGGTATGTTAATACCAATTACTCAGCAGAACTTGTATCATGATGAGTATCTTTTTGTCAAAATAATTTTTGCAATCTTTTGAAAGCATTCGTGCAATTTAAGGTGAAAACAAAACTAGATAGTTTTAGATGTCATGGTTTGATTTTAAAATGTTTTTTCTCTTTTAAAAGCGTGTTTTAAAAACTATAGTGTCTATAATTAGTTTATCTTGTCTCCAGGGATTTATTCTTAGCCTAAATAGTGTTTATGTGTCTGATTTATGTTTAGGTGTTGTATGCTTCTTTGACAGCATTGCCTGCTTGTTTCTTAAATGCTTTGTGCCTATCAAAAAGAATATATAGAAACAATCAGGAAGAAGTTAGTGAAGGCTGCTTGTTGTGTTGTGTATGTGTATGTGTCAGGAAAATCCATAAATGGCAGAGGCTGATGTCCTGAAAGGAGACAAGAGGAGTCCTTCAGCTTTATTTGAATAAAGGGAGAAGCCCCCTGGGGCACACAGGATTTTCTGCCTCGAGGTTTCAGAGGGCGCAGCCTCCTTTGATCCTGAACTCCCAGCCTCGTGTTGCCTGTTCCTCTCCCCATTGCTGAGGCACTGGGAAGGTACAGCCGTCCCGAACTGCCTGCCACATATTCCCCCCTTGAACCTACTGTTCTGTCCCAAAGCTCAGAGGTTCAGGCTGTGCAGACCCTTCCCTGTATGTTTCAGGAGCCAGGGTGTCAGGGCACTGCAACAAACCTGCTGCCCAAAGTCAGCAGAGACATGAAGACCCATTTCAAAGACACCAACACCTTCACCAATCAATCTGTAAAGACATTAGCTTTCCTCTCAACTGTTAGGATGTTAAAATTTTTAATGGTTGCTATGCAATTTCAACTTACAGCCTTGTGAAGAGTGTTACTTGACATACTCATCTTTAGGCCTGTTTGTTTTTCTCTTGTGGTTTGTGATTTTAAGTTCCGTACACCTACTGGAAAGTAAAGATTTGCCAAGAGCTGATTTTTGTCTGGGAGCCTCACACAGGAAGTGTCAAGTGTTCTCTTTGTCTAGGCACACCTTGGTACTGTTTGGGTCTTTCCAGGGGCATGCAAGATGGGAGGAGGACTCCAGGAGTGAACTGAAAATTAATAATTTGTAGTTTTGTATAAGTAAATCAGCATGCTATTAAAACTGGTTTTCTTCCTGCAATTTTTATTACAAACTTGGTACATATTTAAAAAAAAAAGGGACCGAGAGAATCTCTGTAAAACCAGTGAGTATGTATAAGAGTACTAATTTTTACCTTTTGCATTTACTGACATTTGTATATATCTGGCTTTCAAAGCTGACAGCTGAAATAAAAATGTTGTCTTGGGGACAACATTGACCTTTGTTAAGATTTTTTTCATGTCACCATTGTTTAGTGCATCTGTCTTCAGTCTACTCAGATTTTTTTTCTTTTTCTTTTTTTTTAATTTTGGGGGTTTTTTTTTGAGTAGGGGGTGGCTGTTTGTTTGGTTTGGGTTTTGTTTTGGTTTTTTGTAATTTGTTTTTGCTTTAAAGCTGCTCACAGTGCAACTTTTATTTATTGGTGTGATACAGTACACAGTGAAGACTGAAGTTGGCAAGGAGCTGGTGTCATGGAATGTTTTTTTTTACTGTTTCCTGCTTTTGTACTTTCATGCGAGTGCTTCCTTTGATAGTTTCCCAGAACAATACATAGCCTAAACTCTGATTCTTTTATTTTAACAATTGTTACTTGTTCAGGAACAGTGCTTTACAGTTGGCTAGTACCAGTCATCCACAACTGGTGGATGAGGGTGCAGTTGAGGGAATCCAGCCAAGCTCAGACAAATTCTTGTTTGTTATAGCATCCTGAGCTACCCAACTTGAAATATATTAAATTAGGCTGATGAACCTTTGAATGAGAAGATGTAGGAGAATGTGAAAAGAAATAAAGTAGTTTGGGCATAGATTTTTTTTTCTTTTTTAAGAGGGGGTGTGCAAAAAGAAAAAGTCTAATCTTCAGCACTTTTATAGATTAAAATCTGTAGTGACTTTGTCCACTTCTTGTTCTCTGCACACAATTTAAATGAAGCTGCAGATCTGTTTGTGTGCCCTTGTTTCAAAAATAACATCTGCTAATTCACCTTAGGCTCACCTATTTACATTATCATAATTCCATGAATATCTAAATAGAGCAAATATATGAAATACTGAAAACTGAAGACATGTAGTATTATTATGCATGCCATCCTATCTTTTAATTTATAAGTCTCCCAAGATTCTTAAAAGAAGGAAGGGGAGATTCACTGAAATGCAAAGATGGTAGAACCAAGAAAACAGCGTAGTTCTTTTAATATATTATATCCTTATTATAGATTGTAGAAGTCATCATCAGGGTTGATGCTGGGGCTGTGAGTTTAGTGCATTTGATACAGTTTGGGGTTATAGTTAGGTAGTGAATACCAAATATAATACACATGAATTCCTAATTGGCATGGGATATTAAAACTTGGTTTCAGCTCTTAAGTCTATTTTCCACCTATTAAGTTCAATTAGGGATTTACAAGTATGAAACATTTTTCTTTTCGCTGATGATGGCTGTGAGGTTCTTGCCCTGTTTGAAGACAGCACTCAGCATTTCAAGGCAGCACATGATTTAATCTTTTCCTCAGTGCAGCAACCCCCGACTGTGCGTTGTGATGCATCTGCTCTGATCTGACCACGGTGCCCACGAACAGGAAATCTGTGGGCACCGGTGAACTTCTGGTACTGTGGGAGCACAGCTCATGACTGCGTCACCATGTCGTGGGGAAGGTGGTCACATTGGATCAGAGGCATGCTTATTAGTCAGCAAAAATGGAGGCATTTTCCTCCTGTTTCAGTACCTTCTGTCATGAAGCTAGAGTGTATTTTATGGGAGTGTCAGGAAAGAGAGAGAAAAGAAACAGGCTGCAGGCCCCTGGGGAATTTCTCTGCCCACAACTGTGGGACAGTTAACAAATATGATGGGAAATTGGGTTAGATGAGTTGTTTTGTGAAAGTGGATGGGTGCCAGCCTAGATGCTGTATTAACTCAGAGATTCCCAAAGGATGCACATGTGCTAGTTGTGGTATCTGAGCATGCCCGTGCAGCAGAATTGTATTACCATGCTGAGAATGTGTGTACAGCAGCAGCACTGCCATAAAAGTATGTAGCTGACCAAAGTGATTTTGAAACTTCCGTATGTGATGAGCTCTGGTCAGCTTTAGAGACCTTGACATTCCTATCAAATATTTATAAACATCATTCTATGTTTTAAAACTGTATTTGTCTTTGTCTTCCTAAAGATCTAACTGAGCTTCAGAGATCCAGTGTGCTTACTGTGATGTAATGCCGTCTGCTGATACTGGTGTGAACAACATTGAATTTTTTGACAGATTTCACAAAACTGCTGAACAAAAGTAGCTGTGTAATGTGGGTGACTGTATCTGTATGTGTAACTGAGAGTCATGGGAGCAACTTGAAGCCAAGTATTACATCAGACTCTGCATTCCAGGCAGTGGTTTGGTTTGGCCCTGCTGGATTATTGCTGCTCTCAGAGTTTGTGTCAGCAAGTTTACTCATGATTGACGTGAATTTTTAGCCCAGATTAATGGTATTAAGTGTAGGCCCCATCATTGACTACTGTGATCAGATATTTGGCACTACTCTGCAACTGGCAGCCTTCATGCCAATGGTGGGTCTTGTGGAGCAGACATGGTAAGAACAGTGGCACAACAGATGTGATATACAGGCCAGGGGTCACCATCTGTGCCGTGGAAACTTTCCAAGGGCTTGCTTCCAGCCTGGTTAAGAGCCTGTGTCTATATGATCATGTGTGTCTCGATACCCTTATCAATATGTTTGTACTGAGAGCGGCATATGGAGGGAGTGGGACGCTGTTTTAAATTTTCTTGAAACAAATGCTGCTAACTAAGCAGATAAATTGTGGGTGGAGCAGGCTCAAACATTCCCCAGTGCTGCAAACATATGCCAGCACTCCTTGTGCATTGTATGGTGCAGGAAGCCCTGGGTTAGGCATATGTCAGATGTTAAAGCCATTTCAAATGCCATTTTATAAAACTGCATTTATAAATTCAGTAGTTTCAGAGTAGTAGGCACTCAACAATAAATACATAAACAAATCAATATTGGAGCTTATGATGTTGCTGTCAGAAAGGGCATTGAATGCGTGCTTAGGTTTATAAGGTGATGTCACTTGCAGACTCATTCAGGTTAGAAGGGACCTCCAGGGGTCATCTAGCCCAGCTCCTACTCAAAGAAAGATCAATGCTGACTTCAGACTAGGTTGCTCGGACGTTGTTCAGATGGTTCTTGAATATCTACATGGATGTAGATTCCACACTATGTCAGATAACTGTTCCAGTACTTCAGAGCAGTGATTTTTCTAATGTCCCGTGGCAACTTCAGTTGTCTCTTGTTCTCCTACCACATACTTTCATAAAAAGCCTGGCTCGTGTTCTTGGTAACCCTCTCTTGGGAACTGAAAGTCTGCTATCGTTCCTCCAAAGCTGTCATAAGTGAAGCAAGCCTGTTTTTATCAGCCTTTCCTCACAGGCCCAGAGCTCTTATTCCCTGAGAAACTTGGTGACTTTCAGCAGGACTTGCTCTGGTTTCACATGGAGTAGTTTGGATTGGAAGAGACCTTTTAAAGGCCATCTAATCCAGCCCCCTGCAATGAGCGGGGACAACTTCAACCAGACCAGGTTGCTCAGAACCCCATCCAACCTAACTTGAATGTTTCCAAGAGGCATCTATCACTTTTCTGAGCAACCTGTGCCAGTGTTTTATCACCCTCATTATAAAAAACTTACTGTATCTAGCCTAAGTTGATTCTCCTTCAGTTTGAAATTTTCCTTCTTTGTCCTGTCAGTGCATGCCCTTGTAAAATGTCCCTTTCCAGCTTTCAGGCCCCCTTTAGGTGTTGGAATGTGCTGTAAAGTCTCCCTTGAGCCTTCTCCAAGCAGAACAACGCCAACTTTCAGCACGTCTTCATCAGAGATGCTTCAGCCCTCTGATCATCTTCATGTGCCTCCTGTGGCCCCACTCCAACAGTTTCACAGCACTGATCAACACTTTCTTTTACTGGAGGCTCAGAACTGGTTTTAGTTTAGTATTGAGTAAAGGAAAACAATCACTTCTATTATCTACTGTGTATTGTCTTGTGGATACAGTATAGCAAGCTTTTAGCCTTCATTGCAATTCTGAGTCCCATTTAGCCCAGTCTCCACTGGTACCCACAAATGCTTTTCAGCAGAGGTTCTTTCCTGGCAGCCTGTTTCTCTGGCCTGTCTGGGTTCCTTGAAATGGTAGCTCTGCTCTGGAGCTTATTGTCTGCATCCCCTAGTTTGCTGTCATCTGCAAGCCTGGTGATAGTGGACTGTATCACCTTCTCCAGGTCACTAATAATGGTGTTAAACAGGACAAGCCTTCAGACAGACCCATGCAATACTCTCCTCATTGCTGGCCCCCAGCACAGATTATGACACTTCAATCACTGTTCTTTGAGCCCAACCTTCCAAGCAGTTTTTTACCTGTCTAGGTGCCCACCAATCTGCACTGTTAAAAGGCTTGCTGAAGTGAATCACACCCACTGCTCTGCCATTGTCCACAAATCCAGTTGGTCAGGCATTATTTGTCACTGGCTAACTTGTGTTGACTGGTCCCATTCATCCACAGCATGTGCATATGCCCAGGAATGTGTTCCAAGAGTACCTGGTTCATGCTCCAGTTCATGCTGACCCTCTGGAAAACAACTCTGTCTGGTTGATGGCAAGCTGACCATGAGCCAGCAGTACACACAGCTTAGTACTTAGCTTGTCTATTGGAGCATTTCTCCTTCTATCAGTACCTAATATTTTTAGGAGTTTCACTTTTTGTTATATGAACTTTGTTTTTAGTGCTCAAGATTTCATTGAATTTGCTGGTGAAGAACCCTCCAGAGAAGGTTTCCCTCTGAGCCTTCCTTTTTCTGCATGTTAATTAAACTCAAGTTAAAATTTATATGTGGAGCCTGAGGAAGAAAAGGAGAATTTTCCAGCCATGCTTATATATAAACAGTGTGTTTTAAGTAGAATGAATTATAAAAGCCACTCTTTCTTTAATATTTGCTTATCTTAAAACTTGAGTTATGGAAATAGATGATTGCTTCTTTTCTCTTTTAAAATTCTAATAATTTTGGTTTTTTAGCATCAAGCAGAACTTTTCCTTAGGCTGAAATATAGGGCTGAAGCTGAGTAAAAGATCTCCCATAATTTCATGTAGTTAGTTGCTGTGGGGCAGAATTGTACATTACAGGAAAGGTTTTAATACTTTAATTTTAAAGACAAAATTGGGCCAGTGGTATTTTAAAATTTACTTTTTAATTTTTAGTTTTACAGTGATTAAAAATAAAGCGTAATGATAATTAATTTTTTAACTCAGGCGTCTTTTCAGCCTTGCTCTTGGCTTGCCTGTGCATTAATTTTGACACTAGAGGGCGGCTGAAACATTTCAGTTCTTTCAGAAAACCAGCTTTAGGGGAACAGCTTTCATTCTTCGTTACCCAAAGAAAGGAGTTTTGTTAGCTGCTTATGATGTGTTTATTTTAGCAGTTAATTTGCTTTAATTCTTTCAGTGTTTTTAAAACTTTAAAATGTAGCTTCTAACTTTCTAACTTTCTTTGTGCCTGTATAGCTGTGTCACGCAATTAAACTGATCAGCAGTTGAAGAGGGAGAATAGCTTCACATTTTAGTAGCTGTGAAGACATACTGCTTGTGCTTCCTGTGTGATGGGTATTTTGAACACCTTGCTTCAGAACCAAAGAGAGAGATGCTGGAGATGGGAAAGTTAAAGATCTCCTCTTAAATTTTCAATTTTCTCAAGAAAGTAGAAGTTTGTCCTATAGCACTTACAATTTATTTCATTGCTTTTGTTGGTATGTAATTTTAAATTAGTTTCCAAAACAC
>PYHW01009245.1:329465-361826 GCA_013186435.1 Turdus rufiventris | reverse complement strand
TTTTTTGTAGCAGAGCTACTTCTGTCTCTCCAGATATTATTCTATCCTCTCAGCAATCAGGAAACAATCCAATATGAAGACTTTAGAAAGGAAAGATCAAACCAATTAAAAATTACTATTTTCACAGCTCATGTGAAAATTGCCAGAGAAGTTCTTCACTTAAACCTGAAATTAGAAACATAACTTATTTTTATTTAAAAAGTATGGAGACATACATGGTGAAACATGTAAGTTGTTTAAAGGGTGTGTTGACAGAGATGGGATATTAATCTGTTCTGGCTGTAAAGTAAGAATATACTCTGTCTTGTGAGTTGGTTGCTTTTGTATATTTTTGGGTTTAATTTCCTCTCTTCCTGTTTTGGTACACTTACTGCAAGTGTTGAACAATACTTTTCAGCAGCTAAGTCATCAAATGTTTATTTGAACTAAAACTTTGAATGGTGTCTGGAACAGTAATCAAATAGTATCATTAAGCTTTTGAGAAAGGAGCTCTGTCTCTTAAGAGTTTAATCTCTTACCCTTTAAAGGGTTAGAGTTTAAAGCTGATTTTTCTGACTTGGGATCAGATATTTTTTCCGTATTTATAGATGATGTGGTGTGAAAATTAACCTGTGCCTCTCTTAAGGAAATTTTGCACCTTTGCAGCTTTTCAGTGACTATAAGGACGTAGTATTTTATCTTTCAAGCTAAGCTTCTGGAACTATGTAGTTACAAGGAAATCTTATCTGTTTTTGTCAAAAGATTTTCTTTTGCTTCAGAGGTGGAGAGAAGAATTACAGTATTAAAGCAGTAGACTCAAGCAATAAGATTTAAAAAAAGATATAATGTATTATTTTGAAGAAAAAAAAAAGATTTATTTCAAACAGTGGACTTTGTGGTTTGGCTTGTGATGTTGACTCTGATGCCAAACTATGGATTTCCCTTCTCCTAGGCTTGAGGAGAAAAAGGCCTGAGCTGGGAACAGAATGGCTTTATCTCTTTTTGTTGTGATCCTGGAAGTGCTGCAGGTTTTGTGACTTTGCTTGGTTTCTGCCATAATTTCTTTCTTACGTTGCGGAGTGTATCTGTTATCTCTGACACTTCTTTGGCAATTTTGGACATAACACAAACATTCTCACCAGCCTGACTGATAGGGCAGATTTTGAAAATGATTGATGTTTGCTTAGTTTTTTCATACAGAGTTCTGCAAAGTGCAGGGCTGCTTGGCTTTTGGACAGTGCCAGACAACTGCTGTAGCAAGAGCTGGATTTCTATAGAAGGGATTAAAACAAGTGCAGTAGTAAAACTTTTTTTTTTTTTTTTTCTGTTATTGGTGGTTCTGGATCACAAGAAGGAGCCAAACTCTAGCATTTTAATTTTGTCCGTAGCTGCCAATTCTTCAAATTGAGAGATTTTAAGTAGGCTTCACTTAGAAAAGAAAACTGAAGAAAAGTTGCTGAGGGCCATATTTTCTCCCTGGTAGGCTTAGTTGTGGGGTTGAGTGTGGTTATGCCCCAGTCTTTCACTGTGCAATTTCATTGTTTGGAGGCATGGAGAAATTAAACCAGTTGTAAATTGTTTTTATGATTTACAGTCAAGCGTAAATGTCTGCTCCCTCTCTCTGAACTGCATTGCTTTTTGCAGGACGAAAAGGACCAATAAACCTTCGTTGGCTATTTTTATCATTATATTTAATAGATGAAACTGTGGCTGCATGTTAGAAAATAGACCTGGTGGAAAGACACTGCTCTTCTGATGACATTTGAGAGCAGATTCTATTTGAGCTTGAGTACTTAATAGGCCACCCTTCTTCGGATGTGGTTCTTGTAAAAGAAATTGCTTTGTAGTAGGCACTCTATATTTTAATATTGAGGTTTCATATTTAAAGGTCCTAGTGGATAACTAAGCTTTGCTTTGGTATTTTCACTTTTCTGCTTTCCTATTTTAGATATGAGTGATTGGATTTTCAGTAGCTTGCTTCATTTTATGCCTGGTTATGCAATGTCCTCGCAGCAGTTATTTTATGCTCTCAGGAGAAAATTTCTTACAGAAGTTTAGATTTTGCTAGTCCATTACAGCTTCCTCTAGTATGTGAGAATTTAAAGGAAACAGTCCTTTTACAAAACTATAAAGCTTTGATGTTTTTGACATAAAATTATGCTGCCATTCATTACCATTTACCTCTCCTGCACCATCTGCTTTCATTTTGATCTCGTCTGAGCTGCGCTGATCAGCACACTGCCGACAGAATGAAACAAATCAAGGTGGTGAAAAAATCACGTGGTAGGGCATAAATCTTGTTCTCTTCCACCTCAAATCTCTTTGTGAGGAAGGTGTTGGATATATTTCTGTTCTCTGCTGCACTCCGTGTGGGTGGGATGAGGACAGTGGAGTGTTTTTTCCTCTTTTATGCAGTGTGGCGTTGCTGTGTATAAGGAAGTCACAGGAGAAAAACAGAAGAACTTTTCCTTCATAATCCCACTGCCTCTGGAAGATCAGTTGAGAAATATTCTCCCAGTGGAAGAGCTGCAGCAGCCAGTATGTACTGCTTGTTTTCCTGTGCTTCTTTGAGTATGAAATGAATTGGGCTGCTCTCTGCAAGAGCATCACTGCACTGGTTTGGCTGCTGGTCTAAATTCTTTGGCCGGTACTTAAATTCTCCTTGTAAGTTTGTTAAGTCTGTCAGGCACTAATGTAATGGTCTCTTCCTCCCCGAGGATGGAAAGCTCCCGAGAACAAACAAGGAAGCATTAGCAATAACAAAAGCCTCTCTGTCTTGCTCCAGTTTCTCTTTAGTTTTCTGATGAAGAAGCATCTGGTACGGTCTTTAGCTGTCCCTTTATAGGCCGTAAGTCCTGATACATTGCCAAGTGGCATAATATTATGTTTCATTTTTATAGAGAATTTTGCAGGGCAGAGGGAACAGTGCACAAAAAGTTTATTTGTTGCACGATAAGGTCATTCTTTAAGAATGAGGCAAAACTACGAGTGTTGTATTTTTGATCAGCTTTGACTTGTGATTAGTTACAGCTTCCCGCAACCAATACTCTCATAGCAGTTTTTATTCTGGGTCATAAAGAATGATTGTAAACCATATTAAAATAGAAACAACTGCAGAAAAAACCAAAGAAAACCCCCCAAAAAACCCTAAGAAGGAATGTGTTTGCTAGAAGATTTATTTCTGCCATGAGTCATACAGTTCATGAACTTCTACAGATGAGCTCATCATAATCATAAGGGAAATCTTTAGTAGAAATGCTGGTATCCAAGTCACAGATATTACCTGCTTCCCAGTGACTTAGGGTGCTGTGGATCAGCACATCTGCACTATGCAACTGTGTTCCTAAAGCAGTCCTATAGCTTCTTACTTCTGTTTGAAGCTAAACCTGCTTAAAATGTATTTATTCAGTTGCTTAAATTCTGACTCGCATGTCTTCTTAGTTGTAGGAGGTATCTTAGACTTCAAGAAATATCTGGGATAGATTTTCATTCAGTTTTTTTAATAATGGAAGTTGTTTTCTGTGGTTCCTAAGAAAATGGTATTAGAAGCTTTGAGTGTAGAAACATTTGAAGATTTATCAGGAGGTAGATTATTGCATTTTGGCAATACAGATAAATTGCATGTTTTTAGAGGAACAGAACAGGATTGGCAGTGGCACTTCTGTTTTTTTCTGGGTATGTAAAGTTTATTTTGTGTTGAAGGAGGTCACTGTGTTCTTACATATAAACCAAGAGATGCATATGAGACAGGGATGGGCAGTGTGGGATTTATGTCCTAATGATTCCTTCAGTAATTTCATGGGTTTCTAGTTGGGTGCATTGATTCAAAATGGATTTGAACATTCTTAACTGGAAATAAATAAAGCAAAATTGGCAAGTCTTTGCAAGACACATTTCCAAGAAAAACAAACTACAATTGATGTTTGTCAGAGAGAAATTACTAAGTGAAATCATGTGCTCTCAGTTACTTCAGTGGTCAAGTGAGATATCCAGAATATCTGCACAGTAAAGGGATTTGTTAAAAAAGTGTGCTTGATAGGTACTTTTTATTTGTTGGGGTTTGGGTTTTTTTGTAGTTTTGTTTTGTTTTGTTGGTTGGTTGATTTTGTTATTAACAGCCATGTTAATACATGTTTACTGAAAGTCTGTAAGAGCGTATTTTATGGTATACTTCCTATATCTGCAAAGGAAATGAAATGTGGCTATTTATAAGTCAGTCACCCCTTATCTCCAACCCCTACTTTTGCTAGAGTTTGGGGAAGGTTGGGATGAATAAGAAAGCATGCCAAAATGAATTTGAACTGTGCTGAACTCTCAGTGGACATGAACAAATCAAATCTAGAACCTGTCTTTGAGAATCCTCTCTTTGGTAGTTTAGTTTATCTCCAATGCTGAGTTGTTACAGCAGCAGTTGTCAGCAGGGCTTGGTTTCTTGGGTAATTCTCTCTCATGTAGTTTGGCTGTAATTATTAAAATCAGAATCTTGAATTTTTAATCTTACAAGTACAGACCATTGAAACATGAGCCCAGTCTGCTGAAGTAGCACCATGTCTCCTCATAAATGAGCCTCAGCATTCTGTGCCAGCTGCAGGGCCTGTGCAGCATCACTCTGTGTAGGTCACAGCAGCCCAGTTTTGAGGTGACAAGTTTATACATCACTGTGGCAAGCTGTGACGGGCCAGCAATGACAGGC
The DNA here is from genome assembly GCA_013186435.1 of Turdus rufiventris. Lineage (NCBI taxonomy): Eukaryota > Metazoa > Chordata > Aves > Passeriformes > Turdidae > Turdus > Turdus rufiventris. The sequence goes on along the minus strand of PYHW01009245.1, from coordinate 357,154 downwards.
AGTGCAGTACAATGAGATGAAAATGAAAAATAATTCTGTTCGCTATAGCCTCTAGTTGACACATGTTCCTGACAAATTCTTACATTGGTTTTGCTTAAGTACCCTATATATTGTTCTAATAGCATTCTTACAGAACTGGTTGATCTGAAAATTACTCTGGAGCTGATGGCTTATAAGGAGTTCTAGCTAATGGTGTGGCAAGGGTCTAAAATGGGGATAGTACAGCTTTATGCCGTATTAATTATAACTGGATAGGGATGTAGGATTTCTGGAGCCTTGGAAATAACTTAGAAGACAAAAAATAAATATAGAATAGAATAGAATAGAATAGAATAGAATAGAATAGAATAGAATAGAATAGAATAGAAGTATTTTGGTTGGAAGGGACCTGAAACTATGACCTAGCCCAACTGTCTAGCCGCTTGAGGGCTGACCAAAAGTTAAAACATATGAATTAGGGCATTTCCCAAATGCTTCTTGAACAGACAGGGATGGGGCATTGATCACTTATCCAGGAAGTCTTGGGGGTTCCAGTGTCTGCGCATCCTCTCAGTAAAGATGTGCTTGCCATTCTCCAGTCTGAGCCTTCCCTCGTGCAGCTTTGAACCATTCCCAGTTTTGTTGCCCTCCTCTGGATGCATTCCTCCTCCTTCCCATCCCACTTACATTGTGGTGCCTAGAAGTGCTGCCCTCACTCCGGGTGAGGCTGCACCAGCGCTGAGCACAGTGGATGATCCCCCCTCTGCCTGGCTGTGCTGCCCTGTTTGATGCCCCCAGGACAGGGTTTGTGCCCTCTCACTGCCCAGGCACACCCTGCTGACTCACCGAGCTGCTGCCCACCAGCACCCCCAGGGCCCTCCCTGCAGGGTACTCTCCAGACTCCTCTCCCAGATTTTATTTGTGCCTGCAGTTACTCCATCCCAGGTACAGGATCTGGCACTTGTTATTGTTAAATTTCATGCCAGGGATGATTGCCCAATGCTCTATGCAGATTCCTCTTCAAGGCCTTTTGTCCTTCCAAAGAATCAGCAGAACCTCCTGGTTTAGTGTCAACAGCAAACTTGCTGATAGTGCACTCAGCTCCTGCATCCAGATCACTGATAAACACAGAACTGTCCCTATAATTCAGCCCTGCAGAACACCACTGGTGACCAGTCACCAGCCAGATGTAGCCCCCCATTCACTGCATCCCTTTGAGCCCTGCCCTTCAGCCAGTTCTTCACCCAGCACAGTGTGAACCTGCTCAGATCACAGCTGGGACAGCTTGTCCAGGAGGATGCTGTGAGGGGTATCCAAAGCCTTACTAAAATCCTGAATAAACCTAACACACCAAAAATTGGATTAACACCCTATAGTGTTCATATAGAAGCTATTCAAACTGAACTGTCCTGAGAGCTAGACAGAGTCTCTCACAAGCTGCACATACTTATTTTAATTTCTTTGTATACAGATCATGGATTCTCTTAGCCTCTCATCAGTGTGGCTACTGGATAGGAGTGGGAGAAAATGACAGTGGAAAAAACAGAAAGGACACAAAAGAAAAAAATAGCTATTTGTAAGCACAGTTGGCTTTTATAACTACAACAGATACTGTTTTGTGTGGGTTTTTCCCCCTCCCTTTCTGTAATATTGACCACCTACTTAAAATTAAGATGTGGGACATGCCAGATTGATGGGCATTTAATGAAATCTATGTCATCTCTTATTAGTCTGTGTGTCTGAGGCTATCAAAAAGAAATCAAAACAGCTTAATTTCCACAATTTTAAAATTTCCGGTTTTTAAAAGTTTATTTTAACCAGAAATTATGTTGAATGAATTATTGACTCAACAATCATTAAATACTTAAGTATTCAAACTGTCTCCAGGATCATGGATAACTCTGCCATAGCTAGGAAAACTCACAGTATTTGTAAAATTTTTAGTCTGGTTCTGACTTTTTCTTCTCTTGTTGATTTTTTTTAGTCCCATTCATTTATCCCTGAAGCACTGTATGACTGCTGCCTTTCTGTAAACATCCATAGGTCAGAGGTATTCAATTAGGCTTAGCAGCATTCTCATGGGCAGTTTGCCAGGAACTCATAGGCTTCACCTAAATTGCATATTGCTGGGAATAATCTCACTCTCAGCTGCTCTTACCTTTTGTTTGTTTCTTGCTTAGACCTCCATCTGGCTTTTTACTGGGTCAAGACAAGTAGCAGTAATTGGTGGTATCTGTAATTCCAATAGTTTGCAGCTTCATGGCATATTTGGAGGCAGGTACAGAGCAGATATACTGAGCTAATAGAAGACGACATTTGCATCCAGTTCCCACATTTTTTTATAGTCCCTACTGAGAGAGAGTGTGTACTGACTGTCAGAGCATAGTAGGGCATCCACAGCTTCAGCTGTAGTTTGTTAACATCTGATTTCAGCTCATTGAGAAATTCAGTGCAGCTTCCAGCCACGGTAATTCTAATGCCCTGGGACATACAGTCTGATCAGTGTGTTCCCTGACCATCCTACAAGGCTGCATGTATTTGAGATACAGGTTGGAAGGGTTGGTCAGGAAATAGGTTTTGTCTGGGCAACAGTTCAGACTCACTTTATATTACTCTTCAACTTATCATCTAGATAATAGATTTTCTCACATAAAGCATGTCTTTGCTTGGAAGATGAAAATGGTTTTTTAATACTCTCTGCTACTTATTTTTTAAAGCATAAGTCATCCCTCCCTGATGTGATAGAACAACTTAAAATTAGTGTTTCTTTTTGTTTCTGCAGTGACATCACTGGAGGTTATTTTCGGTTGAAGTTTGAGCTCAAAGGGAGGGCCTTGGAACAATAATATCTTGATTCTGGAACACTTGACAAAACATATCTGTACCTATGCCACTGCAGGACTGCATGAGCTGAGCCTTGAGGAGAAATTATGGTATTTCAGTGCAGTCATGAAGACCGACAGTATAGAAATTCCTCAAATCCCAAATAGTTAATCTCTATTCATAGATAAATTTATTGAAAACTAAATTCGTGTCTTACCAAAAAGGCATGTTCTTGGCAGCAGGATGATTTTGACTTTTGATGAGGAACTGATTATCTAAGTGGGATTTTACAAAATTTTTGGTGCCCAATTATCAAGAATAAACAACATACAGAGGAATAGCTGATTCAGTGTGTAGACACTTTTCCCTCTGCTTTCCAGTGATCTCTGCATTATTCACCTTGAGGAGATGCAAACTGAACCTGAAGTATACCTTGCTTTGTCCCTCCTCTTTCCCCTGACTGCTGGGAATCTTTTTCTTAAACTGTGTGCATATGCAGAACTGTAGCACCCTGATTTGTATAGATTGAAACCCTTTCCCACCCCAAAATCAGAAGGAGAGAATCCAGAAGTCTTGTGCTTCAGATCAGGTAGGTAGCTCACTGGGAGTTCTTGTATCCAGCTAGGCAATCTCTAAAAGCTTGAAAACCATTATAGAGAGAAGGTAAGCTTCAAGATAAAGTGCAACAGTTTTGTGGAAGTCTTGACTTTCTGGATGAAGAACTGGGGAAAGCAGATTAGGGAAAATTCTGTTATTTGCTTTCCTTCATTAGAGATTTAAGATGGACATGTTCCCTATTTTAAAGCCCTCCATTTAGTGACTGTGGCTGATGTGCTCCTCAGGGCCAGCGGTAACACAGACATCTGCATGAGAAATGTTAAACCTGCAGCCATTGTGTTTTGTGAGTTTCCCAATGATAAGGTGCCTGCCTTTACTACTGATATTTGATTGATGTCTTGAGGTTTCCCAGCGCAAGCCCATAAATTAATTTGTGTCCTTTTATTTCCTACTTGTTGATCTATCAGGACCCTTTTTAATTGCATCATAATGCAGTATGCAAGAAAAGGGTTTATTTGTCAATAGTTAGGGCTGTAGCTTTTCTAAATAGGAAGGCTGTGAAAGCTTGCAGGCTTTTAGGTGTAACAGAAGAGCAAAGGAAATGTTCAGCAGATAAAAGTGCCTCTGAGTCACAGAATACAGGCTCTGTTGGATTTGAGAGCAAACACAAGAACCAGGACCAGTTTGTGGGAAGAAGAGACCTCAGGAAAAATTAATTTAATCAGACAGCAAGTAGTGTAGGAGTTGCTGCTTAATTTCTGTCTATACAGTAATAATGGCAATTAGTGTTATTAATATAAAACAAATAGAGTTGCCCCATGAACAACCAGGTGGATTTGAAGGTGGACCAGTGAGCTGCAGCTGATACTTCTAAATTTTATCAGATACAAGGGAAAAGCAGAGTGCCCAGGGACGTGTTTAACCCTTTTAACTGTGAAAAGTCCTCACTTCTGCTGGAAAGGTTTGATTTTTGCCTACTGGCCTTGCTGATGGCCAGCTGTCATACCCAGTGCTGGTTTATTTTGCCAGTGGTTTTATTTAGAGTGACTCTGAACTGACTTAACTGCTCTTAGTATCAAATTAAAAGCCATTAACTAAACTTCTTAATACTGCCATGTCTACATCAGGGAAAAGGAGTGGCTGGGGATTCGCAAGATTTTCTGTAGATGGTCCAGATCTAATTACAGATGTTACATGTCACTAATAGTAATTTCCTTGGATTGTCTTCACAATTAGGTTGCAGTCTTGCCATTCTTCACCATTTGCTTTTTTGAATGTTCAAAGTTCACATTTTTAAAGTTCACAGAGTAGATAAAATGACTTTAAAGCAGATAAGTAACACTCAAGGTTGTGTAGATAATGAAAGAAGATGGGGATGCTAATGGTTCAGCTGTATAAGGCAGTCTGGGAGAAAATTCAGTCAGAACTTCTCAGAAAAAATGAGATTGTAAAAAAAAGGAATTTCTTTGTGGTAGAAACCCTTGACATTTCCACATCATGGAAACATGAAAAACAGTAGGCTTGTGCAGACTTCAAATGAGTAGTTTGTTTGAATGTCAGTAAACTACTTAAGTGTAACTGTGTCAACCAAGCGAATTACATTTCAGGTCTTGCTTTGTTAGAAAGCAAACTCAGGAATAGGAGCCATTCAGTATCATGGAAAACAAATTGGAACTGTAAGAGTTGGGAAAAAAAAAAGCATAATGCTGTAAGTGCACTGTGGATATGCAAGTAATAGCCGTACCGGAGCTCAGTATTGCAGTTTATTTATTATACTGTAAGCCTTTTTATTTGTAGAGGTATATCAGTAAGTTTCCTGTTGGAGCTGCAGTTTAAATCAGTTCTTTAAGTGGAAAGATAGACAGTGGCAAGCTGAATTTTGCTGATGTGATGATACAGTAAAAATTTCCAGTCTGTGCCAATTTAAGTGTGGGATTGAGGCCGACAGCATGTCTGCATTGGCAAAATTGAAGTGTAGACAAATGAGCCCAAGTCTTCATTGGCCTATTGATGGCAGTACTTGTCTAAGTAGTGCTTTGTGGTCAGTGTGCTCTGCCCATGCAGTCACTAGTGCTCATTTGAACTCCAGCCTTGCTTTTAGCTTCTTGGATTTCTTTCTGTAAGCACTGTTGAAGGACATTGCAGGCAAAGGCTGTGACGTGGAGACTGTTGGCATGTGTGAGGCTGGATCTGTGCTGGAGAACACAGCTCTAAGTGGAGATCCTTGAGGCAGTAGTAGAGGCTGCAGCTTCAGACTGTATAACATGGTGTGGCTCGGTGCAATCACTTGCTTTGATGTGTGTCAGCTACAGTCCAGCATCCTAATCCTGTCTCAAATGCAGAATTTCAGGAGATACCCTTATACCTTTGTGAGACTTTCATAATTTAAAAAAAGAAAAAAACTAAAAAAGAATTAAATTGTTGACACTAAGGTCTTCAAGATACACATCATAAATAAATTTTCTTTTGAATTGTAACCAGAACTGAACTCAGGCTCAGTTGAGATGAAATAACTTATAGAGTTGCTGCAGAGATGGAAAAAGTGTTTAGTTAGAATAATCTTCAGCATTCATCTAGGGAAATTGTTGAGCTTTTGATTGAAACTGTAGTGTTTCTCTTTCATGTATAAATCCTGCCTCTGACCAAAGGGATCATTTTCATAGTCACTATGTGGCTGGTTTTCCACCATGCAGTGTACATGGACATTGCTCTTTTAATTGGCTCAAATTTTTCCAATGTTTGTCTACAACAAAGATGCTGTATCAGCTTCTTGCTCACTACAGTTGAGCAGGGAACTGCCAAAACATTCTTGAAAATAAAAACCAAAAGGCCAATGCAAATGTGGTGGTCGAACCGCTAAGACTGAAAAAACCACGTAAACCTTTCTTTCCCCTTTGCTGCCCTATTTTCTTTTTTTCTTTTTTCACTCTTTCCTATAAACTACCTGAGCTTTAATTCATAGACGCAGCAAGGACAGCAGCTTTGTTGGTGTGTAGAACGGAGTGTGTGATAAAGAAGGGTATTTATTACCATTCCCTGTCTAGATGTGGGATCCCAAAGCATTGGTAGCATTGAGTGACCTGATGTAGGTACCTGTGAAGCCCCTGTTGCAATAGAGAAGCCAAAATTCTCCTGCAGGCAATATGCCTTGGTTTTTGACTTGACCCGTGAAACCACAAACCTCCATTTGAAGGTGTAACTTCTAATTAAAAACTTATTTGCTATTCACCTTGCTACTCTTGTCTTCCTAGGGTTTTTTGTAGTCTCGTTATTGCAGCTTCTCCCAAGACTTTTACTAATGTGTAAGTGCTAAACAACACCTCTTTGATTTGAAAGATGAGGCAGCAAGGAGTTATAGTTCAAGGGTGTTTCTTTATAGTCAACATGCTGCACTGCATTTATATGCCTGCTGTGGAATGTCATCACATTCTCCATAACTCAGTGTCGCTTGCATCAGAGAACTACAGTGCAAGCTGGGATGTTTTATCTGTTGGCTACATCTCTGTAAGACTAGAGACTAATGCTCCATCTCCATTTGAGGTAGGAGGGCAGTGGGAACAAGATGAAGTGCCGCAGCAGTCCTCATGCTTAATCCAGTTCCCAGAAATGACAAAAGGCAGTATGCCATCTGATACATTTCATTCACAGTGGTCCCAACCACCAAGGCCTGGCCGCTTGCCAGTGAGGACCTGAGCAGGGCAGAGTTTCAGAATGTGCTTGGGGTGGTCATGAATGTCAAGTTTCTGATGCCTCTCTGAAATGAGATGTAGTAACAGCTGTGCATTCCTATCCTGCTGCAGAACAGGAGTGGGATTCATGTTCTGATTCATACTCATTTGCTAGAGGGAGCTTCTGATTGCCTTCCAGATGGTGGTCAACTGAGTCTTGCATGGGTGTCTTGAGAAGTGTGTTACATCAGGAAACTTCAGGACCTGGGAGTGAAGGAAGAGGGAGAGAAATCGTCAGCAGTCTTCAAGGAGCGTTTTACCAGGAGGAGTGTGTTGGCTGTCTAAAGCAGCAGTTAATACAAAAGGTTATATTTAGGGGTGGGGAAGTCTGTTCCTAGTTCTTGGAACTGCTTGGTGATGATGGTACAGTAGTTGTGTCAGTCTCTGCTTCATTATTTCCATCTGCTAGATGGGATGCTGCTTGTGAGACATATGGAACTCAACAAAATGAAGTTCCTCTCATGCAGCCGGTTACCTGGGGTTGTATTTTTCTGTTACAACTTTGTGTAGCCTGTATGCAGAAAAAGGGTGTTGGCATGAAAAAAGATACTAATCTCAACATTTTGTGCTTTTGTTTCGCATAATACATCATCATCACTACTTGTTTAAAAGTTTTTCAACAAGTTTTTGTCTCTACAATTCAGATTCTGTCATTCTTGTGGGAATTACTCTATTTCCCCTACCTTTAAAACTTGTAACAACCTGCTGATTCAGAAATGAGTGTGTCCCTTGGCATTGTGTTCCTTCATGGCTCTATCCGTTTCCTTCCTCAGGTCCTCAATCTAATTACTGTCAGTGCAACAGCTGTTGCCTCTGCACTGCTGAAACGTCTGTTCATTCCAGCAAGTTTCCCTCTCATTTCCAGGCTCAGCTGAGAGGTACCCTCTGCCTGTGCCTCCTGCTTTTGTCTCCTCCTAGCTAATGACATAAAGCATTTTGGTGTGCAATTTGCATTAATAAGACAAAAACAAAAATTGCCCCGTAAGAACACAAACAAGCACTGAAAAAAGCTGTGTTGTGTGAGACAGTGGCTCCTTTGGAGCCTTGTTTTGATAACCATAGATTGGGGAAAAAAATCCTACTGTGCATCTTCATGTCTCACTGAACTCTTTCTTCAGTGAGTTAAGATCAGCTCCCTTTCCCGCCAGCTCATTGTTTGATCAGGAGCGTGCAAGCGCCCAAGATTTAGGGCAACACAAAGAGATGTTGTGTCTGTTCATGTAGCATAAGCACATATATAGGACAGGGCAGCATAGTCTGAAAATGTAATTAAATGTAATAAAAAAAAAAAAGGAGTGGCAGTGAAAAACATGCATGCATGATTCTAATCCTGCTCCCTTCAGAATAAAGAACAAACGTGCTGCTGCTACTCTAGTTGCAGCCTGTTCTTCTTAGCCTATTAGCATGCATGAGAAGAATCAATTCGGTAGAAAGTAAATGTAAAATCACAAAATAATTACTGGTAATGTGTTTAAGTATGGCCTCCTCTAAGCTTGCTTTTTTTTCTTTTTCTTTGTCTGCTCCAAAGCTCACATAAAAAGTATAATGTAAATATAAAGGATGGAAGAAAAAAACCCAAGCCAGTGTCTTTTTTGCTTTTGAGCCATGTGAAAAATGCCTTCAAAGGTGATATATATATGTATGCATGTATGTTGTTTACTTAGATTATTTGTTCCTCTGTGCTGCAAATTTAGATGCACCAGTGGTATGGTGGAAGAAAGATTGGTGTTTGTATGAAATGAGGGAAAAAGGCAACAAGGGCATGGGGGGGCCAGTAAAGCTTTGTCCTTTCTGCCACTCATCCTTTTTGATTTTAAAGCTATTTTGGCTTTGTTTTATTTCTCATTAAAACTCAGTCTTTCAAGCTTATTTTTCACAGCCCTGGAGACCAGAATCAGAATTTTCACTCTCTTCACCCCTTTAAGTTTACCAGTACAAACTAGAATTAAAAAAACCCCCGCAATTTCAGAATGTACAGCCTAACTGAAGTTGCCAACACTGGGTGTGTGTACTGGTACATCTAAGGAACTGAGGTCATTTCACTGATGCTACCTAGTATTGAGCACTTGATTGTATGGAGGTAGCCATGGAGTTAACTCCACCTTCTACCCATTCCTACCCTCCCATTGCTAGATGATGGTTTCCTCTGTTCATACTTAAGTAAGTTGTCAAACTGACATAGTAGGCACATACTGGAATTTGTAGGTGACATGAGCATTTAAATTGTCTCCTTGTCAAGGTAAGAGCTGGTTTTTTTTGTTTTCGTTTTCCTGAGGCAGAAAAAGAGAAAATTGTCATTTGCCTGGGATGTCGATGACCTGAACATCGAGTCCCCAGGACTGCAGCCCCACTCCTGTTTCTGGCAAAGACCCCCTCACTCCCAGACAAGCATGGACAGCCCCCCCCTGCTTCCTGCATCCCCTGCACTGTGGATCCTTCAGTTGTTAGCCTTGGATGTAGAGTCCATCCACTAGCATATCTTCCAGGTGACCTCCAGATTTGAGTCTCTCCAAAAGGTGACTAGAACCACCCTGACATCTCCAGAATCCAATTCCGCTAGTTGCCTGACTCCCAGAGGCACATGCATACCTGTCTGCCAAGCCACCTAGCTTAGCTACCTGTTTATCCAGCAAGTAGCTGCTGGCTAGCTGCTGGCTTTATAGTTCCTAGCAATTACACACCCACTGCAGTTGCTAACACCACACATAAGTGGAATTTAAGACCTGTAGTCCCACTCCAAATTCATCACCATCTATAGAAAGGTGAATAAGTAGGCTCGCTGACCTTTGGATACCAATCATTTCCACACAGAGTGGAAAAAATTATTTCCCCCCCTCATTTATCTTCTTTTTTAATGGCTCTTATTCAACAATTTTAAACTATTAGGTAGCTGCAAAACCTCTTTGTGTAGGTTATGACAGTGATGGATGCTTGGCTTTCTGGTCATCTTTGCATTTATTTTGCCGTTAAGGTGTTTTCTGTAGTGCTTATCATCAGTGTATTTGTGTGCTTATACAAAGAAGATTCATGATGTGATGAATGATCACCTGACAGGGTTGATGATAACAATTCTGATTAGTTTATTTATGAGCTACTATTTTTTCTGTAACTGGTAAAATATAAGAGGGATGAAAAGGATGTGGGAACTCCAAAAATACCTCTCTCTTAGGCTGTTTTTATCCAGCAGTTAGTTTGGCTCCAGTCCTTTCCCTACATCTTTGTTCACTTTCTCTCTTTTTCCCCCCCCTCCACCCTTCAGTCTGCTGCAGCTGTTAGAATTTCATCATTGTCTCCAAATACCACGTTTCCCATTAGCAGCACAGCACTTTCTGTGCTAAGGGGAATGTAATTTGTGTGCTTTGCATGTGTATTATTGTTAGATGGTCTGCAGCCAAAGCAGTACTTACACCTTTGATTGCAGCAAGGGTCAATTCCTCGATAAAAGGCACACATAAGATGCATAAATATTGAAGGATGAGGTTTGCAGACTTGCTGGCAGAAAGTGGTTAAGCCTTTTTGTTCTCATGATCTGCTTTTCAGATGCTTTTGCACTATAGTTAGCCTTATCACCATTTGATTTAACACTGGATGCCAGGGTATTTATTCCTTTTGGCAGTTTTAGTGCCATGTCACTCACTGACTGTCACAGTTGTATCATATATTAGATGGCTTATCCTAAAAAACGATTTCAGTATGAAACCACTGCTCATTCTAATATACTTTATCTATATATCTGGTGGGGGATGAGGTTTCTGGTGATTTTCAGGTTTGTGTGCATTTTGAATCAGTGGCTTTTGTGAATTTCTTTCTGCTCAATATCTTAATTTCTGCTTGATAGCCATTTTGCATTTACTTTGGCTTTGCAAAAAATTCTGGTAGTTGCCTTGCTCTTTCCTTACAGTCCTCCATGATTAGAGTCTCTGGTGGACTCCTGCAGGGCATGGGAAGGCATCTTAATTTTGACTTGGGGGTCAGCTTGGAGTTGTAAGTTACTCATAGCGTGGTTCTATCTTGCTCCCACAAAGTGGCCTAAAATAGATGTTAATTACAGTGTTTCTTTACTACCCTCTGGTTCTCTTTAAGGGAGATCTTAGAGAAGTCTCTCCTCAGGCTGCAATGCCTGTAAATTTAACTTACTGGACCATTGGGAGGAGAAACTTATTCCAGGGAACAGAATAGACCTTGAAGTCCAAGTTAGTTTGTACCTGCACGTGTAGTTCACATGTGTGTATCTATGTGCCAAAATAAACCGTGTGACCTTGGATGTATAGGATGAAGTCGTGGGACATCTGTGCTCATGGATGCAAAGCTTCTGTTTGCACACCTGAGCATGGAAAGCATCATCTTTTGTTGTTGTGCATTGCTTCATTTCTACATTGGATGCATATTGTGGTTTCTGTTGTGCAAATACAACCTTATTTTGTACAGACTAAGGCAGTTTAAAGCAAAATACTTCTGACTGGACTTGTCATCTTCTATTCTTCCCTCTCAAAAAATGTCAAGGGCATTTGCACAGCACTTTGACAGTTCTAGATATTTTTCTTTTTTTGTCGTGCTTGTTTCATTAAATCCTTCGTAAAGAGATAGTAGATGCAACTCCTTCTGCAGTGTTAGGTCTCTGCATGGGCTCAGCACACTTTCTAGTCCATTTGCCCCCAGCATATCCTGGTGCATGGGGTTATTCCTCTTCAGGTGCAAGACTTTGCATTTCCTTTTGTCACTTTTCATGAGGTTCCTGTGAGCCCATATCTCCAGCCTATGAATGGTGACATAACTATCTGGCGTATCAACCAATCTTCTTGGTTTTGTGTCATCTGCAGATTTGTCAAGGGGAAACAGTGACAGGGGCAAATACAGCTTCACAAAATTCTCATTTACTTTGGTAACTCAGAGTGAAAGCAAGATCTTGTAGGTGGCCTAGAGAGAAAGAGTGCTTGCTGAATGCAGTTTAACTCCACTGTGTAAAGCTTAAAAAAGTTTTCCTCCACCTCAGGGCTATTGTATTTCTCTGCTGATGAGGACTGTATGTGACCTTTCTATATTTTAATTATTCAGGAAGGATGTCCTGTGCTAGAGAGTGCCTGCTAATAAAAAGTCTGACATAAATGCTTCCAATGACTACTTTTGATGCGTTCTTTAGATCCTGTAAGTCAAGGAGATCCTAGTTGGAAATCCTTATGAAACTCTAGGAAGCCCTGAGGGGCTGCAGGTGTTATCTCCCAGTACATAAGTAATGCTCAGCACATTTTGAGTTAAGGGAAATGTGGTTTTTTGTAAATAAATATAGATTCATGACTGTCTTGGATGGACCTTTCTGTTTCTTACTTTTACTAGTCAGGAGGGACCTGCTCTCTTCAGCAGTCTGCGACTTACTGGCCACGTGGCTTTGACATGCTCCATGCAGGACAGAATGCCCAGCTCTCCTCCACCTGGTGTTGAATGCTGCTGCTTGAAAATCGCATCTGCTATGGCTAATGCTCACAGTAAGCAGTCCTGAAAGTACATTTTTACCTCGTGTTTATTGACCTAGAGGTTCTAGGGAGATCACTTTAAATAACATTTTAAACTTTGCAAACCCTGGTCTGAAAGCAGGTGTTGAAAACTGATTGCCAACTTGCTTTGGGGATGTGGACTTAATTGGTTCATTCTGCTAACAATGTTTTTAATAGACTTATCTCTTACAAGTCTCATCAAGTCCTCTCTGCTTTCTCCTGCCAAATAAATATTCCCTAATAATCCCCAAATCTCTTCCTTCATCTTCATTATTTATTTGCTTGTTTAATAAGTATTTTTTTTCTCCCAGAAGCCTAAACCTACTTACATGTGAGTGCTTCTTGGCTGAACCCCGTAGCAGTTGCTCTGTGGTGTGCTATACTTGTCTATGTTCTCTTTCTGAAAAACTACTGGTACTCCAGAAAATCAGGGCTACATAGTGGTGTTCCTCAGGCATATGGAAGTGCCTTGGAAGAATAATAATGAATCAGGTCTTGGATGTCTCTACTATGCTAAAGAAAGAGGGAAGCAGTTGGTTCTGGGCTTCCTGTGTTGTACTGAGCTTCTCTTCTTCCATCCTTAAAAATTCTCAATGAATTCAGAAAATGCTTGAATTATATTAAAAAAAACCCCAAAGACAGGGATCTTCTTGGGTATTTGCAGGATTGTGGGCTTGATACCTACAGAACCCCACTCTGCAAGTGCCTTCCTACTTGAGAGTAAAGACATTAGCAACTAGTAACTGATTCATTTAAACTGTTACCTAAGCATTCTGCGTAATTGCTTCATCAACAATCTGAATAAACATTTTGAATTATGTTATTTTAAAATTCAGTCGATCTAATTATTTTCCACGAGTATATCTTTAGAATAGACTAGACGATTTCAATTGGAATAAACTTCTCTTCTGTCAGCATCCTAATGGAGGAATTGCACACGTGATCTGCAGCACCTTTCCCAAGGAAAGGAAAGGAAGGAAATGCAGATTTGCAGATTTTGTCCATGTCACTCACTCACAAATAGGTCCCTGCAGAATAATAAAAAGCTTCAGTATCATTGACTTTTTTTTTTTTTTGTAGCTAAATAGTCACAGGCTTCACATAGTATAAGGTCCCTCTATCTGGGTACCATTTTAGGAGAACTCTGTATTATATTACATGTTTCTAGCTGCTGGTTCAAATTTCTAAAGTAGGATTTTTCTGATTACAAGCTAAAGTTTGAATTTCCAGCTCCACTGAATCCCCTACCAAATCTGCTGACTCCGCCAGGCAGACTGATGTTTTAGTGGATTTGTTAATGTTCAAGCTACATTCTTACCATTCTTTTCTCACAGGAAAATATCTGTAAATAACTCTGTCTAAAATTTCTTACTCTGCTGGGTTTCCTGTCGCTCTCAGGAAGTTTAGTGCCTTCTTTATTTTGAGTGTTAGTATATCTCCAAGAATAACTAACTGAGGGTATGATGATGGATCAGTGCCATTTGGGTAAAGAAGCATATGTTGAAATGTGCTATTCCCACCTTGTTTTAAAGGTACATAGCATCACTTTATCCTTGCATGTATTAAAGGAGATTTTTATCTCTATGCTTTTATCTTACAGTAGGATTATTGTAACCCTAGTTTCTTCCTTTGTTTCCTGCATGAGTCATTGGTTCTATTAAGGTTTAGTGATTGAGTCTCACCCAAAAGCCTTTCTGCCCCCCTACCTCCCCAATTCTAATTTTTCAGCCGCAAAAGTCAGTATCAAAAATTACATGTATTGTATCAAGAACGAGGAGTGCAGTTTAACTAGAAAAAAAATTGTAGAGCTGTTACTGAGTATAAAAGCTAGTTGTAGCCTTGAAAATGAATTTGAAGTTTTCTTCCCCTTCAAGACAATTGCACAAACTTATTTAGTCTAATTTCTAGTCTTTTGTCTCATCCCCAAAACCACTCTTTGTAGTTTCTTTTGATTCAAAATAGATGCCCTAATGAACTCTAACAATAGAGCTACATTTAGGCCAACATTTTTGAATTTTTGCACTTACAAAATAAAGACTTGAATATATTTCCCTTTTTTTATATTAAAAGATTTTGTAACAAGATTGTGGATAATTGACAGTTTTACAAATTAACCTTAAGTGTGAATCTCAGAACTCCAAAGCAGTCAAATTTCAAAAGTTAGTATTCTCTGTCTGGACCACTGCCAATCCTTGTTGTACTTGGGAGGTGAGGTTTCTATGTTTTTCTGGAGTTCTTTTGACACTTTCTCTCAAAAAGCCCCAAATCATCTATTTGTTATCCGGTTTCAAAAACTCGATACAACATCTGAGAAGTGCTAGGTAGTTCTTCAGGGTCATTATCTTGAATACCTGCTGTCTTTTTGGGACTTTTCAATCCTTCTAAGTATTGCTGTGGGAATCAGTCAGAAAACTGGTGAGGACCTTCTGCAGCACTGTGCTGGGGTGAGGACAAAATGGGTTCAACAGCGTTAAGCAATGCCTAGGTTTGAAAGAGTTGTGTTGCTCTAGGTTTTAGCTGCAGTGTGGCAACGTTCTGGCTTGTGTCAGGAGTGTGGTTGGAGCACAAGTGTAGGAAGCTATGCATTATCTGTGCTCTGAGCATGTGAGGAGTCTCCTTCCCCACAGCTGAGTGCCTGAGCTGGATGAAAGCTTTACCACATTCCTCAGCTCTTAGGAGTGGAACTTTCTGTGTTGGGATACCTGTAGCCGATGGAAGCCCTGAGCATGGAAAGCCACGGTCGTCTCACAAACACCTCAGGAATTTCAGGATCTTGAGGTTTTCTGCTCTCAGTAGACAAGCCTGAAGGTTAGTCTGCTCTACGTAGAGGGGAACGTGTTGGAATTGTACACTCTCCTGTAGCAGGTAGGCAATTATATGCAAGAATGACACAGTAACAGAGACTACAAGCAGGAGCTGTTTTAAGCTAAGATCTTTTTCCTCTGGTTGGTTGGCAGTTTGGACTTAATTGGAACTTATTTTATTATTCTGATAATTTATATTGAATTTAAAGGCATTGTGCAGGCTGATAGGAGTATATTAAGTGTAGCAAATCTTCTGCTGGGTAGTCTATAATACAAGGCATTTTCAAAAGCTGGCAGACTTTGTACAGGCCAAATTATCATGCAAAATGTCTGAGAGCATATGATTTATGCCAAGGGTGCTGTAAGATTGCATAAATTTAAGACTTTTATTCTCAACTATTGCATTCATACACTAAAATAATTATAGGGTGCTGACGATGCAGCACCATTTAAGAAAATGAATGACTTAATTTTACTTAAGTCTATTGTTAAAGATAAAACCATGCTGCTGTATTAAAAAAAAAAAAGAGAGAAGAAAAGCCTTGCACAAGATGATGAAGTGCTGTCAAGTCATAGATCATAACACTGCAATTGGGAGTTGCTCTCTGTAGAGGAATTGTATTGGTTTTATATCCTTTATTTTAAAGTGTCCTTACATGATCAAACAGTTAATACAAATGTTAAAATTTGGTGAGACCTCTGTCGCTGTTAAACTTTCATATTGACTGTCTAAGAGCCTGGACAGCAGTTGGATCTGAACTGACTCACTGCTAAACCTGCTATAATTATTTGTAATCATTGTCTGTGAGTGGGGGTATCATTATTTCTGGCACAAAGGTGCTCAGAAGTAGAAAATTACTAGGTCTTTTGTGTACACAGAGTACCACAGTGGTACCAGCTGATGGTTAGCACTTGGGTGTGAGCACCTACAGCATCAAGCTGAACCCAAGACTGTTTGCTTGACCATGTCCTATTGGAAACCCACTTCCTGTGTGAATGTGGGCGTTGTTTGTGCTGTAGGAATCCTGACTATCTTCTGGTTGACTGTAGGAGAGCTTGTCCGTCCACTGAGGCATGGGATTTGTGAGACATGCAGGGGAAGGAAGAACTTGACAGGCTGTTGGCACAGAAACAGTCACTTCTCTTGTCCTCACCCTTACAAACAGGTTGACTTTTCCAGCAAAGTACTTGGCTTTCCTTATGTGACAGACCAGATGAAAAATACGAGATGAAAAATATGTGGAAAAGACTTGAGGAAAAGATTAAAAATTCCCCAAGTTACATCTGCTATTTAGAACAGGCTGAAGAGGTAACTGAACCAAAGAGCTTGGATAGGCAGTGATAGGACAAAGAAATGATGCTGAGAGATGGCCCATGTCAAGCCCAGATGTGACAAACTCAGAAGTAGCAGCCATCACTCAGCAGTGCTGTGGCTTGCCAGGTCCTGATCCTCATTAATTACCTATTAGTAACTATAGCTGTGTGGCGCTTTGATGTAAGGCTGGGTTTGGTGTCCCAAGTGGAAGCAGTGCAGAGCTGCAGAGGAGGAATCATAATGCAGGGTGGATGTACAGATGTTTTGTTGTACCATTTCTTGACCCCCTGTATAACTCCCTTGCGTAAGCACCCTGAGAGCAAATTCAGTGTTAACAAGACAAGACTACAGTGCATCACAAGCAGTTGCCTCTTCAGCTGCTTCTCACTCGCCATCAACATTGAAATGGGAAGAAATGCAGTGGGAGAGCAGTAATAAATGGCTGATGCTATTTGCTAGCAATTCTTTTCAGATCAGTATGACACTGACAATTCAAGTCCCAGTTGTGCTAGAAGTTTTTGATAAGAGCTCAGACATTTAATATTTGAGGTGACCTTCCTAGTTTAAGTTGTAATATGTTTATCTTAACAATTTTTATATTTTTTTGCTTCACATCAATCCCCTGGTTTATTTATCACACTTACAATTCTGAGCACTCTAATTTTTTTAAAGTAAGCCTAAAGTATTTATCTGTAGCAGTATTTATGTGCCAGAACAGAGTGGTGTTGATATAAACTGATACACTGGTGCTCTGTTTTCCCAGCCCCCCAGAAGAATGCTGGTCAGCAATACCTACTGTGAAATATAGAGTCTTCAGGTGATGTAAGTGAGGTGTGTGGACTTAAAGGCTTTTGTGGAACTGTGCTGGATTTTCCCAAGATAAATTTAATTCCAACTCTGATAAAACAAGTGAAAAAACTGCAAAAAGTTGGCAGTTGCAAAAGTGACCTTTAGTAGAGTGACTTTTAAAGAAGGAAGAATCAGCAGCTTCACTTTGTTTCTCTCATCTATGCTGCTTAATGAAAGTTTGGAAGATTATTTCCATGTTTTTGCCACTTATAACAATAGAAACACAGATCTGGCTAAACATCAAAAGATGTTTTGAGTAATTGGACAGTAGTGGCATCACAGCTTTCAAATTAATTTTGAAATAAGTATTACTTGAAGATACATATATTTTTTTTAATGCAATTCAAGCACTTTCTGAATTCATTGAGAATTTTTAAGGATGGAAGAATCACTAGTATACAAAATTGCCTATTTTCAGAATACAGTGAAAAGCAAACTTTATCATTCTGATATATTAAATACATCCAAAAGTCCAAAACCTGTTGAGAAAAAAGTTTTTGGTTTTTTTTGGTTTTTTGGTAGTGTGGTTTTAATTCCGAATTTTGTGATAAGTTAAATAAAATGAAACTTATCTGGATTAATCTTTTTTCCTCTAATCATTAATTTAGTTGTTCTTCTCTGGGGAAAAATAGATTTGGTCTTAGCTTTGGTGTTAGTTTTGTCTGGGAGAGTGGGAAATAGGAAAATGGTTTTACTGCTTCTCATCATATAATGAATGGTCCACTGATTAAGAATTTAGATTTCCATGTGTTTTGCATTATGTTAAAGCCTCAAAAACTACTTATTAACTGGTGTAATATTTAATTTAGGATTATGTAAAATCGGATGTGGTTTGAAATCTGGAAATAAATTAAAACTATAAGAATTTGTTATATGGTTATGTAAGGCTACATTAATTGTGCTGGAGGCTTAAAGAATAGTGTTTCTAAAAGCATGCTTTGCATTTAAAATTAGCATTAGGGCAAAGAATCTATTATATATTGAAGTTTGTTAGTCACTGTGTTGAAGTATAAAATTGGAACTTATCACTGTGTTTCAAGGTCTGGGATATTTTTAGTTGGGAAGAAACCAAGCTATTTTTTTTTATTATTTGTTTGTCTATAACTTCATGTGAGGTTGTGTTGGGGTTGAGCCCCAACCATCAACTAAGTCCCATGCAGCAGCTTCCTCCCTGTGGGATGGTGAAGAGAATGGGAAGTGTAAAAGACAGAAAATTCATGGGTTGAGATAAAGACAGTTTAATAGGGAAAGCAGAGTCTGAGCACTCAAGCAAAGCAAAACAAGGAATCATTCACTGTGAAGTTATAAACCTCCGGTGCTTTCGACACACCCTTCGTGCTGGGTTATCTCCAAATTATCAAAGCAGCTAATAGTTGCTAAAAATGTTATTTATTGTAAAAGCACATCAGTGTTCAAAGGCACAGTCATAGACATTAAAGTCCATGCTAAGTTTTAGCATAAAGTCCCAAATAGAAGCAAGAGCCATCCCTGGGAGTCCTGGACAGGGCTGGTGTTGGTGCTGGAGCTCCTGTCTTCTTCTCAGGTGTTGAAGATGCTGGCAGGCAAAGCAATAGCAAAGCAAAATAGAGCACAATGGCAAAAACCACTAACTCTCCCTAATACATAATCTTATATAGGATTTTTCCAACAAGCTAACACGTAAACTTGGACCACTACCTCTTAACCTATTAGAATTCTAATTTCTTAACACGTTAGGATACGTATAAACTACGTATACGATCTATCTTGTTCTATCTGAAAAATATTAGCAGTATTCTTCCTGGAGTTCTATTATGTCTGAGTACGGTCTCAAACTGAGCTTCTGGAGCCTCTACTGAAAACAATAGTATGTTTTTCAACCTTCACTAGAACTTCTTGTTCTACTCTGGTATCTGCGCCTTTTACTTACTAAAAGCACTACAGCTCACACTGAAAGTTACTTACTGACTTACTTACTTATCCTAAAACTCAAACTCACATCTAAGCTTATACTCAAACTTATTCTTTTACCTAAAACTCCCATTCTGTCTGTGGGTGGTTTAACATGCTTCAATCCATCCAAGGACTTTAATTCAATTCCTGCACTCTAACTTCTGCCTGAAGGATTCAGGCAGGCTCTTGTCTCACTGACTCCAACAATTCACCACTTCCCATGGGCAGGCAGGTACTCTGCCATCCCCACCACAGTGAGGCACCATCACAGGTAACGGTGACCTGGCAAGGCAAATGCCATCACTCTGAATATTCCTGCCTTCTTTCTTCTTCCCTGAGCTCTGCATACTAAGCAGGACATCATATAGTCTGGGAGATCCCTTAGGTCAGTTGGGGTCAGCTATCCTGGCTGTGTTCGCTCCCAACTTCTTGTGTATCCACAGCCTCCTTGCTGGTGGAGTGGGGTGAGGAGCAGAAAAAGCCTTAATGCTGTGCAAGCACTGCTTAGCAATTAAAACCAACAAAAAACTCTGTATTATCAGCACTGTTTCCAGCACAAATCCCATACCAGCCCCACACCAACCACTGTGAAGAAAATTAATGATACTCCAGCCAAAACCAGCACAGGTGGTGATGAAACAGAACTAGTTGTTTAAGCTGCAGTGAGAACAGTAGCTTCTCAGAAAATACTGCTGCTGTCAAAGGTGATATCACCAGCTCTATTCTGCACTTTATTTAACAGCACACCTGGAATACTTGAATATGTCTGTCTAATTAAAAATATTTTAATAGCATGGCAATTTTTAGATCTTAGAAGTTGTCATAACTTGGAATTTTTAATAATTTCATTTGAGGTGAAAATATGCCTTAAACTTGCAGGTATATCTGGTTTTCTCATTTACTTTGAGCATTGAGATACAAGGTAGTCATTGTTCATAACCAGCATGGGTTCACATGGGGAAAGTCCTGTTTAAGCAGCTTAACTTCCTTTTATGACAAGGTTACCCACCTGGTTGACCAAAGGAAGCTTTTTCTTTTCTTTGCAATTTTATCAAAGCTTTAGCTACTGTCTCACAGTGGCTTTCTGAATAAACTACTCATCACATATCTAGACAAGTTCATGGGACATGAGTGAGCAATGGGCTGTTGGTGGGGCCCAGGGGGTTATAATGAATGGGGTTACATCAGCCTGGTGGTCAGTCACCAGTAGAGTTCCCCATGACTCAGTTTTAGGGCCAGTGCTCTTTAATGTCTTCATAAATTATCTGGACACTGGAATCAAATGTACCTTAAGAAAGTTTGCTGATGACGAGGAGCTGTGGGCACCCTCAAGGATAGAGAAGCCTTACAGAGAGATTTGGATAGCCTGGAGAGCAGCCATATGAAATTTAGCAAGGGAAAGTGCCACATTCTTCACCTGGATGGGACAATCCTGATTGTCTTTTGGTCACTAGTGACAGGACACAATGAAATGAAATGAAATGAAATGAAATGAAATGAAATGAAATGAAATGAAATTGAATTAAATGAAGCTACATCAGGGAAGTTCAGCTTGGATATTAGGAAAAGGTTCTTCACTGAGAAGGTTGTCAGTCACAGGAACAGGCTCCCAGGGAAGTGGTTGCAGCATCAGACCTGTCAGAGTTAGGGAGCATCTGGCCAAGGCTGTTACTCATAGGGTCTAGTTTTAGGCAGTCCTGTGAAGAGCAGGGTGTTGGATTTGCTGATCTTTATGAGGCTCTTCCAGCTTGAGAAATTCTGTGATTCTGTGATTCATTCCTTTACCTGCTATGTGGAAAATTACATGGCTCTTGCTTAAAATGCAGCAACCACCTGCCAAGTTGTTCACAGAATTTTAAAGAATTCATTTGCCTTTCGTTACTGTGCGCACCTTTGCTTTTTTCGTTTTTTGATTTTAAAATGTGGCTGTCTGCATTCAGCCTTTTGCATTTGAAAGATTAACAAAGATTCAGGATAATGTTAATTCCTGCAAGGTCTGGTGTAAAAGTGCTAAAATACACTTTTTAGCTGCTCTGTGAGGCTTTTGGAGAGGCTGGTTTCCCATTAGGGTTTCAGTTTCAGAATGGAAAAGACACGTGTAGCAAGCAGTCTCTGCATTGCCGTGCTGCAGCAGAATCCCATAACGTGAGGTATCTGCCTGTAATTCAAAACTTCAAGAGGGATCCAGCTGAAGCAACAAAGGTCCCACTTTTGGCATTTGTGCAGCAGCTGCCTGGGCATTGTGCCATTCATCAGAGGCAATGCACATTCCCTCTCAATCCTGCTGTGATTCCCTTCCTCCCTCCTATTTCAAATGCTTTCATGGAGCTGAGCAGTGTGAACTTTCATCAGAGGAGGTGAAAGTGGTGTGGCTCATTCTGAACATGCTGGAATTGTTTTCCCAAGTTCAAGTCCCGCTGAAGGTTTATTCCTGTTTTTCTCTTCACATTTGCTCCCTTTTAGCCCTACAGTTGACTTGCTCTTTGGTGTAATTACATGAAAAATGCTGAGAGCCTTTTCCAGGCAAAGAAAATTAATGTCCTTCCACACTGAGCTGCATCACATTCCCAGTAGTCCGGTTATGTTCGGTCCTTTGCAAATGAAGATCATAAACGCAAGCAGCTTTGATCCATCTCAGTTACAATTGCCATGACATCCCATCCTTGGAGTCAATGTGATGTTTTTTCAGCAATAGTTGGTACAGTTTCTGAATGTGGAATTTAATTTTCATTGTTACATTATATAAATGATGGTTGGGAAGGTTTTGATTACATCATTTTGTAAGAAGCTGTAGCTAAATACATAAATATCATCTATCTGTCTTCTGGAAAAAAATTGAAATAAACCCAAAACTTTGTCATCATGAAATAAACCTAAGGAACCTCTGCACAAGAGCAGCTGTGGAAGGGAATACTGGATGGGTGGTCTCTCCATCAGGGAATCTCTCAGTCTCTCCCCCTCTCCCCACCCCTTGCTCATGCAAGCAGTCTGGTGAGTATTTAGATAAGGTCCTACATAATGATAAGATAAACCAACTTTCTATTTTAATAAATTTTATGGTAAGATTGTTGTGTTTAAAGCTTGCTTCAGCTATATCACATGTGATCTTGTTGGCCGTGTACTGAAGTAAGAGACTGCTATGATAAAATAGATGAGGAAGTAATGCTGATTATGAGCAACTCTAAGTCATGGTGATTGAAAGAGCCTCTTTGAGTCATCCCTTCCCAAGAGAAGATTCCACACACAGAACCTTAAAGATAGTGCTCTGAATTGCTCGTAAACCTTCAAGTTGTAGAGCAATTCAGCCTGCCTTTTGACCTTCCCCTTAAACCCATCTTTCCACAGTGTTCGAGGGAAAAAATTCCAGGAGGATGAATGACATAAAATAATCTGTAACAGTTTCTCCATGTCCGTATTGCAGTTTGCACCCAGTTGAGGTGGTAAGGTCTGAAAGCTGTTGCCAGCTGATAACTTTCTGGTGGGCTGTGAGGAATGAGCTCCCAACCAGGACTTAGAGAGTAGAGACTCACTGTGGAGGAGAAGTGCAGTTTTGCTGCCTAGTACCTATTTGCAGTGTCAGCAGAGGTGCTGATGCAGAAAGAGACCCAGGAGACTGAATTCCTTTGGACTTACGTGGCCCAAAAATAACCATGTGTGTTTCAGAGAGGACTGTAATGGATTACAAATAGACTTTGTATAAACACTACCATTTTGTTTTCACATAACAAGGTGTTAAAAGCAAATATAGTAATAAGAATAAACTATACTGGGTTTGCATACTAAGTAGTAAAGAAAGAGTAATGCTGAGGCTGCCAAATTTTAGCATGGGCGAGAATCTAAAAGCAAAGGGAGCTTGTGGTAGCTGCTGTGACACCAGGGAAAAGACAACCTTGGCACAGGCTGCCTGAGGAAGGTGCAGAGCTGCTAGCCATGGAGGCTTTTAGGAACATGTGTTGTGCAAAATACTTAGATGGAGAGCACAGCCCTGGACAGTGAGTAGGTATTTCTGCAATTATTGTGAGGTCTGGCAGACATGAAATGTTTCCCACAGAACTGTGAGAGGTATTCTTTTTTTTTTTTTTTCCTCTGCTGGTCTCTTGGGAAGCAGTTGCAGGCCATCTCCTCTGTTTCCCAGCTGTGGCTGTGGCATGAAGCATCTGGCAGAGCTGGAACTGGGATATAGCTTCCTGCTGAGCAGATGTTTGTATATGTTGATACTGCTTTTGGAGGGATGGGTATACTAAATGAGTGGTTGAGCTTTGCTTGGCTGTGAGTCTGATTCCATGAAAGTTAAGGGAACAATGGGATTAAGGTATATGACTGGTTGATTGCTTTATGTGGATTCAGTGTGAAGCCACTTTTCCAGTTCCATAACATGCCATCCCATTGTCTTCAAGGGTAGTGTGCTGCACCATACAGCTGAGGAGCACCTATTTTGCTTTATCCTCATTATTAAATTGCAATTGATGTGTGCTGTTCAAGCACTGTTCTGAAGACAGCTTACACTGGTATTGCTGTGATGATATTGGAGCGCTTCATAAAATTTTAGGACTTAATTTTTCAGAGCACCTGGTTGAGGGAAAGTGAACAGTTGCCATTTCTCCATTATAATGGATGGGAGTTGGACACAGGGAAGTTTAGAAAGCTTTTAATTTCTGTCTGCCCAGTTTTAGACCCTGGGTTTTTTTAGGACACTTTGTGTTAAATTACAGCCAGTGTTTATGGTGCAGGTCCCACTGTAGTTTTAAGTGCATGGCCATTCTGCCTGCAGAGGAGCCTTAGTCTGAAGGAAAACAACTAAGATCCAAGGAATGTGATTAGTAGGAGCATGACTATGTGAGGAATTTTGCTACGCATTGCAAAAAAACCTCTTTGGTAAATGCAAGGGTCATGTTGGATTTCAGGGACAGGAGTTGAGTGGCTTGACATTCAGAGGCTTATTCCTAGCCTTCTCCCTTGCAGGACCTGTATCCTCAAGTGTTACATGATTAGGTCCTTCCATAAAGGAAGCAACTTCTAACTGTGAATTACTTCCTTAAATACTTTCTATTTTTCATGGTGGTGTTCACCTGGACTTGTGCTCTTGCACACACATGAGCAAGAGAATATGGAAAAAGTGCGAGTTATTCATTAATGTTCTAACATCCTGTTCTTATCAGAGCTGAGCTCTCTAGGCTTCAAATGTGAAAGATCATATCCAATTATGAGAACAACAGATCCTTATATGGGCAGCATGATTCCCATTTTCTGCAAATGGAAATGGAAAGCTGCAATTCTGTTGTCAGTGGAGTGGGAGAACTGGGGAGATATGTCAGTGTTCCTATGATGCATGTACAGCCTGAATGCTCGTAACTCATTCAAGGATGTGACCTTCAAAACAGTTTTGCACTTGACTATGCAAAGTTTGTTTTGCTTCATTTTAGTTTTGCAGCAGGGCTACATATAGGAATAGGTTTTTAAAAATGAGTTCACCTCAAAATCTGTAATTCCTGTCAACGTGTATTGAGATAAGTTCTCTTTGTGAAAGAGCTGTAGAGTGCTGATTGCCTTTGCATGCTGAAAGTAAGGCTGTTCAGCTCTGAGATCTCAAGAATCTGAGACTAAACCAGGAGCTTTAGTGCTATTTGCTCTTCTGTCTTGAAGAGTTAATGGTCATTCTTCACTGTAGCTATTTTTTAAAAATCAGTTTTCTCTGTGACCTTTTTTCCTGATATTTTATATGCTGTATCTTTCAGTCTAAGGCTATGAGGTGCCTTCCAGACTCCCTTATAAAATTTCAGGACCTGTCTTAGTGTTTGCTTTCCTCTTTTAGACTAAAGTGCTTGTTCATTCTGTCCCCTTCCTCCCCGCCCCCACTGCCCCGGTTTCCCACTGCTATCTCAGGATGCAGTGCTCCTGGTGCTTTGATATGCTTGGGCTTACACTTTCTATTTGAGCTGAGCTCCCTGTCATGGGATAGTTACAGGCCGCATTCCTGTGCTGGAAATAGATACTTTTTGCATAACCTGCTTCCTTATACCCTTTAGCATCTAAGGCCTCTGGTGAAGCACTGTCTCCACTACCATAGATGGAGCAGCATGGGAATCATCAGAAGCTGAGGAAGGTGACGGCAAGAATGGAAGAGCTGTTAGGGTTCTAAGAGGTGGAAGTTCAGAGCGTCTGTTGGTTGTGAGATAACTTCACTGTATTATTATTTTAATTTAAACTAAATAACAGAATCCATATTTTTCTTATTAGATACAGATATAGAAAAACCCCAAATACCTTATGAGAGTGACTTAATGCACAAGCACTTATAGCGAGTTTATTCTCCTCTGTGCCCTTAATAGGAAATTATTCAGCAACTTCTGCTTCTGATTTTGCCAAAAGATGTCTTCTCGAGGCGTGAGCAGCAAAACTGAAATATTGCTCAGAATGTGTTCTAATAATAATCAGTTGTCTGTTGAACTGTTGTTTTCTTCTTCATAAAAAAAAAAACCCAATGAACTTCCAGGGTTAATTTTTTTGATAAAAGGTTGCTCTCAATTTCAGGATTCTATACATCGAGCAAGGACTGCCTTGTAAACACAAATTTCTGTAGTTCTGAATTCATTTTTGCCTGTGGTTCTGTCAGTAGCTACAACTGACTTTGGGAATCGCTTTTCTCATATGGGTATCTGCTTCCAGTCTTTAGAATAGCACTTCCTTTGTCCCTTAGCATTCCAGCTCTTTGCTGCAGGGACAGCTTCAAGTGACAGGGTCCAGTTGTTGAACTGAATCATGATAAACCTAAATTCAGCTTCCTGCTCCTGCCAAAGTTTCCTGTGAGAGCTCTGGCAATTTACTGGACATTTCTTTGCTACCCATGAAATGGGAGGGATAATAGGCAGTGTCATGCTGCTCAAAAATATCCAGGAGGTATATCTTCCAGAATGGACACATTTAGGTTGTGGTTGCACAGCTTTTGAAACTGACTTCAAATTGGGATTGCTGTGATCGAGCCTTTTTTCTCTGAGCATGTTTTCTTTCCTCAGTGCACTAGTACCTTCAGGAGCTATCCTGGTGCTTTTTTCCACAGGATTTGTGGTCAACTCATTTTCTTGAAGGGTCTCATTGAATAGGTACAAATACCAACATCTGGGAAGGGCAGGATGCTGCAAGGAGTGAAGAGACCAGAGGAACTTAGGACTTTGTATTTACAATGGCGTTAAGTTGCCAAAACACTGCAACCTAGAAGGAGACTGCAGACATAAGATGTTGAATAAATAGCTATGTACAGGCCAGGACAGAGACACCTTATTCTCCACAGGTTTGGCATGTGGGTCCTCTTTACTTGAAAGCTGGTACAGAGTGGTATCTTAAAATAAGATTCTAGAGTTTTCTCCAGTCTACCCTTGTTACATTGACAAATGCTCATCCTGCACCCAGTCTATACTCAGTTCCAGTGTTTCTTGTTCTTGAATGTACCTCCCTGTGCTAAGTCTCCTCCAGTTGCTCTGCAGTTCATAGTGTTTGTTGCTGAACTCCAAACTGGTTCTTCCTTTGCCTTTAGGCCTTTTCTCTTGCAGGGCAAACCGAGTTCTCTTTCATGTTGTTCTTAATGTGTAGGAGGTCACTTCCCCCTCTCTCTTTCTTCTCCAAGGCACTACAGGAGAGAGAGTAGGTTTAGATTAGATATAAAGACTATATTCTTTTCTGTGAGGATGATGAGGCACTGGTGCAGGTTGCCCAGAGAAGCCATGAATGCTCCATCCCAGGAATTGTTCCAGGCCAGGCTGGATGGGGCTTTGAGCAACCTGGTCTAGTGCAAGATGTCCCTGCCCATGACAGGGGGGTGAAACTAGATAATCTTTAATGCCCTTCCAACCCCAAACCATTTTGGATTATGTGAAGTGCAACCCCCATCACCAAACAAAAAAACCCAACAGGAAGGGAGGAATTTAAAATACAATAATTTCACGATTATAAGCCGCACCTGATTATAAGCCACACGTCCGGGTGTCAGCAACTGTCTTGGGTTAAAATACAGAGTGTGATAAAAGGTATCTATTCTATCACCATCTGTTGAGGGTGGGGGCAGTGATCCATGGGAGATATTCTGCTAATGGGCCATCCATTGAAACCAGGTGGGGCATTGTTCTTTATGACTTTGTCAGGGTTTGGAGTTTGTTTCTTTGTAGTACTGTATTTCTATTTTAATTTCCCTAGTAAAGAACTGTTATTCCTAATT
>PYHW01009245.1:286310-329415 GCA_013186435.1 Turdus rufiventris | reverse complement strand
TCAAAATTATAATAATTTGGAGAGAGGGGGTTTACATTCTCCATTTCAAAGAGAGGCTCCTGCCTTTCTCAGCAGACACCTGTCCTCCTAAAACAGCAACTTTTCTTTCTTTTTCCATATATAAGCCGCACCTGATTATAAGCCGCACTTCTGGATTCGGACCAAAATTTTAGCCAAAATGGTGCAGGTTATAATTGTGAAATTACTGTAATTGATTTGACTTGGTCTTTGAAATTTTGTAGCAAGTCCTTCTAAAAGCATGGGAAAGTGTGTTGATAAGCCAGTGCCTCACTGAAGAGTATTTCATAAGGAATATAAAATATATCTCACAAGGAATAAATCACTGGAAAAATAACTGGGGTTGTACATTTATTTCCTTAGTGTCCCTGTTGGCAGCAGACAACAAAATACTTCCATTAATATCTAACGTTATTCATTTATATGTAATACGTGTGTGTATATATATACAGACACCATAACTTCAGTGTAGGACAGGATATGAATTTTTATGAGCAAGTTCCAAATTTTAAAGTCTGTGTTTAACAAAAGACTTAGATTGTTTTTATCGAAAGTTGCAGGATGCTCATAATAACCTGTATGCCCTGCCCCTGTTTCCCTTGATTGATTCTGTGGGAGAAATAAGTGCAGCGGTTAAGCATAGAGCAGCCTTGGATTCTTTCATGCCAAATTTCAGAGAATACTGTTAGGTTATGTGATGAAAGGGTCATAAACATAAAGGTGCAGAAGTTGAGAGAACCCAGCCAACCCAAAGTACTGCAGAGCGAGCACCCTGACCTGACTTCTCCCCAGACTGTCACTGGAGAGCGGTCAGCCTATGGTTTGGATGTAAAACCTGTCAAGATGAGTGAACATGAGAGGCTGTTCAGTTCATTTGCAATCATCCCTGGCATGAAATTTAACAATAACAAGTGCCAGATCCTGAACCTGGGATGGAGTAACTGCAGGCACAAATAAAATCTGGGAGAGGAGTCTGGAGAGCACCCTGCGGGGAGTGCCCTGCAGGTGCTGGTGGGCAGCAGCTCAGTGAGTCAGCAGGGTGTGCCTGGGCAGCCAGAGGGCACAAACCCTGTCCTGGGGGCATCAAACAGGGCAGCACAGCCGGGCAGAGGGGGGATCATCCAGGCAGAGCAGGGATCATCTGGTGTGCTCAGCGCTGGTGCAGCCTCACCTGGAGTGCTAGCAGCACTTCTGGGCACCACCACTTCAGAGGGGAGGGAAAGTCTTTGAATGTGTGCAGAGAAGGGAAACAAAGCTGTGGAAGGGCTGGAAGATGTGTCCTGGGAGTAGTGGCTGAGGGCTCTGGGTTTGTCCAGTTTGGAGAAAAGAGAGGGTGAGGGGTGTCTTGCCTCTGCTGCTCCAGAGGAGGGGAAATGGAGGGGGAAGATGCTGATCCCTTCTCCCTGGCACAAGAGGGAGTGTTTCAAAGCTGCATTAGGGGAGGTTTAGACTTGACATCAAGAAGCATTTCTTCCCCAAGAGAGTGTCCAGGCACTGGAACAGGCTTCCTAGAGAGGGGGTTTATATCCTAAGCTTCTCAGTGTTTAAGGGGTATTTGTACCAAGAGCTTAGTAACATGCTTTAACTTTTGGTCAGCCCTGAAGAGGTTAGGCAGTTGGATTAGGTGATTGCCAAAGGATCCTTCTGAGTGAAATTATTCTATTCTAGTCTAGTCTAGTCTATCCTTGCCTCTCCTCGCCTCACTCCATTCCTGGGTCATGCCCTGTGTGTAATCACTGAAGTTCATCTTATATTCTTACTCTGATTGTGGTTGAGGTGCTACTTTTTCTCTGTGGATGCATTGAGTCTAAGTGCCAGCAAGTAGAGCCAGGGATCACAGCACAAACAACAGGAAGGGTTTTGTAGGCCTCATGGGTTATCACTCCTGGGTCAGCAAGAGTGGAGGCCAGGGCCCTGATAAGCATCTAAGGCCAGCAATTGGAGAGATCCATGTTGTGTATGTGTGCAAACAGTACAAATTTCGCTCTGGTGTGCTTTCTTCCTGATCAGCCAACAAGCAGCACAAGATCAAGCCTAGTATCTATATCTA
Source organism: Turdus rufiventris (assembly GCA_013186435.1). Taxonomy (NCBI): domain Eukaryota; kingdom Metazoa; phylum Chordata; class Aves; order Passeriformes; family Turdidae; genus Turdus; species Turdus rufiventris. The sequence continues at coordinate 327,347 of PYHW01009245.1, read as the reverse complement.
TGTGAAGTTCTACCTGATGGGATCTAGATTGGATTTTAGGAAAAATTTCTTCACTGAAGGGTTTGCCAAGCATGGGAATGGGCATGGGTTGCCCAGGAAAGTGAAGTAACTAAAAGATGTGTAGGTGTGGCACTTAGAGACATGGTTTAGTGGTGAACTTGGCAGAAGCAGGTTAATGGTTGGACCTGATGATCTTCAGGGTCTTCTTCAACCTCAGCAGTTCTGTGATTCTGTGAAATTCTGTGTAAGTTTGTGTATGCATTTGGAATATGTGCATGACCTTGCTACTGGCTGGATGTGGAGATGTGATCCTGTATTACCTTGTCTTAATGGGGCTATCAGATTTGGCAGCTCTTAGCAAGTTCTAGTTATTCTTTCTAGCTGAATAGCTGGAAATCTGAAATTTAAATATTGTTGATGGGAGGAGAGGTGAAAATTGGGTTGGTTTGATGTGTATGGGTATTTTTTTGGTGCTGGACATTTGAGAACAAAGAACTTCACAAATGATTTGCTATCTTTTACACAGATGAGTATTAACACAATATTCTTCGAGGTTTTCCAGTGCTAGGAACTGGGACTAGGCTTGCACTTACATTGGCCTTTCTCCATCTCTGACCTTTTGCTGTTGAATAAGAGCTTTGGTCTGTCCCCACTAAACTTTTCCAGGATACCTGAACTCTAGGATGGATGCCTGATAAATGATCCTAATAAAATAGCTTGGCTAATCTAATTATGAATGCAGGCTGCAGAGAAGTACACAGCTGGTTCTGCTGACCGTGCAGAATGCCGTTACAAATGCTGAAAAGTGATAAAAGTGTATTTATCTGAAAATAGCTTCTGGTGGATTTTATGTCATCTGCTTACATTGTGACTCACCTGGTGATCCTGAACTATGAAGCTGGAATGTAAAACAATGGATGACACATCATGTGAAGTTTGGCACAGAAACGTTCCTTGCACAGTTTTTCCAAAACAAAAACTCAGTGTGTTGCTGACCATAGAAATGCACTTCTTATGCTGTGTAACTATGCAGGAAAGGTTTTTGAAGTATTTGCAGATGTTCCATAGTACCTGAGCCCCTTTTCTTTTCCAAGAGCTTTGAGAGTACCGGAAGTGAAGAAAATCAAAACTACATTAGGTGATACTTTTTTTTTTTAAATGAGATAGTCACAGGGCTAGATACCACTTTCTTTGCTTCTTGGTCTCAAAGAATTCTCCTCTCAGCTGTCAGACTCTGTATTTCTGTTTCTGCTGGAGCCAGAACTGGCATTCTGCCCGGCTTCCCAAGACACTGCTCCAACCAGCTGGCCTCCTGCAAGAGAGGAACTTCTTTAACTTGTAATATGTGTAGCATATAGACCTTTGTTTCATAATAGCTCTCAGATGTTTGCAAAGAGACATTGTTTTAAGCCATCCTATTTTCTTACTGTTTGTTTTTCCAGCTTCTCTATTAAGTCACTAGATGAATGCAATAAATATCCTGAGAGTAAAATTAGCCCATGTTACTCCTAAACTACAACAGAACTATTCTGTGTTCATAAGAACATTACTATTAAAGCAGAATGGAAAGCAGAGGCTGATAGATACATCTTAAGAAATCCCTGAACTGAAATTGAAAAGCAAAAGATCTGTACAACGCATATCCCTTTATGGTCTTCTGGCCAGCACTACCCCTTTATTTATTATTTTTTGTTGCCACTGGAGCCATTGGTCTGTGCTGTGTACCAGGACAGCATTAACCTTGATTTTTCTTGGTTGTGAAAGAGCATAAAAAAACCAGAAAAAACAGACTATCTTCACTCATTTGTCTACTCTACCTTACATGGTCCTTGTGATATGCCCAGTATTGAGAAGTCTCTTTCCGATCTACTATGAACAGCAGCACAGACAATGTTTAAAAGTTCAGCCAAGGTAAAGCTTGATCTTGCTGGGCTTTAAGGATACATATGAGAAGATCTTCCAGTTTTGTGTGTTTTTACCACTTCCTGGCTTAGTAAAATATGAACCTTCTGAACTGATTGAAGACTACAGCTCTCTGCTACTGCTGCTCTCTGCCCTGCCCTTTTCTCCCTCTTGTCCTGCTTTCTCTCAGGCATAACAACACTGTTTGCACCTTACACTATTGATTTTTGTCCTGTTGCAGGTATTTGCATTTCTACAAAACTGCAGGTCTGAATTCCTGTCTTCTCTTACCTGGTCTGTTTGTTGCAGCCCTTCTCTCTGTCACGCTGCTTGGCAGCTGTTTCTACCTTTGAGACTTGCAAGTCAGCTTTTCCTGACTGGATGCTGACGATCCTGTCTGCAACTGCCCTGCCTTTGCTTCTCTAACACTAGGGTACAAATACAAGGCTTTGGTCAAATGTCTTCCCTTCCATGTGTTACTCACTTTATCAAGCTGCTTTTCACTCTGCTCAGTTGTTGCTCGGTTGATGACAGAAAACTGGGTAAAAGCATACACAGGCTTGTAGAGATCAAGTGCAAATTCTGTAATTCGGTTTATTAAACACCAGTTTTACTGAATGCATCAATTCAAAGGTTGGATTTTCAGTGTGATAAGAAATCCTCTGCATAGAGTGCAAGGACAATCAAATTAAAAGTTACAACTGTGCAAAAACCTGGAAAACTGAGATTGAGAAAATGCAGTCCAAATGCCTTACAGTAGCAACGGGGAAGGGATTATCTCTGTTTCCTGATGCTCAGTGCTGATGAGGCCACACCAGCCTGTACCCAGGGCTGCTCTTCCCAGTACTAGGTTGATGCTGACAAGCAGATGCAGTGAAGGGCCACAAGGAGATTCCGAAGGATCTGGAGCACATTCTGTTTATAAGATGTAGGTAGCTGTACTGATTTAGCCTGAAGAACAGACTGATTTTCATAGCCTTACTTTACTTAGGGAGTGTGGTAGAGAAGACAGATTCTTCTCAGAAATCCTCAGGGAGGACAAGAGGCAGTGGTCACAGTGCCTCTGTGAGTCCCAAATGGAGGAAAAAAGTTTTTCCTGGGGTGCTGCTGCGGGAAGAGGTTGCTCTAGGAAGCTGTGGAATCACCAATCTTGGAAGTTCTCCAAAATTTTCTGGACAAGGTCTTAAGTAATATGATACAGCTTTGAAGCTTGCTCTGCTTTGACCATGGGGTTGGGCTAGGTGATCTCAAGGGGTCCCTTTCACCCTGCATCATTCTGCAAGTCCAAACAGTATCCCTGAATGTTTCATTGTAGCAGAAGGCTGACTGTTAAAATTTCATTTAATATTAAAGAGTGATGAAGGGAGCATGTAAAAAAAAAAGTTATTTTTTCCTTCTTTCTTACCCCTCAGTTTAAATAGTTTGTGTTTGGTGAGCCTTCTTGCTGTGCCACTATTGTGTGATGATTGTTTTTGTGAGATGGTAGCTAAAATGAAATGTCAGTATGAGTGAGGACTGGAAACTATAATGTTGACCTTCAAAAGAATGCCAAGGTTTTTCTTAGCAATTACTGTCCTGAAAGTATAACCACTGGTAAAATAATGGGCCTGATATTAAAAGAGGATGCAAACTCAGAGTCTGCAGGGTGACAGAATTGTAAGCAATAACAACATGAGTTCATAAAGAATAAATCTTGCCAGACAATGTAATTGCTTTTTTTGATAGAATTGCAAAATTAATGATTTTAGGGAACCAAGAGGGAAGTAGGTATATGTTTACTTTCTAACATGAAGATTAATTGAAATTCACTTGTGTAGGAAGAAAAAGTTGGGTGAAAGATAAACAGGAGCTGATTATCAGCAGTAGTGCAATGGTTATGTAGGTTGAGAGTTAGACTGGAGTTGTGTAACATTTCTGTTAATGATATGACAGAGGGAGAGAGAAAATTCTCTTAATGAGCTTTGAAAACAAACTGGGAATTGTGAGCCTCAGAGCAGAAAAATAAGGGGGCGATGGGTTTAGACACATAAAGAGAAAATAAAATGAGATTAAACTTGTAGAACTGTTAAATCAGGAGAATGTGTGCTATCTGGAGCATATATCCTAAACCAAAGTGGGGAGAGAAATATTTTAAAGAGAGGCCAATCTGTGGTGCTGAAAATGGCAGCTGTGGTCCTAGAACCCCTTTTGAGCAGGGCACTCAGCCTTGCTCCTGCCTTTGTGCAGGGCCACCTTAAAGCCTTTGTCCAGGTCATGGAGCTTGAAGGGCAGAGTCCACTGTGCAGAAACTGACTTTCTGCTCTTGTGATATGTGCTTGAGGCTACTCCACACACTGTTAGAGCTGAAGGTGTGACTGCCCAGCTCCAGTTCTGTCTGTTACTGTTTAAAATTCTGCCAAGAGCAGAGTGAATGAGTTCTGATTTTCTTTTGGATGGTCAAGCTCATTACAGGGCTCTCCCTTCCTCACCTTCTGCACTGCCCAGGCTGCAGGATCTCCCCTCTGCCCCTGTGTAGGGCTGTGCAGGGTGAAAGCACAGTGTGCAGAATGTGAACCCAGCTGTGTGTGCACCCATTCTTCCTTCATGCAAGCGCCAGGTCAGCCTCGCGTCCTGTTCTGCCTTGCTGCTATTGATACTCCAAACACATGCTGCTGAGCATTGGCTTGGGTTTCTAGGGCTTGTATAGCACCCTGCCTGCTCCCTTCCCTCAGGTTTCACTGAGACGGTCTGGATGCATAAATCTTACTTCCTTAGAAATCCAGAGTGAGAATAAGTTACATGATTTGGGGAAGAAAGAGTTGCCAGGATCTGTTACTGTTGCCATATTGCAATTTCATTTATAGCTAAGAAAGAATTTTTTTTTTTTTTTTTAATAAGTGTGGAGACCAAGAGGCCACCAGGATAAACTGGAATTGACCACTGAATGACTTAAGTTTATCAATGTCCCCATTTCTTTTGGAGCTTAAAAAGAAAATTATTCTAATTTTCTGTATGTTCATCCCCTTTAAGTCTTGTAACAGCCTTATGTGTCTACTTAACTGTACAGACACGCTGAAATAACACTTCTAAAATTCTAAATGGCATCTGATCCTTTTAGGAGCAGTAGAATTGCTTATTGCCTTTTAAATCCATAGGAATGATATCCTGGGTATTTTGGGCTGTAGCAAGTTTTTTTTTCCCTTGGAGTTACAGCAGACAATGCTACTTTAACATAGAATATAGTCACTTGCTGTGGGAAGAAACCCTGTTGTCAACCTCCATGGCTACCCGGGTGAGCCTCAAAGAGATAAATCATGTCAGGACATAAAAATCCTTCAGATTCTCTAAGAATGAAAGGAATGTACAGCACTTTCGAAATATGTGCCTAGGATTCTTTACTTCATCATCAAAATTAATTGTGTTTTATAGTCGCATGAGTACTGGAAGTAGGGAAGTTAAAAATATTTTAGCTCTTTCAGCAGTTCCATCAAAAGAGCTCTTTAGCATTATTAGCACCCAAGGATCAAAACCATATTTGTTTGCCTTCTTCATATAGTATGCTGCTTGTGACAAAGCACAGCAAAGGAAACAAAACACTGCAAGGAAATGTTTCCGTATGCTAATGTTTTCCATTAGAACAGTTCATTTCAAAAAGGTTCGAGAAAATATGACTAATAATCCTTCCAAATCCCAAGGAAAATAATGCACCATATATGTCTGATGCAGAATGAAACATCTAGGGGGGCTCAGTCCCATGGCAAGACTGTCCATAACCATTAAAAGCTCTAACAATAAAGCAATTATTGGGGTATATGGCCAGATGTAGCACCATTTTGCCTTTTTTTAGTTTAGATGGATGCATCTAAAATTGTACTGGTTTGTCAGGTCTTTAAATAACTTTCCACTGTCATGACATAGTGGCAACAGCCAAAGAAACTCCACCATCTCTGTGCTCAAGGGTCAAGCTTTCTTCTCCCGTGTAAATAGTTTAAATTTCAGAAATTTACTCTTGAAGAGATTAAACCAGCTCTTCATCTGTGCAGCCAGTATATCTCCAGGGGCAGATGGATTGCCTTTAAATAATTACTAATCCCTGCTTTTTGCAAATGAATTACATTCCTTTCCTTGGGGAAGGTCCTTCATTCTGACAAATGTACTCTTGTATGGAATTCACACTCCAGTAGGAAAAAAAAAGCAGGTCATGGTGATAGGAAAGAATGGAATTTGTTGTGTCATTTCTTCTGTTAAAGAAGAAATTTCTGCTGTTAGAAGAAGACAGTAGCTAACAGATTAGAAGGGATAACTACCAAATAAAGTCACACAGATCAGACAGGCTTTATGATTTGCAGATACTCAATTGATAGGATGAGGATGTTCCTAATTTGTCAAATCTAGCTACTGAGAAGCAGCATCTCTTTTTCCCCCTCCTCATCAGTGGGACAGGAATTTCAATTTGCCAGTTTTTTAGTGTGTGCAACTGTAGTTCAAGTCACTGCTACTCCAAGAAGTTCAATGCCAGTCTTTCACAGTCTGAGTTCTGGATCTTAGAACAAAATGTTCAAATCTCAGCAAAGTCTAGGATGAAAGGAGATGCTGGAGAGCATGTTCAGGTTATGCAGGCCTCTGTCAAGCTGATTCTTAAATATTTCCAGTAAGGGAGATTCTAACATCTCTCTAAGCAGTCTGTTCCGGTGCTTAATTGTTCTCCCACTGATTTTTTTCCCCCTTATATCCAGGTCAGCTTCTCCCCTGAGCAACTTTTTTCTATTGCTTTACTTGCCAACGTGCATACTTGTGAACAAAGTACCACCATCTTCTGTACTGTTACTAAAAGGCATTTTTTGGCCTTCTGGAAAGTGAGAGTCTTAAGTGTGAGAGTCTTTTACATGTTAGGCAGCATGTCTGTCCTGACCTTAATGTCTGCTTAAAGCCCTAATATTAACATTTTATGAGGTGGAAGTTTTATTTCAAAACTGTGTGTAGCATCTCTTGAGGGTATCTTAATTTGGAATTCTGTCCCTAAGCATGTACCTTTTCTCTTCTGTAATAGAAGTCAATGCTTTAAGTTTTATTGAGAAATATGTGTCAAAAATATGTATCTGTTTTTTTCATTTCGAAGGGTCCCTGGTTGCCTTAAAAATGTGGTTTACAGATTATGCGTAAGAGCTACTGGTGACCAGCCTGTGAAATCTGAGAGGGAATCTGGTTCACAGAACTTTGTAGCAGTCTACCATGTCAGGCCTTCAGTAGTCTGAGGGTTTTCTTTTCAGTGCTTGAGAATGTAGGACACCATAGAAATCTGTTTCAGATTATTTGGTTTTTGAGCATTCGTTCTTTATAGTAAATTAAAAATAACTGGATCCTTAATATGAAGGATGCTTAAAATGCGTGAAGATAGTTCTGTGATAGATATTTTGAAGGCTTTGGTGCCTGGGAACAATTTGTTAGAAAAGAATTAATTATGCCTCACTCTCCGTTTCCTGCCTACAGCTTGTAGAAGGGAGTAACCCCATTACTGATAAACGTTTAATATAACAGCTTCCATGCTGTTGGATTAGAAACACTAAGAATTAGACAAGACAGCCTGTAATAAATAATACAGCTTGGAATTGATGTAGCCTTTTAGACTCAGATACCAATATCTGATAGAGAGAAACACAGCAGATGGAGTAGATAGGGACAAAAGTGAGATACCTGTATAAATGGAGATAAAGGTGTTATAGAACAGGTATAGGCACTCTTTGGGAGGCACTGAACTTTGAAATGATCCAGACACATTCTTAGCCTTTTTTTTTCTTTCAGCATAATGCATTAGCCCGGCATCTAATTACAGGACAGGTGCAACACATCATTCTGTTTGGAAAAATATTACATGTAAAGAGAAACTACACCTTGCAACTAATCAGCTCTGTTCCCTGTGTATGTTCAGAGATCCTGATTCTGTTGATTAATGTTTTGTTGCTTTTTGTTTCCTTTCATTTCCATTGGAGTGAGAAGAAATTTTTTCTTCTCTTTTTTGTTTAAACTTAACGTATTACAGTTTTCAAAACTTTGTTTTCAGTGTATGGGGCAGAAAGCATTCAAGTTGATTGAAAAGGGAAAAGCACAGGGAACTGACATGACTTAATTTAGCAATCCTTGAAATACAAGAAGTATGGGATTTCAGAGTGTAGTTCATGCAGTCAAGTTTGGTTGGAATCTTGTGTATTTCAAGTACTGCGTTTCTTCTGGAAGTGACAAACCTACAGAATCTTTTCATGATTGTATCTGCCAAATTACTTTGCTTCAGCTTGTAGAAGGGAGTAACCCCATTACTGATAAACATTTAATATAACAGCTTCCATGCTGTTGGAATAGAAACACTAAGTATTGTACAAGACAGGCTTGTAATAAAAACATTGGCACAGAAGTGGGGGAGGAGAGAGTAAGATATGGTCAATTTAGAAAAGTTGTGTTTCAGGTATGGGATGAGATGATGAGTTCATAAAACTTCCAAAAAGTGTCTGAGTAGCTGGAGAGAATTACTGTTACTTCTGAGAAAATATTTGGCTGGAAATGGCAAGTGCAACATAAGAAATGAGTATATGAGAAGAATCATACAGAAGGGGAACCCATCAGCTGGATAAAATCCTGGAAATTTTTCATTTTGGGAGCATTGATGTCCATACCTGCATGTATCTGTTTTATAGACATGGGGGTTGTAGAGTTAAAACAGCAACAAAAACAAACATAACATTACCAATGGATTGTATTATTGCAGATTTACTATTAGCTTGCTCTCCTGAAAGGAAGAAGTCTGGAAAGCCTTTTCAGTAAATTAGTTTAGATTTAAAATTACAGTAATTTCATGAGTATAAGGTGCACTGGAGTATAAGGCGCACTTCTGGGTTGCTGGCAAGTTCCCCTACTTTGTCCATATATAAGGCGCAGTGGCATATAAGGCACACTTTTATGCGAGGATCTGTGTGCAACAAAGTAACGAATTAGTGACAGAATACTGTCAGGTGCTCAATTTGCAGACAGTTTTCACAGATCAGCATAGCCTTTAAATGCATCCCCAGGTGCCCTCCCTGTGCCGTGGGCCCTGGCACTCCCTCCTGCCCCCGGCGCTGCCTGGCCCCGCTTGGCTCAGGGCTGCTGCGGGCTCACACTTCCGGGTTGGCAAATTCCCAAACTTTGTCCATATATAAGGCGCTTCAGGGTATAAGGAACACTTTCGGGTTCCGATCACAATTTCAGTCAAAAGGGTGCACTTTATGCGCGTGAAATTACTGTACTCTAGACTTGGACATTTAGGAGAGAAGAGAGAAAGATTGTATATGTATTCTTGCTATGGGCATCAAATTTGACTCCTGCAAGACATATTTGGATCCAAACTATCCTGTCTACCCTTACATGATACTGCATTTTGGAAGCCTTTAGTTTCATTCATGTTGTTTAAAACCCCATCTGGATACACACCATTTGCTAAGCATTTATGGCCATGTATTTTTGATAGATTCCCCTGAAACAGTCTGCAGAGCAGAGCATGAAACATCGTGTTGGTTGCTTCTGGAATAAATTGCCAGCATCCCAATTAATTTGTAAATGGAAAATATCTGCCTGTGATGAATTTATGAAGTGCAGCTTCTAAAGGCCAATTGATATTTTATACAATAGCTACTGCATGCTTGTGATACACCTAAGTAGATCAGAAAAAATTGAATGAAACAGTTTTCCCCTACAAAAGACACCTTTTTTGGTTTTTTTTTTTCTGCCTTTCAGATGCCTCTGAGAGGAGCTTTTGGAACGTTCTTAGTTTCTGACTGCTGATCAAGGGTATCTATCTTGGTTTTCTCATATCTGAGAAACAGTGATGACACAATTAAACTTTTTTAAAATGAAGTGAATGTGGGCTTGGCTTTTGGGAAAGAGTCAAACATGCTTGCATCCATTTTTGCACCCCATATTAGGCTCTGAATGCTTGGTATTGCAGCTAGCACACAGCATTCTCTCCAGTGTAAATGAGTCCTCCATAATGCAGATAAGGTCATTAAATTATGTTTTTCCATTATACTTCTGCTTTTACAAAAGCTTAATAATGAATATACTGTAAAAAGTTAAGTAGTTCCTACTGTAAACCAGGGAATTGAACTGCAGGATAGCTTTTTATGACTTGACAGGCAGGGTCATGTCAAACTGCTTTTTCCCCCCTTTTCCTTCCTCCTTTTGTCATTTTAAATCTCTCACACCCTTGTAACAAGAGCTGACACCGATCACAAAGCTCATGAACAGCAGCACTGTTACATAAACTTGCTGGATTATAGTAAGAGGGTTACCTTGTTTTCATTATTACACCCTTTCTTGTATCTCATGCAGAATAGATGAGAACCATTTAGCCTCGTTCTTGTGAGATGAGTAGGGTGGCTAAAATATCTGCCTCCTCTTGGGATTTAAATCTGACTCTGTTGTTGGCAAAGCAAAAAGCATTAATTGCATGACTGCTACGTTACAGGCACATCCTATTTTAAATGTTGAAGTTGACCACATCCTAGAGTGTTACCCACACAATGTGCTAGAAACTTTATTGTGAAGATAAATAAGCATTATTGCAAGGGCAGAGGCAGATGTTAAATATGATTATTTTTATAAATTTAATGAGCTTCAAGACAGGAAGGAGTCTGTGGATTTTGCTTAGGCTAGGTGTTGTGGAAGTTTGTTGAAAGCCACAGAAATGAATCCAGCCCAAATCAGCAGGATGGAATGTGGCTGTTCTGCGGTGCTCTGATCAGAACTTGAGAAGTGCTGTTAATGGCAATGAAAGTATGTTCCAGTTACTTTGAATTACTCAAAAACTATTTCTTACTAATTCAGCAACATCTTTCTTCAAAGATAAAAGGAGGTATGTGCTGGGATTTTTTAGGCAATGTAGCTTGGTGTCACAGTTGATAGACTGTGGTCAGAGCAGGCCAGCATTAGACTGAGGACTGAATGGCTGCAGAGACTAGACCCTACCCTTGTTTCCAGATATTTCTGCCCAGAGTCACACTGGGGGCCCAGCAGGGATGAACCTGGTACTGTGACTTGAAGTCAACCCTCTCTTACTGCCAACTTCATCTGTGAGGCCACTGCCTCTGGGCAGGTGCTTAACTCATTTGGTGATGTGACTCCTCTCTGAAATCTGTGCCTCTTTGACCTGAAGGTGGGACCTGGTTTTGCATAGAAATGCTGCTGGAAAACAGCCTTTTGATAATTCACAGATGTCTGGGGTGATGATGCTCCAGTAAGGCATTCAGTCTCCCACTTCCAGTGAGTCTGAGGTTGGGGGCTGGGGCTGGTGATGAGTAGCTGCCCCTTGAAGACATCTGGGTCTCTGCTATCCCTGACACAGTGGTTTTAAATGTCCCCATTCATGGAATGACACCTGTTTGTGTTTAAGTGCCAAAAAATGAATATTTTAGCAATGAAGGAATTCATTCAATTGTGAAAGGAATGTGCTTAGAAATGTTCCTTTATGGCATAACTGAGCAGGTTTCAGAGATGTGTGCTGCCTTTCAAAAAGGAATGCTTACATCATTCTCTTGGTTCTTTCTTCACATGGAGCCATTTATATGATGTTTTTTTCAATTTGTTGGTTTTTAAGTTTAATAGTTCTGCTAATACATAGACACCAGCTGCCAGTTAATTCAAAACAGCAGACTGCTGGTGAAAGACAGCCTCTTTAGAACAGATGTTAGAGAAAATCCACCTGATTTTGTTCAAGAGACTTGTACACGTTGGACACAGTTAAAAAAGATATTGTATTAATGAAATCCTGCTTCAGCATCCAAGGGGAAGAAGGGATGTCATCTCTCATGATAGTCAAAAACCTTTGGCTGTTTGCTAGCTTTCTTTAATCTGTAGTCAATATAGGAGATGTTAAAATCTAAACTGTCATTTAAAGTGGGAGTGGATAAGAAGCACTCAGATCATGTACTTTACTTCCACAAAAAATAGATGTTAAATAAGAACCTTCTCACTTCCTCGCCCCTGCTTTCTTTTTTTGGTCTTTAATTTTTAAAGCATGGTTTTGGAGATCTGATTTGTGATGTTTCCTCACACAGTGGTGTTGGGGATGTGATGCTGCTACCTTCCTGCCTCTGGCTGGTAGCTTTCTGGTCCCTTGATCTTATTTTTTTTGTATGGGAAGTAAGAAACATTTCCCTGCATACATTTTTTTTTCCTTTTTTTTGTGTGTACTGGATGGAGACAGCAGTTTGTACTACACATTAATGGATGGCCAAGGGTTGGTTTGGCTTGTGTCAGCATCTTTACAAGGGTTCCTCTCTTGAGGGTGGTCTTCCTGGTGACTTTACAAGGAATCAGTATCAGACTCATGTTACTGTAGTGAGAAAACTCCCTTTCCTCCTACAGGTAAGATACAAATTTAAATTACAAGGATTTTCCTGTTAAGCTCTGAAAAGTTCAACATTTTTAGAGCCGAATTTTGGATTTGAAATAGAAAAGCAGAATGGGGATGATGGAAAAATGTCTCTTGAACCTGAGAAACTTCACTTTCGTAAAGATGAGGTGTTGATAGAAACAGAATTAATTAAATTTATTTAGAATCTGACCATTAACTCTTGTCCTTTAAAAAGAAGATCTTTTAATCAGCAGATTGGGAAAGATTCTGGTAGAAATATGGCTCAATTAGAAAGAAGCCCTAAGATGGTTAACTGAAATTATTAGGGAATCAGAGAATTTTCAATAACAGGACATGCTGAAAAGTGCTTAGTTTAATGAAAGACAATAACATAGGATGTAATAGAGGATTACAAACTAATGAATTATGGGATGAGGATGAATATCCAGACAGAGGATAGAGCTGGAAAGCTTAATAATGATAGTGAATAAGAGAAAGATGCTGGGTCATTGTAGCATAATGCATATCTGTGGAACTCACTGCCTTAAAATATTGAGGCTAAGTTCTCAGATGAATTTAAGGATTAGCTGTTGATGGAGATGAAAAAAATGTATTCATTGTTACAAAAGATGAGGTAAACACCCTGTAATTAAAAGGGATACAGATTCTTAAGCTAAAAGTCATAAACAGACTGTTCCGAAGCATCTGTTAAGCTCTGCTGCCCAGTAGGATAAACCTGTCTCCTTGGGCATATGCTGTTCTTTTTGCCCTCATATTTCCTATTTTCTGTCACCTGCTAGAGGGACAATTGGTAAGGTAGTTTTGGGACTTCAGAAAAAAACCCAACAGCTTGTTTTTTGGGTTTTTTTCAGAACCAGCTGTTAATGTTTGTTTTTCTATTTGGATATTAGACTCACTGTGTGGTATGATTTGACTTGCTCCACATATGTTCACTGCAAAGCCCAAGAAGACTCTGATTTTCAGGATTCTTAGAAACAAACAGTAAAATAGACTTCCTGGATTTTAGTTCTTAAAGGTGAAATTCACGATGGTGAAGTGCTTCTTTGAGATCTAGCATATTTCATTATGTTTGTGAAGTGAAAACCAAATCCCAAAAGATCCCTGTATACAATGTGAATATTTTGATTTAAAAGCTTAAATGTTGGTAACAGGATTTCCATTTTCTGTTCTGTTTTTCTGTGGCTTTGGAAACTCAGATATTCTTTGTGCTCAGTCTGAGGGCCTCTGAGAGAGGTGTGAAGGTGTGACATAATCAAATTTTCTTAGTTTTGTACCTCATATTGCACTTTAATCTACATGCCCCACATCTCCTGTGCATTAGCATATCACCTCATCATCTGCAATTGACCACAGTGGGTTAAGGTTCCTGACATGATTTACAGCTAAGTTCTCTGTACAATTTGGAGACAGAATCTCATTCTGTCTCCGGTATGAAATCCTAAATGAGAAGTTTCAGCCACATGTGCATTGTTAGCAGTAAATGGTTTTTAGTGGAAATCCCAGGGACCAAATGACAGAATATTTGGCACAGGATCTTGTTTTCTTGGCCATCCAGCCAGTGAGGACCCCATATTAGAAGGATAAACTTGTCTCACTGGTGTATGTTAGTATAAACTAGTAACTATTAATCTAGGCCATTCAAAGAGATTTTACTTCTTTTTTTACCTCTTTACTCAGGGGAGGCAAGGAGTATTACTTATCAAAGGCAACCATGAGCTGCTGTGCTCTTGATTTTGTCATAGAAACAGATTAATTTGTTTCCTTTCCAGTAACAATGTAAAGAAGTCTAATTTCTCTTGGTGAATTCAGGAGTAATGGAGGTGGGTATTGGATTGAGGCACCTAGACACTCAATTCCTGTATCTATAGGAAAACATTATTTGCCCCTCGGTCTCCAACTCTGCCTCCTCAGGGGTGCTCCTTCACACAGTTCCTGCATCCTGAGTACTGTCCCACTCCTGTCTCTCTGCAAGGCCTCCTGTTTCTTCAGCCATGCCAATGCTAGGTGGAGTCCCAGAATATGGAGTTCAGCCTCCAAAAATCCATCTGAGCATCCTGGTTTTCCTTCCAGCTTATGCTGTATGCATATTTACCTATCCCAGATCCTTCTACCTGGCCTCTGGAGCTGTCTTTCTTCTGCAGGAGGTATTGATGATCAGGGGATGCTTTTTGGATGCTTTTGGTTGTTCTAGAAGGTGAAGAGAGAAGGGCCTGAGGTTGTTGTCTCTCACAAAACATTGGGATTGTTCGCTGGTCAGATCACAGGCACCAGCTGTGAGTAAGCCTGTTTCTTAATGAATCCAGTCTCTCCCTCCATCAGCTGTCTGTCCAGTAAGCACCAAAGGAAATGGTGGTTTTCTGGCCATAAGAGAAATGGCTGCTTCTTATGCTAGTAGGGAAACTAAGTGTGCATTCCACTCTTCTCTGAATACTTGGCAGTGATTCTTTTTCAGTATTTGTATCAAACAAGCTGTTCATATAGGCTCTAAATAATGTGTGAAGCTATGATCAGCGATCGGAGAGTCCAAATCTGAAGTTACAGTAGTTCTGTCTGTTTCTAATGGAATATTTTTCTTAGTGGAAAATGAAAGTGTGTCAAAGGTTATATATGGCTTGGGTTATTTAGTTCAAAAAAAACACAGGCAGATTTGAAAACTTGTCTACCACACAAAGTTGTCCTTGAAATCACCTTGTTTTTGTTCAATCCCATGACTGGCAGAATACTTTGTATTTACAACATCCAGGCTGGAGCTTGGAGAGTGTCAGGATATCAGAGTGTCCAGATTTTTGGTTATAAATTCTGCAGCCTTGGAAGACCTGAGAACTCCAGGCATTTTAACTTGCTGGAGTCTCTAATTTTTTTGGCATGGAACCAAGAGCATGGAAGACCTGAGAACCCCATGGTTTTGTCTCTCATGTGATCCTAATTTCAGTACAGTTCTTTTGGACAGCCTTTTCCCTTTAAGCTTATTCCAAAATCAGTATTGGTTTGTTTTTATGTTTTTAATCTGAGCTTTCAGCTGTATGCAGCTGTATGTCAGGTGTAAGCTGTTATTTTCGACTCTTGTTCCTTAACTCCTTCTCATGAACTTCCAAGATTCAGAGCAGTGACTGGAAAGATGTAGTCACTGAGTTTATACTCAGCAATCTCTGTTCTTTGCCTAGCTAATGTACCCTGAGGAAGGCTTGTGAAATTTAGTTCCTGGTCAATATAATTCGAAAGAAAAGACTGAATTAAGAACCGTATCCTTTGAACACTTGGTAGCATATGCATTTGCACATCTCTCTGCAGGGCTCAGTATTTTTCTGAAGTCATGAGGTAGGGTTACTAAAACTCATGATTCCAAAAATAATTAATTTGAGAATGGTGCAGTGGTTAGTGAATTAGCTGAGGATGTGTGAGACACAGATTTGGTTTGCTCTTCTGCCGGCAGTTTCCTATTCATCCCCAGCAAACATTTTGCTCCTCGAGTTCTCCATATTTAAAATAGTGACAGTAGCATTATCCTACCTAATAGAAATTGCAAGATAAAATATATAATAAGATGTAAAATGGCTTGTGTACCATGGTGACTAGAGTTTTTATTTTTCCTTTTTTAAAAACCCTAGAGTTTTATATTTCATTTTCAGCAATCATGGGAGACACAACAAAAGCTTAAGATATTTTTGCTCAGCCTTCAGTATTTTTTCCTATTCTTGCCTGTAGTAATCCCTCTCCCTCTCACTGGGTCAGCAAACTCACTGAAGGGGAATGTCAAGTAAAATTGGTTTGAAACTTCTAAAAGGGGGAAAATAAATTAATTTTTTTCTATATTGCTGTTATACCTTTTATATCTGTATTATGTATTTTAAAATCTGTGTTTCTGTGTTTATAAATGTGTTTTTAAACTTGCTGTTTAAACTTGCAGCTTTTGCTGTTTGGCAGCACTATTCCATGAGCCAGTTGTGCAAAAATAGCTGAGGAGTGTAGAAACAAACAGAGGGGTTCAGGAGCACTGTAGCTGGGTGTAACTGGCACTGAAGTTCTGGTGGGATTTTAGCTACAGGATGATAAAAAAAGATGGAATCATTTGTGAAATTCACTAAGAAATGAAGGTGCTGGGATGTGTGCTTTGGGGACTGTGGTGGACTCTTCCCAGCAGGGAACCAAATAAATCGGTTTCAGTAGGAGAGCCAGCCTACGCTTTTTGACCATATTTCTATACCATTCCTTCCCATTTTTTGGCTACACCCATTGTGACATTGGTTTTCACGTTTCTGCTTTCTGGAAGTGGCCTAAATTTTTACCCTTAATATTTGGAAGAGCCATTAAAATGTGATGGATTGATGTTTATTGCCTTGTCCCAGGCATATACATGTGGGACTGAAATGATTTTCTTGATGTGAAGGCATCACTCAGCAACAAAATTCTGTGATTCAGTAATCAAACATTAATGAACTACAGAGTGAGCTTTTGAATGTTTTTCATGCCCTGATTGCTAAACAGAGGTAAGATCTGTAGTGAAGCAAAATGTGTTTGTCCTCATGCTGAGGTTACGCTGTTGAGCGGGACCCTGAAAGGTGCTGTTGCCACGCAGCAACACCTTCTGCTGAAGTCTTGCTCAGAGGCAGAGTTGAGTGCAGTGGCTGGTCAAAACACAGCTGGACGAACTGCTCACAGCTTTTACACCAGTTATTTTTTCAGCAAATAAGCAGCCCCGTGTGGTTTATTAACTGAGCTACCTGAACTCTGAGTTAGAGTTGCAGCAGCAGGAGCTGGCTTCTGATCTGTGCAGACGCTCTGTGGCTGCAAATTCAAGTGGCTGAAGGTTACTGAGGCTTGTAAAGTCTCTCTCGTGGCCGCAATATAACCATAAGAGAGTCATATGTTTTCTTGCTACACAGCAGGGGAGAGGCTGATCTGGAACCGGGTTTTCCCCACTGCTCCTTGCTCAGGTCTGGATTTTTAAGCTGTTGACTTTGGTTGGGAGTCTTCAGAAGTATAAACTGTGCTGTAGATCTGTCATGGAGATCTCTTAATGGAAGGAACATCAGAGGTAATGGTGCCATAAACCAGTATTTTGTAGTATTTGGAGGGAAAAATAGAAAACTGGAAAACTTGAATAAGGTCTAATAATGAAAACTTGAAACAAGAAAGGTTGGAGGTATAGTTGTTTTTCTTTTTTTTTTTTCTTTAATCAGTAGAAAGTGTCTACTATTTACAAATGGTTAGAACATTTATGAACATTTTTTGCTTATTACAGAATATTCTTTAATTTTTTTAACCTTGAGGAGGGCAGATTAATTATTTTTGTCATGTACGTTCAATGGGAAGGCAAATACTTGTATTGCATTAATTTTCACAGTGAACAGCCTTTTTTTTCTATAGCTAGTCTAAGTCAGTGTAAATTTTATGGCAAACCAAAGGGTGCAAAAACTAAAAAGCTAAAAATGCTTTAAAGTACTAGTGTGTTCTCACAGTTTTTTGGCTGAGAGCTCAGTTTTGTATGAAAAGCGAAATCCACTGAAAATATCTAGATGCAGCATTAGTTTGCAGTGCTACAACTTTGCACTTCCAGTGAGTGAATTTCAAACAGAAGAGTTTTTTTAGTCTTCTAAACCCATACTCAGACATTTGTCTTGTGTTTCAATGTGAGTTGTTCTGCAGGCTCTGGTGTTTGAGGCAGGTACCTGGCCATGACCTGCAAGTTGCTTCCATGTTTTTTGCTGAGAACATTGCTTCTTGATATCTGCTTACAGTGAAGTTTGTATATGCACTGTAGACATGTGTAGAAATGCCCATTCTACTTTGGTCAGTGTTAATTTATCTTTTTTACTTGGGTGTTTTGTGTGTAAATTTTTCTGCTGTCACACACAGTGCTGAGCAGTCGTCCTGCAGTTGTCTTTCTGATGGACACATTTGATGCAAGGAGTTTTGAAATTACTTTTGAAAAGCAAAGTGAACAAACATTGTTGATATGGGCTTGGACCTGCCCGTTGTTAAAATCTTATTTTAGAGAAGAAAAGGTGAGAGAGACAGTTTACACATTCAAGTACTGGGCATTTCATGTACTTTGTTGGTGGAGGGATCTTTTAGCAGAAAAAGCCTGTCAAGAAGGGTACAGCACTGCTTTAGGGTGTTGATTCTGATGTTGGTACATAAAAATTACAGAATTTTTAGCGGCTTTTGACAAGATATATGTAATATTGAATAAATGTTACATAGTCTTTTTTCAAAGATACCTAATATAACCATTAACAGTGTATTTTAATGTGCATGTGAAGGTGTCAGTTGAAAATTGCATGGAATTTTGCTTTTCCTGGTAGCTGTATTTCCTTCACAGTGGCCTTCTAATGTGGTTTCTTTCTTTATAGAAAGAAAAGAATAACCTGTATTTTAAATCTGCTACAGCACTTTGCACCATTGGTGCGCTGCTTTTGTGCTTATGACAAAATGACGAATTTGGAAGTACAGGGAGTAGTGACCTGAAGTGTTCCTTTTCCTCCCCTCCCGGCACTTGCATGCATGTGTGCAGGCACACGTGCACAGTCGTGCCCTCCCCTTTCAGAGTCCTGGCAGGCATCTTGCACTCCTCTGGGGAAAAGAAATGTGGCATTTGGGTCAGTGTTTCTAGCTCACAGAGGACCTGTGATGTAAGATGGCTTATTGCTGTACACAACAGGAATCTCTGATGTACTTGTTAAATAGCGTGCAAAGAGCTGCAGGCTCAGATCCCCTTACATTTCAGGAGTTTTAAGAATTGAATGATGACCTGGTAAGAGGCAGCAGCTCTGCTTTTCCGGTTCTGGTTAATTGTATCACAGGTGATGGTGTCGCGTTGTGTGCGTGTACAGCTGAGATGTGTGCCTCAGCAGTGTATGCTGGGTGCTAGCCTATTCCCATGGCTTGTCCTGTGGGACTTGTTTGAGCCAGGAAAAAACATAAGTCGCTCTTAATGAGCAGAGAGAGGTTAGCACCTGTCTGTCTAATCCATACTTTCTCTGTATTTTATTGCATCTAAGGAATATCGCTGCCTAACGCTTCTAGCGCATAAACAGCTAAACAGTACTTGACATTTAAAGAGATTTTCTGTTGTGCACTTGTATAGTCAAGAGTAATTCTAATCCTATTAAAGATATTATGTCATGGAGGCGTGTCCTGGAGGAGAAGGCTTGTGCTAACTGGCCTGATGGAAAGCAGAGGGGAGGGGCGAGCAGGAGGGCGGATTTATTACTCGATAGTTAGGTCAGGGATTTCTGTGGGAAATGCCCAGTGGTTGCAGTTGCTGATGATTTCACGGCAACAGCAGTGAAACACAGAGTGCGCTCCGGTAGCTGGTTACTGAATGAGACACTGCAAATGGGTGGAAAGAAAAAAGACAGCGTGTGAGAGAGAGTCAGAGAGACACAGAGAGGGAAGCTGAGAGCAAGGAAAGTGCTCTGGCTCGAGGAGAGTCTCCCAGGTGTACTGCAGAAGCTTTTTGGAAATGGATGCAAGGACCATCTGCTGCCTATAGATTAGAGGACTGTAGACTAGGAGTGCAGAGAAAGAGCTTATGGCTCTTTTTAATAAAAATCAAAGTTCTGCATAACTGATTCATCAAGATAAATCATGAGTGTGTTCTTGCATGGGATATTAATGTATAAATCCATGCTTCAGACAGACAGAATACAGCCTATATTGCTGTAAAAAAATAAACCAGGCAAGAATGCAGTGAATAAATTCTGCAGTGATTATCTGATTTATGTACGAAGAAAAAGAGAAGCAAAACACAGACAGCTCTTAGCGCACTGTGGCATTTGCAAGGCACTGCATTTAATGCTGAGAGATGCTATACATTAAATCTGACAACTGTGAAAAGAGAGATCATGGAGAAGTCAAGTAGTGAGGATTCTTCAATTCACCGGAGTCCATCTTTGGATAGCAAAGACTCAGATTTTGCTAAACCTTCTACCTCAGGGAGGCAATTTGGTCGAGGTTTTACTGCAGGAGCTTTCTATGGTACAACTGGATCACGCACACAGAGCCACACTGGGGTCGGAACCGGGACCGGCGCTGGGACTGGAACTGGCGTAAAAAGTGAAAAATACAGTGCACCCAAAGGCAGCAAATACGTGGTCTTTTACCTGGATCTATCCTTTGTTTTCCTTTTAGAATTTAAGAAGTGCAACATGGCAAGAGGCTGCCTGTGTTGTTTGAAATACATGATGTTCCTTTTCAATTTAATATTTTGGGTGAGTACTGCCTTTTCAGTTGCCTTCATCTGTTAGTGTATCCTGTACTGCTGCATTATGTGTATAGTGCATCTTTGAAGCAGTACAGTAAGTTCTCTCCTCCCCTCCCTCTCTCTTGTACCTGCTTGGAATATTTTCAGTGTTAAACTTGTGTCTATTGGGAAATGCACATGCTTTCTGTATCTTTATTGCTACCTGGTTACTGTAATTTGGCTTCTAATTGCTCAGACTTCTATTCTAATGTGCCTTGAACTGGGCTATATGAGAAAGGGCAGAATTGTTGCCCTTTAAGGAAGACCAGAATTATTGTAGCATTAAAATCCTGCAGTGGCTGGATTGTTGCATTCTGTTGTAATACTTGTTTTGCAAAAAGCTGAAGGATAATTTTTAAAGTATATTTTCATTGTCACCATAAACCTCATTTGCTTTGTGTAAACTTCATTTGACAAACTGCTTTTTCATTTGAAGGAAGTTCTGTCCCATTTCTCCAATTAAAAACAGTAAATCATGTATGTTCTAACATCTTAAGGTCTCAGCATAAATGTAAAGTGCCTGGAATGGTGAATTAATTTGGATTCAATTTCAGCAGCAATTCTACACATTGGTGTGTGAAGTTGGAGACTTGCACTTGCTTCTCAGGCATCAAAATTGATTTTCTTCCATCAGCCAAGAGGCGTGAGGAGTTGTAACAATGAATGTTTCAGCCAGCAAGTTAAAAGCATAATGGCTACTTTGAGCAAAGTATTGTCACATACAAGGGAGGGAGGATAAGTTAAGTCATCTGCCAGCTAAGCATCCTTTTGTACAGTTTTTATAAGGAAATCACAGGCTAATTGAAATACTGAGTATTCATGACTATAACCCCATACTAAATGGTTTGCTTAGTTTGAAAGCAAAGGTCATTACTTTCCTGGTGGTTAAAAAGCTTGGGCACATGAACAAAACCATTCATGGTTGTCATCCAGAAACGTACAGTAAGCTTCATAAATAAATGAAAACACCATTCTGGGATTTATTTTGGAAAAAGGGGCATTAGCAGTCTAGTTCAAATAGCTACCTCTGGTGTACAGATATCATTGTTCAAATTAGGAGCCTTACTAGCAGGTTCTCTGTTTATCTTGACCCACTTACTGAAATAACCTCTAAGAGCAAGAGTTAATGGGAGATTTGGTACAGTGTTGAACCGCTCACGCAACAGTGAGCTTTTATCAGTAATAGACTGAAATCCCACAATTACTGAACTTGTGGGCATCTTATTGAAATAAAAAGATAGAACTGATCACTGAAGAACATCAGATCAAAGTTCACTTAGGATTTTTTTTCTTTTTCTGTACACATACCCTACTAGAAAGTTGCCATAAGTTTTTTTTTAATAAGTAATTTTAAACACACCATATTTATATAAAACTGGTTATTTGACTCAATGCTGCATTACACTGACAGGTTGAACTATTTTTTTTTGTATCTGTATGTGATGACTGGTTTTAGAAAAGCTTTTATCTGGTCTCATTACTCATGTCCTCTGTGATCTGTTATGTAGGTGTCTCTTACTCTTTACCTCCTTAGATGCAACATCTCTGATTATTTGCTTCTACCCAAGCAGCAATTTTCTTGACTCTGCATCAGACCTTCAGAGTCCATTTTTTCCATTCCTTGAACTTGCAAGAACATTTCAGACTTCATCTGTGTGCTCATCTCTGTCTGCTCAGCTCCCACTGGACTTTTATACAAACACATTGCTGCTTAGGTTAAAACTAGCCTACCATCTGGAACAGTTCTCTAGTGTCCTGTGCTTCTTCAGTTCTTACTCTTGCCTTTTAATCCCCTTGACACTCTTCTTACCATGTCTTATTTTATGAGGCTTATATCACTTTTCTTTTTGTTTCTAAACTTTATTACCACATCTCTATCCAATATTCTAGAAATGCCTTATTTTTAGTGTAAATTATGCTATTCAGAATGAAAATAATGCTCTGGCCTGGTGAATCTGAGAGATTATTGAAAAATGCTAAATGCAAGATGTCAGGTACTTTTCAATGTATTTTACAACAGACATGTGATCCTTCAGCCTGGTTTAAATTGCTCAGAAGTCCCCCCTTCATCACTGTGGCTGTCCTATACTCAATTTTGCAAGACAGAATGATGTTCCTGTGCATTCTTCCAGTTTTGCTGTATTCTTTTTTTTTTTTTTTAATCAGCTATTTTATTGTTTGAGACATTCAAATGAATAACATTATCCTTTGACACATGGAAATGCAATTAGAATGAAGCATACTATGCTACGTGTGTTCTGTAGTTTGCCACATCTGGCTTCATACCTGGAACCTCCACTAGTTCCACCGTGACTGTCTGAGAGGTTGTGAATGTTTGGCTCTCTGTGTGCTCCTTGCTGATGCTGTGCACCTACAGCATCTTTCACTTCTGCCCTGAACTCTCCTGCTGGCCCAGCCCTGGACTCCCCACACAGCTCTGCCCTTCACTCCTGCCCTGCCCTGAAGCACTCTCTGCTATTTCAGTCCTATCTTTCTTCTTAACCTGCTTTTTCCATTCACTGTTCTCACTGCTTCCTTCTGAATTTCTGTTAAGAAACCCAAGTCCAAAAATGTGAAGCTGTGGCCTGCTCTTGAGCAGTGACTATCATCTTTCCTAAAGCAAGGTGATTTATTTTTAAATAGAGAAGCTTCATTTTTTAAACATGAAATTTCCTGAACTGTAATTTAAAGCAGAATGAGGCTAGTGGTCTTCAGAGATGAGGAGACCACTTCCACACTGTTACCATATAAAATGGTGCTTGTCAGATGCTTCCTCTGAAAATGAACACAGGAGGTGCCCTTTGGGATCCCAGGATGCTGGGCACGATTTTTTGGAATGATCCCCAGAGGAGGATCTTCTGTAGGAAAAGAGGAACCTTTTTCCATTATTTCTTCTTGAGGCAGAGAAATGGGGCCTAATCTGTCCCTCATGGGCCAATGAGCTCCACTACTCTTTCAGCCTTGCAGCTAACTCACACAGATTTGACAATTAATTATATGTGAATATTATATATTACACACATTATTTTACATACAATGTATTTTACTTATTTTAATGTGTATCCATAGATACTTACACATAGTTGTATGTTTTGAAGTGATGGAGAAGTGCAGTAGTCAGTGGATTCTCTCTGCACTTTGTAGCCAATGTGCTGTTACTGTGATAGCTGCAACCAAGAGTTGTAGCAAAAATTCAGTGTCTGTGAATTCAATTCATGACAAGAAAATACAACTTTTGAAAATTACTAGCATGAGTATCAGTTAACCTGGAAGGATCACCTAGGAGTTGTACAAAGCAAATTTGTCTAAGTGGGGCCTAACAGTAAGTTGGAACAGAAGGTGTTTCTCCACTGAATTACTGAGAGCTTCAGGTATTTCTCTGTGTCCCTCTGATTCTTAACAGTTGTTCATGGCCATCTGGCATTGCTTTCTTTCAGAGATTAGGAAAGTCTGAGCTGAGGGTTAAGGAAGCTTATAGTATTTAATTGTGTGGCTAGGATGATGATTTACACTGAATTCATCCTAAGAGCATAATATGTTTTGCAAAGTGACTGGATGGACAACTACAAATGTTAATTGATTTAGTTTGCCTTCAAGAATATTTATGTGCAAACATGTGGAGATTGCAAAGTAGCCGATATGCTCTGCAGAAGAAATAAAGTATTGATTTTTGCTTCTACAGATAGCAGCTAAATTGTCAAAGAAGATAACTACCAAATATAAACATTAGGGTATATGTCTTTCTATGGGAGATTTCACTTCATTGTTATTAGAGAAAAGGATTACAATAATTATTTTCACAAAATGTATCAGAAAATATTACTGGTTATAAAAAAGAAGTTCTACAAAACTTGAATTTAAAAAAAAAATCACACATGAAATGAGAAGTTCATATGGTCTTAAAAGGAAAATTCTGAAATGACTGGTATAAGCTACCAAAAATTCACTAGAGAACTTTGCAAGCAGTCAATGGTCATGGTTACATTTTATCTGGTTCTATTAATTTATCGTAGGTTAATTAGTCTGCATACAGTGAAGCATTAAAAATAAACATCTTGATAGTTTTTACTATTGCTTAATTTTAATATAAAATGCATTTTACTAGGAGCTAAATAGCGAGATTATTAAGCCTGATCTTCTGTGTTTCAAGAAGAGCTAAGGAAAAGCTAAGGATAGTCAAGAAAATGCTTAATGGGGTTTATTTGTTAAAAGTATTTAATTTTAAACTACTGAAAAAAATCTGTAAGAGTAATACCTATATATTAATGTTATAATTAAAACCAGAAGTTATAAGCAGAAGTTATAATCTATCTAATTTGAGTCAAATATACAAATGCAGTTATTTAATATTTACTTTCAAAGTAAATTTTGCACTAGCATTTTCCTTTTACTGAAATGTAAGTTTAGATGAGAAAAACATGAGCTGGAAACTTGCTGGTCCAGCAGGAGTAGCAAAAAGTCAAATACAGCAAATTTTACCCTGTTGCTCTGTAATTACAGTAATGGATAAAGACTGTTGCTCCTGGAGAGTACTTTTTGCATAATTATTCAATTTAATCCTATAGCAGAAGTAATTAATATTTTTTCTATAGATTAAAACCAATGTTGTGCATTAATCAATGATCATAAGAACAGTAGTACAGCAGCCATGCAGATGACTTTTACTGAAGTCTCAGATCATACTAAAAGAGAGGGAGGATGTCCATTGTCTGGGTCTGGCTGCTGTCAAAGCTCTTGGTACTGTAAAGCAGCTAACAACTTTAGAATGGTTTGCATAAGGTAATCCATAGTTATTAATGCCAAACTGGAATAAATAATATAGTGCACAGTTTAGACTGAAGGACAAAGCTTTAATGCCTAACTGAACCTGTTGGACAGACAGTTAAATCATGTGAAGAGACTTTGTCCCTACAAATAACTGAAAATTAATCTCTGAGGTTTAAAAGGGGTGGACAGTTTGTCCCTTAAATCAGAACAAAATTGCTAACGACAAACAGCTTTGGAAAGGACACACATTAAATTTCTCTCTCTTTTGTTGCCCTCCCGCTGGCTGCATTATCTGATATTCCCCATTTTCTTTCACAGGGGATAATGACAGGGAGAGACAGTGAGTGACCCTGGGATGCTTGTCTCTTGACATAATAGTGATATTTACTTCTGTTGTATTTTCACTCTAATGACATAAGTGTGGTGACAGTTGCTGTACAATACTATGAAAAATGAGACTATCCAAAAACAACCAACCAGAAGCAACAGAAAAATCCCAAACAACCCTCCCCCCAACAAAAAAAAACCCTACAAAACAACCACATCAAAAACCCAAGAATAACCAGCGAGACAGTGAATTCTGGAAAAGCTAATATTTTCAGTGACATTAGCAGGAGTGGTTTTTTTTTTTTTTCTGATAGGGATTTAAAAAGCTGTGAAAAGATCCCAGCTATTGGTTTTAGTTTCCTCTCAAATGGTATAGCACTGTTGGTATCCCTATGGAAACATGCACCTCGGTGGGGGTGAAGTATTAGATAAACATTTTAGCATGACAGTGTTTTGGCTGGGAGAAGAAAGAAAGGTAATATTGAGTTCAAACAGTGTGGTGTCCTAATGAATGGGAGGTAAATGAAGTCCATTTGTAACTAGCATTATGGCATTACAGAATAATATTAAAACATTATTGGAGACCTGAGACTAGTTTTAATTTAAAATATTGAGGTTTGCTTGAGAGTCACACTGGTTAATCTGGGTGGTGAGGGCCTCATGGCTCGTTTTATGGCCTAAGCTGTATGAACTTGATAGGCAAGACATGAGATATGGCGTTTTTTGCAGTGTTCCTTTCACTAACTACTCTTTGTTAACACTATATTTTATTTAGGTTCTTTTGGGTATTTTTGTAGGTATAGGGGATTTAAAAATTATTTTGGTTTTCCTTCAGTGTGGAAGCATTTTCATTCTGGCTGAAGGTAAGTGTGAGAGCCATTTGTGTCTGTTATTTTGTATAAACAATGAGTTGATTCATCACTCAAGACTTGTTGTACACCACTGTTGTAATGTGGCCTGTTGGACAGTTTGATAATTTGTACATGAGGAGGTTTATGGTCATTGAAGATGAGAAGCACAGTAACAATTTCGAGTTGGAAAATAAATTCCTCCCCTCCAGTTCTCCCTGTGCCTTTGTACTCCCAGAGTTTAATCTTTCTTTAAAACATATGACTCAGGTTCTGTTCCTTGTATCCTTTAAGGACATGAGGATGACATTAAACAAATCAGTGTGTGACGTTAAACAAGTTTCTTCAGCCTTCTGTGTTTTCAACTCCCCTAACTTTAAAAACAAGAATGTATCAAATTTCCATACAGCGATGACTTATTGTCAATTTTGAATAAGGGTAATAACTGTGATATTTCCTGCTTAATTCTGCATTCCTAGACCCATTTCAGTAAATCACTTGGTGGGGCCTTGGTTAGCAGAGTCCCTTTTTGTCTGCTCCTGCTACCCCCCAGGTAAGTAGGTCTGTAAGAGGCCCATCCAAAGGGGTATAATCTTTCTCATGAGGATGAGCTTGTAACTCCATTATCTGGCTGTCCAAGGAGGCATCTAATTTGTTTATTTAAACACTGCTGACACAGAACAAGACCTGGGTAGAAAAGATGGGATGATGCATCCTGGAAAGTAAAGTGTGGTTTATTAGGGTCTTGCTGTGCACATAGTTGGGATGTTCCTAAAGGGTAGTCAAACAGCCAGCGATGTTATGCAATACTATAGGTCCTCTGTGTTTATAATATGTAAAGTTACCCGGCCTTTCAACAACTCATGAACACTCTGAACAAAAAGAAGAATTCCGCTGTTTATGTTAGGCTTTGCTTTAAATATCTTGCAGAAATAAATGAACCACACTTCCCAAACAAAGGGAAAAGACCTCCTATGGCTGAAGGTGTATTATTAGACAGTGAATGTTTGCTGAACCGTTTGGAGACTTGTCACATAAAACTTAATAGTTTTAATATCACTTTATAGAAATGACTGCAGACATTGAACTGAAAGCCATTTCAGAACTTCCTGACACAAATTAGCTTTAAATCCACTCAGATCTCCATTTAGCTTAGTCCCTTGCTGCTTAGGAGCAACTTAAATTGTGGAATTTATTCAGCAGAGATAATTGAACTTCCAGTTGTTTGGAAATTTGACTGTAATGATTGTTCTTCCCTGCTGCCTTTATTGAGCTGGGCCAAAGTTCACATGGCTATCCAAACCTTCTTCATTTAACTACTGCATCCAGAATAGCAAGGATTGTGAATATTCGTGGGACTTGCTGCCAATTTGAATTTTAGGAGTCATCTACTGCTCATCTTCAATACTGTCTCTCAAAGCTTGGCACCCTGGCCAGTAGCTTTATCACTGCTCAGGTAACAAAGCTAGGGCTAGGTTCTCCACAGGGTTACAGAACATCCAGTCAGTGTTTGATGTTATCCTTGATCAAATCACATACAAGTCCCTACAGTCTTAGTAAGCAACCCAAACCCACCTTTAAATGCTTGGTTATGCAGTTAACAGGCTGGGTCTGTTTTCTCTCACCCAGAACCTCTGTGCTGTCTGGGAACAGAGCTAATGGCTATCCCTTGGAAAGGGATGGAAGCTGAAGCACAGGAAGACTAGTTTGCCATTTCTTTTATTTCTTTCTTTGCTTCCTTGTGTTTGCTATGTTTCTGTTGTTAAACGTAGGAGATGAGAATTAACTATTCAGAATCAAAAGATTTAGTAATGTTTAAAAATATTGCTTGTTTTAGTGGGGAAAGAACTACCATGGATTCCTTTAAATCTACTTGGTCCTCATTTCGAGCTCCTTTTGATAATCCTATCTTCTGACTCCTGAATAAAAACCCCTTGTTACTGTTTCTAATCAATGCAGCAGGGATGGTTTTGAAAATATATTAAACTACTCTCTACATGTTTTTCTTCCCATATAACACTGGCAAGTCATGAAGCATCAGAGACTGAATTTGTATCTTTTATATTTCTTTTGTGGATTTCCCCATACTTCTGTTTTATGTGCATTCTGGTACAATTTGTACTGCTGTAGGTACAAATTATAGGTCTGCAGTAGAAAATGATCACATTATAGTTGATTCTGTAAAGTATAGGACATGTATTGAGAGTTGCTGCAAGGAATAAAAACCAGCAGAAACTGGTATGCTAATCATCTGTTACAGAATTATTAATTTCTAACACTGTATTGAGTTGTGACTGATAAGTCTGGGGGTTTTTTGGTTTTTTGCTAAAATAAACAGGGCTTAATTTTTAATTTTTTTTTTTATAATAAAGAAGACTGAGGCAAGACAATAATGGGCTATGGAAGAAGACGAGATTATGAACAGATGACTTAGGGTTCATCAGCTTAACAAATTACCAGTCATTAAGAGAGTTGCATTAGTTGCTTGTGTGCACATTTCTACCATGTTATGGATGTACTACAAAGCATGTTAAGTTAAATCATACAATTTACTCTGCAAATAATGTATGGAGTGGTTAACAGTGGAAGCAGTTAACTGGGAGTAATTCCATCATTTATAGTCGTGTCTCTATACCACAGCATACAATCACTGAGGCTAAAATGGTGCAAAAATGAAACAGAGGGAAAAGAGCTTGCATTGTACTATTCAATCAAATTTCCTCAATTGCTATCTTAGGGAATTGGAATTTACTAGAAGGACTGCTTCTGAATCAGAGGTTTGTTCTTTTAACTTCTTTAATTGATGAATTAAGTGCACTTTGTTTTAAATGGTGCTGCTGAATACTTACATTTTGTTAGTTGCTGTGTCACTGCTGAGAAGTGTGAATTCTTCACAAGACTCCTTTCTTCTGTATTGTCTTGGAGAGTTTGCAACTAGTTATGCTCTTAAGCAGGTAAAGGAGGTGTCTATGAATAGATTGTAATTCAGAAATGTAAACATCTCTTTTTGTCTCATTTCATAGTGGTTTTAAATTGAATTGATGGTTAAGAATCTTATTATCCTTTACTTCTGTGCCTATCCCCCCACTTTTTACCTTTCATCAAGCTATTGCTGTGCTCCAAAGTTTCCCTTTTTCTTTTGCACTGTCCTCTGGGTGCAGGACACAGTTAAATTAGAAAAAAATAAACTTCATGTTCTCAATTGCTCTTTCCTTAGAGTTTCAATTGCCCGTCTTCTCCATTTTCACTGCTTTAAGGAATTGATATTACATCTGTTGCCATAATCCCAGAGTGCCTTAGGACCACTTAATGTATTTATCCTCTTGACACCCTGTAAGTATGGGCCGTGCTTTTATCCTCCTGATACAGATGGAAAGCTGAGACACCAAAACAAAGAGAATGTCTGCATTAGAGCACGGGGCTGAGAGCCATTAGAGACCAGAACTAGCACGTTGTCATGGTTTAACCCCAGCCAGCAACTCAGTACCACACAGCTGCTTGGTCATTTCCCCACCCCTCTATCCCAGTGGGATGGAGAGGAGAATCTCGAGAAAGGTAAGTGGGTTGAGGTAAAAGCAGTTTAATAATAGAAATAGAATATAGTAGCAACTGCATCATGATATTTGTAATTAAAAGGGAAATAACAAAGAGAGAGATATAAATTAAATCCCCAAACCCCCAAGTGATGTACACTGACTGATGCCCAGCCCATCCCTGAGCAGTGATTGATGGCTTCTGGCTGACTCCCTGCAGTTTATGTACTAAGCATGACACATTCTGTGGTATGGAAACATCCCTTTGGCCAGTTCTGCCCACACTCCCTCCCAGCTTCTTCTGCACCTCCTCACTGGCAGAGCATGAGACCATGAAAAGTCCTTTACTCAAGGTAAGCGCAACTCAGCGACAGGTGGGAGGCACTGGCACACATTGCCCAGAGAAGTTGGATTCCCCATCTCTGGAGATGTGCTAGGCCAGGTTGGATGGGGCTTGAGCAGCCTGGTCTAGTGGAAGGTTCCCTGCCCGTCACAGTGTGATTGGAATGAGATGATCTTTAAGGTCCCTTCCAGCCCAAGGCATTCTGTGATTCTGTGTTATCAATGTTATTCTTACACTAAATCCAAAACACGGCACTGTACCAGCTGCTAGGAGGAAAACTAACTCTGTCCCAGCCAAAACCAGGACAGAAGTCCACATGCAGCAGACTTCAACATGTATTGAGGTCTGCATGGCAGTGCCCACAAGCTCAGAAATCCTGCTGATCACTTCCCTCAAGCTTGGGTGTCTGCAGCAGTCCTCCTGCACTTTCATTGCCAGATTAGCTTGGGCAGAGACAGCTTAAATCTGTGTATATCCATGGTGTAGATGTGTCCTTCTAAGAGACTTGTACAAAGTTAACCTGAAATTGAATCTGGATCCCTGAAGTCCCTGGTAAGTGTCTTAAGTGACCGACCATCTGTTATGTGCCATGTGCTTTGTGAGAGACTTCAGAGCCAAGCCACCTCGGAACTCCACACACTTGTGCAGCACTGTCTGCAGGCACAAAACTCCTAACAGGTTTGGAACTGGTACAGCATCTTTTTATTTGGCTGTGTACTCCAGAGGTCTGTCATCATGCCACTGACATCCAGAAATACCTAGAGGAGCGGAAGTTTTCTCATGACACAACATGAACCCTAAACCTCCCCACCACCTGCAAGGTGTCACAGAGTAAACTCTTGAGACTGTCATCCAACAACATGATAACAGTCAAGGTGAAGACTTGGCTGTGGGGTATCTCTCTTTATTGATTTCCTTGTAATATTTTTTTATTACTCCAAACCAGCAAATAAAGTATGTAACTAATAAAGAAATAACCCAACATTGGATTTAACACTTGGAGAAGGTAGAGTTGTTGCATGGCTGGCAGTAGGATTTCTTCCTACTTTCCCTAACCCCTCAGTCTATAGGTTAGTCTTTCCCTGCTGAGTGATGTTTGTGCTAACAGCTTTTTCAGCATGTGGAATGTAGAGAGGACTCTCAGGTGGGATCTTTCTTTACACTCTTGGCATCTGGGAGAATGTTGGGATGTCTTTCAGTGCAACATTGATCTTGTGTCTTACAGCATGCAGTCTAAAGTGCAGATTGCTGGAGTTAGATTTGCTTCCGGTTTATTTTTGTGTTTGTTTAGGGTTTTTTTTAGGTGTTATCTACTCTCTTAATAGAATATGCCTGTGGAGGTGGCTATGATGTACGATGTTGGTGTGATAGAGCTATCTGTTACTTTGGCAGGTTGGAATCCCTTTTTTTTTTTTTTTTTTTTTAAATTTTGAGTTTTTCTGCTTTTGGATAGAAGTAGAACCTGATACTGTTGCTGGATTTTGTTCTTGTTTTGTCTCTTAGTCTGTTCATCCATTTCCAGCTTAATTGAAAGAAATAATTGTTGTGCTTCATGATTTACTAGGTATTAGTAGTAAGGTTCACCTTATTAGAAGCAGGATTTCCATGGTTCTGTTTTGAGTATTTAAATTCATGATCCAAATAAACTGTAGTGGAGTTACAATTTAATACTACTGTGTTTGATTTCTGATATATTGATTTACTTCCCATTCATGAGGCTCAAATGCAAAATTTGCTATACCAGATCAGACCAGAAGTTTGTGTATCTTGCCTTTTAAAGTATATGGTAAAAAATGCTTAATAGAGACTAAAGGAATTGAATGAATGAATGAACGAATGAATGAAACTCCTTTCAGAAATTTATCCAAAATTTTCTGGTAGAAAGTCTACGTGTTTAATTAAATATTCTGTGAAAGGGCATTTCCTTTAAAGTCTTGTGCTTGCTAATTTCAATAGATGCTGACAGTTATTCTGAAAAACAGTGAACCATCCACCATTTGTGTTGTCATTACTATTTTAAAAATATTTTTATTTTATTGCTGGAATAGAAAGAAAAATCAGAAAATATCTAATTAAAAATGAGTTTATGGCAAAAGTAGTATTTAGCAGTGCATATAGCATAACATATGTTTAGATCATGGAACCATAGAAAAAACTCTACGTTCGTAGGAACCTCTAGAGAACATCTGGTCCAACCTTCTGTTGGAGGGAAATCCATAGTTTGTGTTACCTAGGGTCCTGTAAAGCTCAGCACTGAGTATTTATAGCAAGAGAAATGCCATCCTTTCTCTTGGTAATCTATTCCAATGTTTGTTTTCAATTAGTTCAGTTTGTTTTCAGTTTTTTCTTATAGTCATGCCAAAATTTTCCATTACACAGCCTGCGTTCATTATTTGTCTTGGTGGAACAATGCAGGATATGGTGCTAAATTTCTTGAGATGGGATGACCAAGCCTGTATACAGTAGTCCAAGTGTGGTCTGACAAGTGCTGGGTAGAGTGGAATAATCACATCTCTTGATGTGCTGGATACAGTCTTGCCAATGCTGCCAGAGGCTGTATTTAAATGCTTATACTAATTTCTGCAGTTCTGTGGCGTAGCTTTTGACATCAGGTTTAGAGCGATAGCATGCACAGAGCTCTGCATAGAGTTCCATGAGATGGAGAAGCTCTGTTGTGAGGACAGAAACATTTTCTTCATCACTTGTGAGTGTTTGCACTCAAACTACATCGCTGCAATTAGACACTCATCCTTTTATAGTTTTCCCTCCAGAACTGCCTTTCCAGGCAGCCTCCCCTGAAGTACACTTCAGCTAAACCACTTCTTCTTCAAGCTATTCAGCATTTTTTATAGTCCATCCTGCAGCTCTGTCCCTGTAGGTCATGCTAGTTTTAAACTCCATCCAACTTGAAGGTGCAGTTGGCACAAGTGCTGACAAGAACAGAAACATTGATCTTATCACTCCTCCATCCAAGTGGCCGCAGCATGTGATTGTGTTCTCTGGTACAGCGTATTGATTTTATGTGTTGCTATATATGTTACATGGCTTCACAGTATTATCAGAACTGCTGACTGCTTTTTCTTTTGTTTCACGTTTCTGGTCTGTTTAGGGCTCCTGCAGCCCAGTTAGTGCTTGTATTCTCTGTTACATTCATTCTCTTTAACAGAGTGTGTATCTTAGAATTATGAGAATTTAGGAGTTCATGATCTTTGCCAGCAGGGTAGGGAGTGGGGCAGTTTAATGGTTGTGGGTTTTTGTTTTGTTTGGGTTTCTTAAAAATAACAAAAAGCTATTTTTTGGGTGCCTTCTCATGAGTGGCATTTTTAAAAATGATACTTTATATTTTAGACTTACATTGAGGGAGTCTGGGCAACAGCTAAACCTTGAAAAAATATGCTTGTATGAAAAATAGTCTGTAAAAATAGTGGTTTTTTTTAAAAAAACGTTTTATTGAAGTGCAGGCTGCACGACAGCTCTGAGTGTTTCCCAACAGCGTATCTGTTCTGACATGTGTCCTAGTTTTAGACCTTTTCCAAGTTCATGAATGTGTTTTCTTCAGAGGGCTGTGTTAAAGCCCAGCAGTATTGCTTTCAGGATACTTCATCTTGCTTGTTCTCCCAGAACTAGCTGAGATCAAGCATGTTTCCACACAGTTCTGGAACGTCTGAGAATGCAGGTTTCTCACTTAAAGGCTTCTGCAGCTGTGTGTGAGCAGTAATAAATGGTTGACACAAGCCTCTGGGGACAGCTTTAAATGGGTGAACTGTTCCCTATTCCAGCCATCTCGGGGATTTTTTTCCCCACTGCTTGGATGCTGTGCTATGAGCCTGACCCAATACTTAGTGACAGCTTGTCGTGCTGATTAATGCAGACTCCAGAGAACAGCTCTTTGCTCTCTGATTGATTCATTTTACCAATAGAACTCACATTCCTGTAGTGTGAATAATAAACAAGTGATTTAATGAGTACTCCCCAACCTATTCCAATGACATATCCTGATTGAAGCAGCACATGCTTTTGGAAAGCTGAAATAACTCCCTGTATGTTACATGGT
Organism: Turdus rufiventris; assembly: GCA_013186435.1. Taxonomy (NCBI): domain Eukaryota; kingdom Metazoa; phylum Chordata; class Aves; order Passeriformes; family Turdidae; genus Turdus; species Turdus rufiventris. The sequence continues at coordinate 292,947 of PYHW01009245.1, read as the reverse complement.
GAAGACCCACTGAATCATACACTTCTTCCATAAATCCAAATTAGAAAGTTAAGGATTAATTTCCTTCTGTATTGTGCCATTAGACACATTATCAGAAATGTGACTGATGTTTAAATTGTTATTTCCTTCTAATTTTTCTGGTTCTTAACCAGTGGGGTTTTTTTTTTGTTTTTTGGTTTTGGTTTGTTTTTTTTTTTTCTGCTCTGTGCTTCCCACTATGAAATGAAAGATGTTTCTCATGAAACTACAGTTCTTTGCAGCATTCCCCCCATTTTTTTAAGGTGACATGCAAAAAGTAGAATAAAATTTGTTCTTCCTCAAGGTTGTTTTTATTCCTTGCATCCCTGATGGGCATGTCTCACCTCATTCTATAGTTCTGTGTATAACTCTTTGTAGGAATTGGCTCTCCCAGTTCCTGTATCTTGGGAAGCTCTCAGGAACACAAAGAAACATATAGCATTACAGCATTTTAGGAGGATAAGACAGTGGAGCCAGCGCAGTGGAAAGAAGGAAAAAGTTCTTGTTTGGGTCTAGATGGTTTCTGTTTCCTTATTATTCAAGAACTCATACTAGTGAAATTAGGAGATCCTGATTCTGGATTTCAAAGAATTCTCCAACAAACATATTCAAGAGAGATGTGCATAAAATGAATGTGAAAGGAAAGAAACAGCACTAGTGTAATTTGCTTTCTTGTGGAAATATAAACATAGAAGTATTTTTGTCTTCTAAAGCTTTGCTATGTGCTTCATAATGAAGTATGAGGGGAAAATGGGAGGATAAAAGCATCCTTAATCTCTTCCTCTGTATTCCCACAGTCTCTTTCCTCCTTTCTTTCTTTTGCTAGGATCCACAGCACACAAATTTTTTTCTGCCCGATGTTCAGATGTACACCTACTGATTTTTTCTCCATGCCCAGCCTTGCTGGTACTGTCATACCTGCTCTTTTGTTCAGAATTTGAGTAACTGAGTGGGGAAGCAAAGATCCTGATGAGGTTATGATCAGGTTTCTGAGGAATAACAGCTGCTGGCTTACTTGCTTTCTTTCCCAGCCTCCACCAGAGAAAGCTGAGAGGGTTCATTTGCACTTGCATGAGGCACCGCTTTTATAAATCTGATAGCACTGTGCCTGCATGCATAAAGTTCTCTCACGTGACTTCAAATTTTTCAGTGGATGATTGAGAGATGTTTTTCTGTTTTCTGTAGAAAGAAGCTCGGTACCTTCTAAAGAAACTTCCTTCTGTCCCCAGCTTACTTCTAAAAGGTTCTAGGAGCTGTAATTACAATTCTGCTTTAATGACTGTCTCTGGCCTAATTTTTTACTTCATAGCAGCTTGGGGGAGAGAGGGAGGCTTCTTCCTTTATTGTGTCTGCCCTGTAGTGTCTCCTGCTTCTGTCTGTTCTTCTGAGACCGCAACCTGCTGTGACATTCATTTCAGCAGTGGTTCTTTTTGCTGCAGCATCAGTGCAGATTTATGTCTGGCCATTGACGCAATATATTTTATGGGTAGTCAGCTCAAGGTTTTCTGTGTTATAGGATGTGTTGTGGGCAGGTTTAGCAAAGAAAATGTTCAAACCCAATAGCACAAAAAGGAAAAACAGGCTTATTGAATTATGTCTGCCTAGGATTATATAGACTGTATAGATTTAAGATCTGTCTTAGGGCTGAAATAAACACTGCCATGCTGAAACAAAAGGTAGTGTAAAGATTCAGGAGCATATGCTTGAAAGGAAAAACCTTGAGAGCACAAGAGTTTGCCACAGAGACATGAAAGTGTCATCACTGTGCTGGATGGACCCTAAATTATTTTTTCTCTGAAGGATTATTAATCTAGAAGTGGTTAAGAAACCTGATAGAGAGCATGCCATCACATGTGATTGAGTTTGATGTTGTTCTAATGATAAGTTGCAGCTCAGCTCGTTGGGATGGAGCAGAGGAAGCCTTCTGCCTGGCACTCCAGGAAGGAGGGGGAAGAAGAGGTTACCAATACTTTTGGTTCTCCAGGGTGAAACAGTCGGCACTGGAGAAAGACTGAGTACTCTGCATCATGAACTGGAATTGGTTGTGAGTTCTTGACAATAGTCAATCCCATTAAAAGTGCCTTTTTAATAGATTATTGTTTTCAATAAAGTTTTCATTTTCTAACACTTCTGCATGCTCTTGGAAAATCAAGCCTTGATCTACAGTCCTATCTGAAATAAATTTTTTTGAAAATTATGCATGAGCCATTAGTTGCAAAAATCCTCAACAAAACAGGCAACCAAAAAACCCAGTTTCAAGTGATGTCCCGAACTTAACATCATCATCAAAAGTAGGATTTTTGAAAGGTTTCATCTCTGACTGGGCTTTGGTGCTGATGAAATCAGATCTCTGAGAGAAGAATATTGATGGCCAGTTTTCAAACTCTATTCAGTGACTGGCTAGATGCTACTGCCTAAGGATCTGTTGCTTGCTCTCAACAGCTTGTGACAGAATTCCTTGTGTCAGGAAAACTCCATTGTCTTTCCAGCTCCATGGACGGGAGTCATCTTGCTTAATTATCTATCTATCTATCTATCTATCTATCTATCTACTTATCTATCTATCCATCCTTAGAGATGTGTGCTATGGAAGTGTGTGCTATGGATGCAGATTCCCCAAAAGCTCCCTTTGGAGGTGATAGATTAAGGCTAAACTCATTGTGAGGGAGGTGCTGCAAATCAGACAGGTAAACCTGATTAGGAGAGCTCTTACATTGCTACTATGTAGATGGCTCTGTAGATGCTTTGTAGAAGCAAAGTGTTATGCATCTCAGCTTGACTATTCAGTTTAGCATTGCTATGCCCGGTAAAGATGATGATGTTTCCTTTTACATGCTCATAGGGCATATGGATTTGTTTTAGCATTTTTTTACTGTTTTTGTTTTTTTTTTTCCTTTCTGTTGTTTCTCGTTTCTGTGAATAGACTTGTCTGTCATGCATAGAAACTTAATTTAAAATGTCCTTGGCATTGAGCAAAAACTGTTACCTTGATGTAGTTGTTGTTAAGTCACATGACTCCAAGTTATCTCTGTTTAAGGTATTAATTAGGAAGAGAGTTTTAGCAGTTGTTTTCAAGGCCTAGTCACTCAAATATGGCAATGGAGATAGAAAATACATTTCAGCTGACAAATGACATGAGCTTTTTTTTAACAGTTCTTATTCAAAGGTACTGAATTGGGAAGACCTGCTTAAATGAACCCATTCTTCTACCTTCAGAATAGTAGGGTTTTGTAAAAGAGATTCCTGCTCATTTTGGACTGATACACCCATGTGATCCCATGGCAAAAGCATAAAGAGCTCTGTTTATTCATGACTTTGTGGGGACTTTCCATAGTGAGTACAAGCCAACAGCACAGGAACACTGCCATAGCTACCACTGAACTGGAGCCTTGAGGCAATTTCTTTACAGAGCGTTCTTTTAATAGATTTGCTCACAAAAAGATGCCTGGTGATGCTGCCTTCCAAATAGGTTAGGCATACACTGGCAGAGCATGAAAGCATCTTATCTCTGCAGCAGATGAAAAACCTTGTTGTTTTTTGTTTTCCTAAGAAAAAACTGGGGGGCAAAAGTGGGAAGAACCCAAGGACCTGGCAGATACCATGTTTACTTTTTAGCTATGTGCAGTTCACTTTTTACTGCTGCCTTTCATGCGCATAACTCAATAAATAAATAAATCAGATCAAGACTCATGAGTGTTGCAGACAGAATGGGAGCTTCAGACAAAATGTATTAAAGAAGCCTTCCTGTTGAGTCACGAGGTGCAGAAAGGATCCTCCTGCTTTTTAAACTTCTTCTCAAAGAGGAGTCTTAGTGCAGCTGGAATCAAGGAATCAATCTTGGCCTCAGCATCTACCAACAGTTTTATCTCTAAAGGATTATATAGGTGTAATTGAACCTTTATAGCACTTTGTCCTGCAGGATTAAGGATGGCAACCCAAATCTTTCTCTATCTATCTATCTATCTATCTATCTATCTATCTATCTATCTATCTTTCTATCTTTCTATCTTGATATAAAATAAATTATTTGTGGGATTATCCCCCCAGTGCTCTCGACACATCCTTCGTGCCAGGTTATCTCGAAGTGATTAAAGCAGCTAATAGTTGCTAAAAACGTTATTTATTGCAAAAGCACATCAGTGTTCAAAGGCACAGTCATAGACATTAAAGTACATGCTAAGTTTTAGCATAAAGTCCTGAACAAAAGCAGGAGCCGTCCCCAGGGATTCTGGAGAGGCTGGTGACACTACCAGAGCTCCTATCTTCTTCTCAGGTGTTGGAAACGCTGGCAGGCACAGCAAAGCGGTGGCAAAAAGCTGTGGCAAAAGCAAAAAGCAATGGCAAAAAGCACTGACTCTCCCCAGTACATAATCTTATATAGGATTTTTCCAACAAGCTAACACATAAATTCAAAGCACTACTTCTCAACCTATGAAAATTCTTATTTCTTAACACGTTAGGATACGTATAAACTACGTATGCGATCTATCTTGTTCTATCTGAAAAATATTAGCAATATTCTTACTGGAGTTCTATTATGTCTAAGTATTGTCTTAAACTGAGCTTCTGGGGCCTCTACTGAAAACAAAAGTATGTTTTTCAACCTTCACTAGAGCTTGTTCTTCTACTCTGGTATCTGCACCTTTTACTTACTAAAAGCACTACAGCTCACACTGAAACTTACTGACTTACTTAGTTACAGTAATTTCACGACTGTAAAGGCGCACCAGATTATAAGGTACACTTCTGGGTGTCGGCAAATTGCCGAACTTTGTCCATATATAAGGTGCACTGGACTATAAGGCGCACTTTTATTTTATTTTTTTTCAGCGAGGATCCACGCGCAACAAAGTAATGAATTAGTAACAGAATTGCGTGATAGCGGGGCTTACTGGCAGGTGCTTAATTTGCAAACATTTTTCACAGATTGGCGTAGCCTTTAAACACAGCCCCAGGCTCCCTCCCTGTGCAGCGGGCACTGGCACTCCTGCCTGCCCCTGGCGCCAGCTGGTGGGGCTCGGCTCACAGCTCGGCTGCCGCCACCTTTCCCCCTCGCACCTGAGCTGCCACCACTGGGCTCACCTCGGCCCACCGCTACCCTGCCCCTGGGGCTGGGCAGGTTCAGCTCAGTTCGGGGCTGCTGCGGGCTCACACTTCCAGGTTGGCAAACGTTGTCCATATATAAGGTGCACCGGACTATAAGGCGCACCTCTGGGTTCGGACCAAAATTTTAGTCAAAAGGATGTGCCTTATACTTGTGAAATGGCTGCACTTACTTATTTATCCTAAAACTCAAACTTGCATCTAAACTTATGCTCAAACTTATGCTTATTCTTTAACCTAAACTCCCATTCTGTTCGTGGGTGGCTTAACATGTTTCAATCTATTCAAGGGCTTTAATTCAATTCCTGCACTCTGGCTTCTGTCTGAAGGATTCAGGCAGGCCCTTGTCTCACTGACTCCAACAATTATATATTTAAACTTATTAGGATAATTATAAGGATGAGACTAAAAGATCGTAATCAGGATAGGTAGCTATAACTGCTAATATAGTATACTATTTTTGGAGCAATATTCAAGCAACTATATTAAAGCTAGCAAAATCAATTATTAAATAGAGATTGATATTACTCATCCGTACTGATGACTGTGGGGAAATCTCTTTTGCTCAGCCTTGAAGAGTAACCTTGAGGAGCATCCTCACTCAAGGGAGGAATTTCCACACACACTTGGTGAAGGAGCATGTTAGAACACTCCACAGTTAAAAAGTGGGAATGGATTTTTATAGTATAAAGTGATTGACTGTCCTACATCTCCAGGCCAGCTGTGCCAGCTCAGCATCTTTATTTAAGTTGTAAGTAGTATCACTTCTTGGGTCCTTTATCAGGTACTTTTTTCTTCCTCAGGATGTTTGACTTTGGGGTTGATGAGTCTGTCTGGTTTCAGCATTTTTCAACACCAAAACCAGCATGGCATCTCCTTCTCCATTCACCACTGATAGCTTTGGAAATAAAAATGTTCAAGCTGGTTTTCCCCCACTCTAGACAGAGAATCTTGCTACAATAAGAAGCCTAATACTTCCCTGTGCTCCTGACAGGGAAACTAACAAAAATCCAAGATGAAGATAGGGATAAGGGGTATTAATACACCTTTCTTCTTCAAATTTCAAAGCCTTTTATTGAGGATTACAAAGCACCTGAGAGTTTGACTGTCTTAACAGGACCATGCAGGAGGATGTGTCAGACCTGAGATCAGTGCTGTGTCTTCTCTTCTAGTCAGGCCCCCTGCAGCTCTAGATCATCTCTCTGCTTTTTTGCCCTTGTTTATTTTTTCACGTACTTGTAATGACCTCTGAAGTGGCAAGCAGGTGAGATGACATTTTATTAGCTATACTGTATGTGGTCCAAGAGCTGTATAATAGTAACACTTAATGAACCCATTTGTATCTTGTAGGTGTCCTGCTCTCCCAGCCCTATGAGACATGGATTAAATTTCTCAACAGTGGAATGCTACAGCGTGCATACCTCATCTTTAGGAGAGCTCCGGGGAAGGGGATTTCTATGAGTAATTCATGAGAGTGAGGTGACCACAGCTTCTTACAGCTGTGCTTAGTTGCTGC
>PYHW01009245.1:276131-286260 GCA_013186435.1 Turdus rufiventris | reverse complement strand
CCTGTGATGCACGTAGTCACATCTATTGATTTTATTGACTGAGGTAACATGGAGAGCTTTTAACTTTCTGTCCTTTAAGTGCTTCTTCAGCCCAGGAGCAGATCTGCATGTCTCACAGAAACAGTGGCTTTGTTAAGTCAGTGAGACCCTGCACAGTGGAGCAGAACTTGACTGTGAAAATACTGCTATTAGTGAAAGTGTGACAGAAGAAAATAGCTCAGTTTGTCTCTAAAACCCAGGGCTGATACTTCAGGATTCAGAGTCAGCAGAAAAAACACCACATAAAACTGCAAACTGAACATGACTGATGCAGAAAAAATTGAGGTGTAATGTAACACTGGACCTCCCTTCTGCTTTTTGACATTGACTTTTGGAAACGAGCCATGCTCAATGCAAAACACTGGGGAGGATGAGTGGTTTAAATTTTTGATGCTCAGGACAGAAAATCTATTTGCTTGAAATGGAAAATAGAGCTCTCCGTAAGAGGGATTGTGTGTCATCACTGGCACATGTAATAATTTTTTCTTGATAATTATAATTTTCTATCTACTAGTCAGATCTGGCACTAGAAAATACCTGCTTTTTACTGACTTGCAGTTAGGTTTTTGCTAGGCTCATGGGAAGTTTGAAGTAAGTGAAAAATTGATAGAGGAGCTGCAGAGACTTAAAAAAACCCATCTTAAAACCCTGGTACATACTATGGGCCTGCCAACCAAGAAATTAGTCCTGGGAGGATGCTTTAACTTATATTATTCTATCTGTTTCTGTGACTCTGCTATTCCTCCTGGGATCCTGCAGGTAACCTAGCATGGAGCACGGTGCCTGTGCTGTTATATGCAGAAGTACCATCTCAGGGACACTAGTCAGTAACTGAGGTTCTGCTTGATGAGATTCAGAATTAAAAGCCAGTAAAAGGTGCTCCCAAGCAGCTGAGTGTTTGTGATATGAAGTGGGAAATGCTTCTCCATATATATTTACAGATGGTGAGTGTTAGTGAGTGATTTATGGAAGAACTAAGAATTGAACCTGTATCTGCAGAGGTTTGATTAAAGGTCCTGCCTGCAGGGCTGTTTTTCCTCCCTTAGGACCTCTAGATGATAACGGTCTTTCTCAGGTGTTACAGATTTTTTGAGTCAGTAATTCTGCAGACACTATCAGTAGTCCACAAGGTCTTCTTTCTCAGTGACACTGAATCCAAAATGATGTGTAGAGTCAGTGGGAAGGTAATGACTCTTGAAAAATACATGTCTGTGTTGGTCCTCTTGCTTTTCCAACTGGAGAGGAGGAGATGAATTGCAGGAAGGGGAAAGCAGTAAATCTGTGTCTCTATAGAAAACAGAGTTTGTGATTATTGTGTTCTGTAATTATGGTAGAACAGTTGATTGTAAATGTTGATTTCACTTAAAATGAGGAAACTACTTGAAAGGTCAAGGCAATATGAATTACCTTTAGTGAATCTTTCCAGAAGACAGCTGAACTGCACATGTTGATTACTAGGGTCTGTCTTGACCCTCAGACTTGGCATTCTCAACCTTGGTGAATGGTGTTTTTGACTGTCTTTTATGAAACTGTAATCCAACCCCTCCACTCAGCCCCAGTGTCGAAATTTACTGTACTTTTTATTCTCCTGGCTGCTGTTTATCATTAAACAAAACACATACTCATCAGAAAAAGTGAGCCAGAGCTGTCATATTCTTGGAAGATTGCTAATGAGAATAGAGATTTTAATTACAGTGGATCATTACCACATGTAAACTGACCATCTGTTAGAGGAGAGTACTTGTGAAGGAGAGGAAAAGGACATAGTGTGTACCTTTCAGTGAGGATGCTGCTCACTGATAAAACACTAATTGATGTTAGCCAGGAGGGCTTTGGAAGTTTCATCCTGTTGCTCTTAGTAACTGAGTTGTCCTTATAAAAGAAAGTTTTCCTCTGCATTCTTCCCAATAATGGGTGCTGTCCAAGCTGACCCACGTCCTCATGCTGAAGCCTGGCACTTTGTTTAGTTCATGCAGTTTTGTTGCTTTAATGACCATTTTGTTAGAGGTTCTTAGGCCAGGGTGGAGGATTTACCCTTCTACTTTTATGCTCCATGGCATTTATGCAATTGGTGTTACTGGAAGAAAGTCTTGGGAAGCCACAAATTCGCAAAGCAAGTGCACTGAGTTTTGTGCAGTGAATTTCACAGATGATATAATGTGAGGCTGTCATGCACACATGTGGCCTTCAGAAGGGATGAGGAATGAATGCTCAGCAAGCATTTCATCTGGAAGGCAATCCAGAAAGGTAGATTTGCCATAATTTCAATAAAATATTTGTTAGCACTATCAGTAGTGTTTTTAAGAAATGAAATTGAATTATTGGATTATTTTAATGATGCTTGTGTGTCTGTGTGAAGATTCCATGTGCAGCGGTGTACTTGTTATGTTCTCTAAGAGAAGTCAGACCTTTCTTTCTTGCACCGATAGTAATGCATGAGTGATGGAAAGTAAAACTTTTCTTCATCTGCTGCACTTCCTCACTGAAGTAAAGGCATTCCTCTGAGAGCACTGATTCTCCATGCCTGGCATGATGATGCAGAGAAGCTCTTCTCTGCTTCACTAACTGCTGTTAATGGCCCCATCCTGTACCCTGAAAAGTCCATGACCATTCTCTGTCTTATCCTCCTCCAGTTTTTCAAGCTATGCATAAGGGTAAGTCATGCTAAGCTGATCTGTATCCTACTTGATTAGTCTAGTTTTTGCTTTTCAATCATTTTTTCTGTTGAATTGGGAGCTAAGGTATTTTAAATTGATTATGTAAACTATTTTTGATCAGATTAAAAATATGGTAGGAATTTGTCATGTTGCTGTTTGCTGAATGTCTTTGGCCATGGTCTTTGCTAATGCAAAATGGAACTGTTGTACAGTTCTAATTGGAAATGTTGTACCACCACTTTTCTTGGTCTGTTTAGAACCCATACCTGTTTGATGCTTAAAAAATTGGAAGGGCTCTTCTATGCACCAAGGCAATAGTGTTGTACTGTTGGGGAAAACAACTCTCTTTCATGACCCCTGATCTCAGTACTCACTGAAGAAAGAGATTTGATTGCCAATATTTTAGGATGCAGAGCAGCCTGTCAGTAAAATTCACACAGTTTTTCTGTGTTTGTGCACATCATCCTAACTGATCTAAAGGAAAAGCAAGGCTTTTTAATTTCCAGTTTGCATATTCTCTTCAGTCCTCTAATTGCCGAAAGTAATGTTAAATACTCTAGGGAGAAGGTCATTTATCAGGAAGAGGGGTTTTGGGACTACTGAAGAATTAGGTTATCTTTACATTATGAAACCAATGTCAGAATTAGGTCGCTATTTCCTTTAATGTCTCTGTGTAACTGGCTGAAAAATCTACAGAAAATGTAAGATGGCTAAGAGTGTGTTATTTGTGAGACAGGGAAGAGTACTTAGTGTTCCGGGTTGATACTGGTCCAGTGCACTGCTACATGATGCACTGATGCTGCAAATCACTCAGGTGTATCAGTAAAAACACTCTTCTCAAATCTGTGTAAAAATGATGCCTCAAATAGTGTTTGGAGGCCATCTAGCAGAAGATGGTTTTATTTCCTCTGGATGAGAGGCAAAACAGCCTTCCTGGCCACTTTTCAGAAGTGTTGGAGTGCTAATCCTGGACTCCTAGCCAAAACCAGCTCGGGTAATTATGTTGTGCCTTCTTAAATTCCACATGATGTCCGAGTGGGCAGACTGTTCTTCAGTCCATGTCTCAAACATGGTGTCACACTTAGGTATTTTCCCTGCTGTAACTTGTGCTGATAATGTGGATCTCACACAGTGCTGTGGCTCTTGCTTTTGCCACCATTATTACTGTCCTCTTACTACTGTGCTGAGGTTTGTAGGAAGAGATGATACCTTTATCTGACCAAGTAACGTAGCTAGAGAAAAAAAGCCTTAATGTAAGTGTCAGTAGAATATCTAGAGGCTTCTAGAGATCTGGGCCTGGTTTTGTGTAGATGCAGAGTTAAATGTAGGGATAAAAATATGTAAGCAGAGCGATTAATGGGATGACATTTGCTGGTGAAAGGAGTGGAATTCATTCTGGAGGTGGTGCGTTAATTCACGTGGTATAGGAAGGGAAAAGAAATGTAGAAGAGGTGGGACCTCATGAGCTTCTAGGCCAGAGAAGATGGGCAAACTGGTAGAGCAAAGCTGAGATTGGCACATTGGCCAAGCTGGTGTTCGAGTGAGTGGCTGACTGAAACAATGGAAACAGCCAAAACTCTCCGTGATCATCACTACCATTTTACCTACTGTGGAACAAACTGGGATTCATGATCTTTGCTGGTCTCTGGGTCAGGGTTCCTGGTGCCCAGTGCTACATGACTTGGGGTGAGTGTGGAACAGTGTCTATGGTTACAGAAGGGAGAATAGTACTTTATTCAAGAGTTTAAGATACTTTGGGGAACACAGGTAATCCCTCGTCTTTACCTCTTCATTAACTTCCCACTGGACACTGTGTGAATCCATGGGTGGAATGGTGCTTATATCACCAGTGATTGCTGTGGTCAGTTCAGTTACCCTGCTCTACTGAAAGTGGTACAGAGCTTTTTAGGCAGCTTAGGTGGGACTTAGCTTTTCCTCTATCTGAAAGCACAAAAAAGAGGATTGCTAGCTTTGAATTAGTCTTTAGAAGAATATCATCTGATTGAAAAAGTCCCAAGGAGAGAACCCTGGACTGTTCATTAAACAATCTGGCTCTCAAATGGCTTTCTTCCAGCTACTGTGGAGATCTCAGTACTTGTTTGTGATATTGGGGAACACTTGCCATAAACACATCTGCTGTTTGTGTTAGTGTCCTAGGGTATAGTTACTTTTTTTACTATGTTTTTACTATGTTTTTACTATGTTTTTACTATGTTAGTTTATGTAAACTATCCCTGCAAAAGTGGATTTTTCATTCAGTCATTCTCTGAATAACTTGAGGGTTGCTTGTCTTTGAGCAACAAAATATAAAAAGTGAAATGTTTTGTCTTTTTGTGCAAATTACATAAACTGGCTTGCACATGGCCCAGAAGTGAGGGAGGTAAAAGATCTCTCCCCCATTGGCTTCTCATGGCCCCCATACCTAATGTGAGTACAAGGGGCATTTGAAATAGCCTAGCCTGAGGAAGAGAACAATTCTTTACTCATTGCTGTATTTGTTCTGAATTAGGAGAGCTCAGCACAATTTTCTTAGTGGTTTTTTTTTTTTTCTTGTCAAAACCCAGTCTGCTGACAAAATGCAGAGCTCTACATTTGCTTTTTGACTGCTGAGTGGAAGTAAGTTTTATGTTTTATTTAACTATGTTCTTGCAGAGGTGAACCGTCCTAGCAGATGATGAGTTTATTTCCTTTGGATAAGAGGCAAACCACCATTTTTTCACTGCTTCAGCTACACAGGCTCTGATTTTTATTTTTTTTTAATGATTCTTGTCCTCAGTTCTGAATTCTTAGTTACCCCATTACTGAGCAGCTGAACATGACCGCCCAAGAGAACAGCTCTCCACTTTTTTGTGTTCTGGGAATGTTAGGTTTTAAACTTTTAAAAGAATGTCTTGTGTTGTGATGGTTACAATGCTCAGTGAGCAGAGATGCAGGGAAGGGAAAAAGAGGAGAGATGAGTCCTTATAAGCAAAGCAGTTTGGTTGGTTAGTGTTTGAGCCTGCTCACAGTCTTCTGACTAAATTAGACAATGGAGAGTCTCTCAAAGTTATGAAAAAAATCAATTTGTATTAAACTCTTGAAATAATGAAGTGTCATTTTGTGCTGTTTGTTTCAACAGCATTAGTGTTTTGGTGTTCTGCTTTCTCAGTCTGAAATAAATTCCTTCTCTTTGTGTAGTGCCTCTTTTTTTAAAGTGTGTGCTAGCACTGTATGGGTAGATACATCTCTTGCTGTTACCTTCCTTGACTAGATTTAAGCTCCATTTGAAACCAGTAAAGGGATGATTTTACCAGCAAACAATAAGACATCACTATAGGAGTTAGAAATGGAAAGATTTCAATATTGCCAAATATTGTGATACCAGAGTAATGTGATTATTAAAATACTAGCTGAAAAGAAAGCAAACCAAAAAGCTAGGCAGAGCATAAGCCCTGGCAGAAGAGCTTGAAAACAGGAGTAAAAAATGGAAGGGTGGAACTGAAAACATAAAAATAATACAGAATATATTAGTTAATACCAAGTGTCATGGTGGGTTTTTTGCTTGTGGGGTTTTTTGTTTGGTTGGTTGGTTTTTTGGGTTTTTTTTTTAGTGTGTTTCATTGTTTTATACATTCTTACATATGAGTTTTAGAGGCACCTGACTGTTAATTTTTACTGCAAACAAAGGTGTAAGGAGTAAAAGGTTAAGTGTCCATTTGGAAAGCATGTAGTTGGGCCATTTTAATAACAGGTTGGAAGTGAAAGAGACTTATAGTAACAACTGGAAGAACTTCTAAGAGTAATCCCTCCATTGACTGATTACGCTCAGCTCCTCGTATGCTCAGTGGGAGATGAGTGATGACTCAGCACTCTTCTGTCTTCTATTCCAATCGATCCATTTATCGAGAGAGCTGAAAGGGGCGGTCAGAGTCAGGGAGTTAATACAAAAAAGAGAATTAAGAACCCTGGGGGTCAATAACACTGTTCCTGCTTGTAATGGCAAAGAGCAAGTTTTAGCTGTGGAGGAGAGAGCAAGGCAATGTATTTCAAAGCAGATTTTATCAAATAACTGCAGCACTATCTTGAAATGCTTCTAATTCTTATTGCTTGTTTTGTGAAATGAGATCCTGTTTCATGTGGAGGTTTTGGGGGCAAGAGTTCTGCTTCCTCATGAATTACAGCAGTGCTTTGCTCATCATGGGTGCCGTTGCATGCAAATAAACAGTAATGCCAGTAAAGTAAAAATCATTCTTTCCTTTTCCCCACACAGCAAAATTTCTTAGAGAAGCCCAGAAGAGGCTGGGTTTGATTTTTAAATAGACCATAACCTGTGCTGTGTTACTTTTGAAAGCTGTTTCAGAAAAGGAGTAAATGCTTAGTCAGCACCTTTCATGCTGCCTAGAAAAATGCCAGGGAATAGAGATGTACAGAGAATACCAGAGATGTATAGAGGGGATAATGTGTAGAGATAGATGTATGGAGATTAGAGATGTATAAAATGGAGAATGCCAGGTGGAGTGCTTGTCTGTTGTACACGTTAGCAGCATCTTGAAGTGAAAGTCTAAACAGAGATTAAATTTTAAATACATTTCTGAATATGTTCATATATATCATAAGCTCCTTTGACTGCTGTCTTGGATTGTGTGCACCTTTGACTATATCTGAATTAACAGGGAGATAAAATTTATTGCAAGCCAGAGCTGTTCACTGTATACTTTGCTAAATAAGATGTGCCTGTTACTGCTCTCTCTGGAAGACTTTCTATTATTAGGAAAGAACTTGGTTGCCCATTATCTAAAACATATGCTTTAGGACAGCTACTCTGGATTTCTGAAATACTTTGAGATCAACCAGTGCTCAGATTTAATCATGCAGCCAGAAGGTGGCTGATCTAGTCCTTGCCTGGAGAAGGGAGTAAAATAGCATATTTGGGGTGCTGCTGAATCTGACATCTGGAAGTTAGGAGGTTCATAAACAGGTAAAGCCAAGCCCACCATGTGCTAGAGAAGTAGGCTCTGAAATGCTGCTGCTGTTCTCTTGTCTTCTGCTCTGTCTTTAGTGCTCTCATAAAGTCAGAAACCACAATTTTCCTGCTTGTAGGGTTGCGACGAGTGTGACTGGAGATTCTGTAGCAGGGAGTGTTTCAAAGCTGGTAGTGAAGCAGATATGGAGTGAACTTTTTCCCTAGGTGTCATAGAAATGGATTCTTATGGAATTTGCTGTCATTCATACTCATTATGCCTGCTGTCAGGTATGTCCAGGGAAGGGTTTTCTAATCAGAGCGTTTGTAATAACCATTGTGTAACCTCTTCTGTACGTGACGTATGCACAAAGGGGAGTCAAAATCATAGAAGTTGGAAGCATCCCTCAGCCAGCATTTCACAGAACTAAAGTAATGTTTCCTGGTATTTAAACAACTTGAGAGGAGGATAAGCTTTTATACAATTTCAGAAAGAGCTGAAGTAAGAACTGACTTGAATCAGCCTTTCATCTGTCTCGAGTGCTGTGTGTTAAGAGTTCAGAAAACATTTGAGTAAGACAGTGTTGGTGAGGGAATGGGCTGAGCTAATTTTTTTACTGCATTGAAATGGGAATTCCTTTCTGTTCCTCTGTGCTGAGGCTTTCATAATCATTGAAAAGTTAACTGTCTGCTGTTCTTAGTGTAAGCAGGTATCCTTTAGCTACAGAACAGAGGAATTTGGGTTCTATTAAGCAAGCTTTCTACACCTGTTCATGTTATCCTGGTGGTGCCCCAGACAGAACTGGTTGAGGCAATCTTTGTCCTTGTTCATCCCCGAATGCTGCTGTTTAGATGTTAGAAAAGTTGCCAGTTGCTATGAGCAACATGGGGACTTGGATGGGTCAACAGGTCCTTTCCTGTTACTTGGGAATTTTTTCAGTGTGTTTCAAACCGTTGACCTAGATAAGGTGAAAGATGGGTTATCTCTTGACCAGCCTGTCACCCCTGGAGTCATCTGGCTCCTTCCCATTCCTATGTGCAAAAACAAAAAGCATTTATTAATTAACTTTCTTAAAACCGTCATTTAAACTTAGATGAAACTTGCCTCCCCAAGTTATTACTGAATTTCTGGTATCCTGTTAATACATTTTTCTTTCAAAGGGAGATTAGTAGTGATATATGAGCAAGGTAGTGGAATGGCAGGAACTCAGGTATTCTGAACTGAAGTATTGTACAGCACGTTGACAGTGACCTGTAACAGCTGCATGGCTTAGTGAAGGGTTTGGGAGTATTTTTGTTTTTAATGCCTCGGTTGCCAGTGAGTTTGCAACTTTACAGCAAGCATTTTAGAAGCTAGTCAAAAGCTTCCTACCTGGAGCCAGTAATTTAGCTAGATTAAAAAATAAAAAAAACAAAAAAAGAAAGCGACTAGTATTACAAAAAGGTTTACAGCAATTCTTGATAGTGCTTGCTAACTCTGTGTTTGTGTGTGCGCACGTGTGGGTGTGTGTTTATAGAACAAAATAAAAAAGATAGAGAGGAATTGCTGTGATGTTATGTAAACTTCCCAACTAACTCCTGCGTTGGCTTCCCTGTGCCTCTTTCTGCCAGCTTTGTTGCTTCAGTAAGGTTTGTAGAACCCAGTAAAACTCCCTGTTCTAGTGGTCATTATAGATGAAGACAAAGAAAACATCCCTTGCCCCATAAAGACTGTTGTTAAGAAATTGATTAAATGGCAATGGATGATGCCCAGGCAAAAGGGAAATAAAGGGAAAGTAGCAGGTTCACTGGTGTGTGGGCTAAGTTCTTAGTGCTTTAAGTCTTGGTTGGTGGCAGTCAAGCTAACTGGGGGCAATTGGCTGCTATTTTTCAGACAGCTTTTAAAACACTATTTCCTTGCAAAAATTTCTTTGCGATTTTAAGTGTTGAATTGATGTCATGCAGCATGTTTGACAAAAAAAAAGCAAATAGTGTTTGGAAGATAATGGTGTCAGTGAATACTTGGGTGAACCACATGTTGAAAACACAATAAAGGAGTTTTTACAGTTGAAGAAAAGAGGTGGTGAGTTTTGTAGGGATGTGTTGCCCGCTAAAAGTGTAGAGTGATCTAGAGGCACCTTATATAATAAATATACCTCTACATAGCTGCTGAGCTGCAGTGGCATTGCTTCTCACTGACGCAATTCTTTACAAAAAAATCATAGAATCCATCATACAGTACTGAGGGGTAGAGCAACGTCCTTGCTTTTATGTCGAGAGTTGTTTCATTTGTCTGTGTTGACACATCAATTACTTCTACATTTAGAGTTAGGATCTAATTAATTGGAAAATTAAGTGCCTTGCAGTCATTGCCTGGTTAGAGTGCAGCAACAACAGCTTTTTCTCTGATACTGACACTCAGAAGAAATGCCTTTCCCCTCCCCCCCACCTTCCTTCCTTCCTTCCTTCCTTCCTTCCTTCCTTCCTTCCTTCCTTCCTTCCTTCCTTCCTTCCT
>PYHW01009245.1:234235-276081 GCA_013186435.1 Turdus rufiventris | reverse complement strand
CCTCCCTCCCTTCCTGCCTCCCTCCCTTCCTCCCTTCCTCTTTTTTCCCTGTGAGCAGGGGTTTGTCTGAGTGGCTGCATTTGCTCCCACCCATGGCTGTGTCTTAGCCACATATTTGAGAGCACCAGGGGCACCTTTGAGCTGTTCCAGTGTCTATGGAGTGTCCAAGCAGATCCAGTGCAGTGCTGGGGTGCTCTTCGGCTGTGTACGTTACAGACAAGAGAATTTTTGACATCTCTGTTATGGATAAGGAAAAATCAGGAAGCTAGCACATCTCTTGGAACCATAGTGTCATTTTGGGAACTGCCAGATTTAGAAATAAGCCTTTCATTTTGTGCTGGACACATTTGTTCAGGTGTGGATGACAAGGTGTCAGAACTTAATTTTAATTGGAATCTTTTTATGACTTCATTGCCTGTTTCTTACGTGTTGCTATTGTATGCATTGCAAGTTTAACCTTAAAATATCTCTAGTCTTCTGAGCAAGAAACTTCTATATATAATGAATTTTTCTAATTTCATTGCCCTGTGCACTGGAGGCTTAATCAGTGCTGTTATAAAGTGTTTTGTTACATTACACAGAGATATTGATCTAATCAAGTCTTATATCAAGTAATTATCACTTGTTCATTCAACATTCTGCTCTTCTGGCATTCTTTTACGGCACAGTGTTTAGAGATTCTGACACCATTTCTGCTGCAAGGCTGTATGTGAAAGGCTTGTAATGTCAAACAAATGGCTTTCATGTGACTGCACTTCTTAACCTTGCAGAAGGAAGAACCTGCAAGTCATCTTCAGCTCTGTATGTGTGGACTAACAGTGAGGGATGCAGCAGCAAAGCTACTGTCATTCAGCAATTCTCTTCCTCTGCTGTGTGGATGACATAAAGAACAAAGCAGTGGGTGCCAAAGACCACAGATTAATGTATAGAAATCTGAAGACAGATCTCTATACTTGTTCTCTGTTAATTTGCTCATGTTTGGCTCAAACAGTGACTTTAACAGTTTGATTTATAGTGCTGATGTTTTGCTGACAAATTGGAGACGTTACTGCGCTAAGTCTGCGTTTAAAATCAATGCAGAGTAATTGCAGCGTTCTCATAGTTTAAAGACATTAACAAGAGAAATGTGTTATAGCAGCAATACTTGGCACAAACACAAGCTATTACAGCTAAATTCCATGTCCATTTCCAAGTTAATTTAAACAAAATTTTACAGTATCATTCTTAGTTGGTTCCTGTGGAAAAAGGGATGAAAAACATCAGGCTGAGCTATCTTGATTAACAATATTACAAGACCATTCTGCTTATGACCCATATGCTGTTTATCTGTCTTCCACATGCAGTTCTTCAGATGTCTGTCTCCAAGGATCTGCTGCCTCTTTTGTTTTAAGGAATAAAATATTTGGTCATGTTGAGAATCCTTAGGATGTAATGTTTTGTGTTCTGTATTAACTTTAACATTTGGTCCCACCTTCCTTGAATTTGCCATTTTAGCGACTGTACTGTGGAAAAATACGATCAGTTGTATTTGGTATATTTACATCAACATATTCCCAAGCTCTCCCTACAAGTGGCACATTGCCTGCTAGTAAAGCAGGTTTCTCAGTCTAATGGAGAGTTTTTTTACTAAAGGGTTTTTTATTTGCCTAGTTTTCAAATTGGAGAAAGCTTGTGGTACAAGCCATGAGAATGTGCAGTCATTTAATTTTCTCCAAAGGTGTTTGTGGCTTTTCTTATGGTAGACTAACAAACAATGGCATTTGCAAATGAACAGAAGTAGTGGAAGACTTCTGGAGTGGCTGCTGAGGGTCTGGAGATTGCTTCTGAGTTGTACTGTTGCATTTTATCTGGCAAGGCTTAAAGTTGGCTGAGACCCTATGTGTATTTATACTCTTCATAGGAAAGAAGCAAGTGGAATTTCACATGTAATGTCCTGCTGGATATCAACTAAAGGCATAAGAAATGTGCATTAGAGTAGTCATGAGAGCACTGAACTAGTCAGTAGTTTAGACAAAAGGATGCATGTTCTTCAGCTGAAGTCATAGTGTGGCCTGATGTTCTCTGATGTGTGACAAAAAAATAGTGACAGCTGTCACAAAGCATTTAATTTCAGGTGCAACCTGATTCCAAAATCAATTTGCCCAGCTATGTTTCTGCACACCTCCACTTTACAAAATGTAAAAGATGGAAGTTTATAGCTGCAAGAGGTGATTGCTCGGTTTGGCTGTACAGATGTGGAGGCTTGGAGGCTGTGTGTTTGTGTGTTACGACTTCAATGTTAGATTCGAGTTTTGCTGCTGCACTGAAATTATTTTGTTATAAAGGAATTTTCTTTCTAGATGAATAGGAAGTTAATAATATGAGTGTCAAACATAAACTTAAAGCTAAATGAGTATGTCTGTATTTTGCTATTTTTTTTTCAATGCAAGAATTTATTTCTCTCTTTGGTCTCATTCAGTTGGAGGGAAAACACTTTGATTACTACTCTTAGTACTGATGAATGCCAAGAACTGTAAAAATGCCAGTAATGTTCGGCATTAGCACTTGAGGAAAAAATAAAAGGTTTCTGTCTTGATCTTAGAAAAAAAATTGTTATTGTTTATTGTACCCTTCATTATACCCTTGCTAGTTTTCTTGCAGCACTGTTTCTTGGTTCTGATGTGTTCTCCAGGGCTGAAAATGTGCTTGGAAGTTCAGGTGATGGCATCTTCATACACACATTAATAACATTTTACTATCACTTTACACTGTCATAGTACTTTTTGTCATGGTACTGTGACATGTTTACTGTAAGAATATTAGGAATGAATGGCTTCCCCTGCCGGAGAATTACAAGCACTGTACAAGTAAGAAAGATGGGAAGCATAATTGAAATGATGTGGCCAGGGTCAAATTGCTGGCCATGGAATGTCAGCACCAGAGCTGGGTACAGGTGTTGACACTTAGTGGTAGACTTGAGAATTAAAGCCAGAAGCTGAGAGTGGAAGTATTGACTTGAAGCTAGCCTAGTTTAAGTCTGATTATCCTGCTGAAGTTTTACATCTAATATATTTTACACTTGGGAAAACTGAAGTGCTTTAATAAAGAAATGCAATGAGGCTGTCATTGTGAAAGAGAAAGATAAAGGATATAAACAAGTTCATGGGAGTGTGTAGTGTGTGCAGGCAGCCGCCTTGGTGCAGGAAGGGACTGTAACACTCAATATCTGCATCAACAATATGGCATCATTCTGTTTTGCAGCCTTTTAAGGCTTGCTGGGGAGCACTAATAAAATGGTAGTAGTGATCCCCTAGTGCATCAAAAGGATGTGTGGAGTACTGTAAGAAATTAAAGGAACATTCCTTAATTAAAGGGTGAACATAGGGGAAAGAAAGCACTTTCATCTTTTATGTCAGTTCATGTATGTGAGAAAGGAGGCAAATAAAGGGATGCAAAGACAGGGTCTCTCCCTGGTGCCATCACTCTTGCAGTAAATTCCTGAACATTTAAAAAACCTGAAATGTTTACTGCTCTTGAATGTTCCTCCGTAGCTGATGATGGAAAGAAAGGAATGGGTGCAGGGTGCTCAGTTCTCCAGAGGGATGAAGGAAGTTGTTCATCTCTTGGAGAGACAGGGGCTGAAGATGACTTTGAATTGATAAATAAGGGTGAAAACGCTCATCCTAATCGTGTAGAAAAGTGTCAGAGGATGAGGAAAAAAAAGATCTTTATGTCTGGCATCTGTTTTAGATGCTTACCAGAGGGGAAGATGAGGGTGAAGAGTTGCTAGAGGAAGTAGATGGCTGGAATAAGCGATGTGGGGACTCTTGGAGTGCTTAAATCTTCCAGAGACCTTTTGTGGGAAATTACGTACTGAAGCAAATCTGTAGAATTTTAATGAAAAACAGCTTCTTGTCCAAATTGTGGAATCTATCACACCATGGTGGGCTGAACTGGTCTGGCCATCTCTGTTGGAGATGGGCATGGCTCAACTGGGTGATCCTAAAGAGAGGCTGTTTGCTGCAGGATTTGCTGCTGGGAATCAGCAGATACTGCTTTGTGTTCCCATTCAGAAATAGTTAAATATGCTGTACTTCATTAAGGTACAATATCCTCATGGAATTGCTGGAATGATGTGTTGGTTTTCCTTACAGCTGCCATATTTTCAAGCTGAATTATTTTTGTCACCTCTATAAGATAAAGTCCTTTTTTGACCTGTCTAGTTTTAATCCAGTGGGTTTATGTATGTCCTTTTATGCCTTGTCTGGCACAGGAAAGACCCAGAGGAAGTACCAGGTTCTAATCTCAGTGCTCCCATTACTTTCACGTGCTGTCTCAGCGACAGATGTTGCCATTGTGGTCCTGATTTATGAGCTATTAGGAAGGGTTGGCTGGGTGGCTTTAATGGCTGGTTACAGTACTGTCAAGGGTGTGAGAGGATCACACACTGACTGTGCTGTGGTGCAGCTCCAGCATAAGCTGATTTCTCTTTGGTATGAAATGGAGGTGTCCTGATGATTTTTTGGCATTATTAATTAGAATTTTTTTCAAGATATTCTGTCTAATGGGAAAAGAAGGAGAACTAAATGCTACTGCTTGAATCTATGTCTTCCCTAGGACAGCCTGAGCTATGTCATCCCCAAACTGTGCTGCTTCAAACTCATTAAGTGTGCCTCTGATCATTAATGAGCTGCTTCAAGGGAAGCAGTGCACCTGCAAAGTGCTGCTCATAGCTAGCTGTTGTGTGTGTTGCTGGGAGCTCACAGATTATTAAATTGCATTCTTATTTCTTCATCCTCTAAGTTGCATGGACATCTGTGCTATTTCTACAGTACTTCTGATGATGGATTTGATATGAACAGAGTAAGCCCACTTTTTTCTCAGGCTTGATGATGGGGTAAGAACTCAGGGCAGAAGAAGTCCATTAGACTCGTTCAGGCAGGCAACATGTGATGTGTTACAGCGCAGAAAGGCTCATTCAGCACTCATTCATAGACCTGCCCTCCATGTGTGTAAGCCATAAAACACTCTGGTAGATTGGATCAAACTAAACGTCTCCTGTAGCAAGCATGAAAAGTAGAAAAAAGCTCTCATACTCTCCAGGAAAATGCTAGGCATCTAGGTCTGTACAGAAGTATGGACGTGTTATTCAGAAATGACCATGTGCTCCTTGTGAGTGGACAGTGTTACAGAGTAAGCAAATTACCCTCATAAGTACTAGAATTCCTACTTTGAGGGAGCTCTTTTCTGAGCCTGAATCTGTGCTTCTGTCTGCTTTGCTTTCATAGTCAATTCACACCTCTAAGCTTCCCGGCAGTTTTGCAGTGCTAGGAGCACTAAAAAACCCATGAAATCTGTGTTTTTCCCAAAGACATGTCCATCAAAACCGAGCTATGAATACTCTTGTTTACCAATGTCATTTCTAGGGTTATCAGGCTGTTTGTGGTGGGGCAATTTCTAATACGAGCATTGGGTTTTTTCCTGGTGGTCTACGATGAAAATCAGGAAGGATTAACATTATGCTACTGTGAAGGTCAGAGGCTAAAAGCAAGTAATGCTTTGTAGGAAAACATGCTCCTTTTATTATAATTGATTCCCCATCCTCTCAAATAAATAGAAAAAAAGAGAGATTATTTTAGGTGTACAACTGCTTTGATAGATTTGAGTTCCTCACATCCTTATGTTTCTTCAAATCATCTGCATAGATTTTGCTAGGAAGCAGCTAGGTTTGACATACATCCAGCCTGGATTTAAAGCTGATGAAAATTGTTCATTCAGGGCAAGGACTCTTTAACAAACTTCTGAATTGTAGACTGATGTTGTCTTTGCTCTTAAATGCTATAAACTCAGTATGAGCTGCTGCAGAATTATTTCTGCAGGATGAAAATAGCCTCTGTTACTCATCTCTCACAGCTACCACTAGCCGCAGTAGGCATTGGTAAGATAATTCTCATATAAGCATTTTGCCATGAGTATTGGGGATAAATGCACACTAAGGTATCTGCAATTGCATGACACAGAAAATCTCTGTGTTTTTATGTTTATTTCAGTCGGAGAGAATTATTTTGTCTCAAGCTTGAGACACAAAAAACCCTGTTACTGTTTCTTTTTGACTATTTCTCAGCCAAAACACCCTAAAAGGAAGGACAAGCCTGAGAGGAGTCACAGCCAGTCTATGATTTTGGGAAACTTCTGGTCTGATTATTTTTCTTCTATGGACTTTCAAAGGTTGTTTCAGACTTTCAGACTGACCTGCAGCATATGCAGACTGACCTTTGTATATCTGTCCTTCATCTCTCAACTGGAGATAATCATGCTTCTTTTACAAGGGTATTTCCTGGGAAAATTCATGGCTACCTGTGAAAAGCCTTAGTAACACAGAGGAAACCATATAAGTATCTAGATTGATAAATAAATGCAAATTACGCTACCTACAGATGAGGTTACCTGGTTACTAGCAACAGATGTCTCATTGTAACATCTTTGAAGTCTCAGCACACAATCATGTCAGTGGTAAGTCAGCTGTAGGGTACAGTGTGTTAGGTGCTCTTCTAGTATTTTTCTAAGTATTGAGTATGTTAATTTCTGTGATAGTAGGAATTTATGCCATGGGAAGTGAAAGCAAAGTGGTTGGAGAGCACTCACAAATTTCTTACAGGGGTTATTACTGCACATTCAAACTGCATATTTACCCATAGGAATGGGAAGGAAGCAAAAGAAGAACTCTGTCTTACTTGCTCTTGGACAATAATAGAGTTGCAGAATGGAGAATTCAATTCACTTGAATTCCAACTGCTTTGAACATGTATAAGGTCAAAATGGCCCACACTTGTCTGAGGTTCACAGACTATTCCTAGCATTATTTAAAAATGAGCAAAGTAGAATATACCCAGAATTTGTCCTGAAAGCCTCTGGAAGTGAAGCCCTTGCATAACTCTGATGCTCCATCAAGCAGAACCAGTGAACTGAATTCTGTTCTGGTGGCTGAAGTTTGCTAGATGACCCAGTGCTCATTGTCAGGGTATTTTTTGTGCTTATTGCCAACTTCTTAGAAGCAACAGAAGAATAAATACCTCTGAACAGAAATTCAAGAGAGTCTCGGTAATGGTAAAGCTGTGGCATGCCTCAGATGCTGCAATTGTTATTTCTAATTAAACAGATCATTTTAGTGAATCACTTAATCACCTGATAAGTGGCCTGTTTCTGTTTCTCCTGCAAAGGTACTGTGGTTGGAAACTGATTAGGCAATACTGATTTTAAAAGAAGTACTGAGTGTTTAATACCTAACTGGTTTTCATTGTCTTGTGCCAAGGAAGAAGAAAATTGGACTGTTCTAAAGTTGAGGTTATAAGTTAATTGGGTCTGTTCAGCTTTCATGGTTTGAAACAGCTTTGTGTCATTTTGTGGATTACTACCCAAGTGCACAACTGAAGCAGAGAAACCAGAGTTCCTTTGATGGAGAAAGCCCTCTGAATTACTGGCAAAAGATGCAGTTATACATCCTTATATATGTCATCTCAAAATTTGTTCTTATGAGTACTTTCTTACTGTCTGGGAAGAGAAAGTCTTCTGACACATTTAGATTCGTTTGGTTTCCTCTGGGAATATATGTGCCACAACTGTGCACAAAATCTACTTTTTACTGGTAGATTTCCAGGTATTCCTCCTTTTGACAGCTTCTTTTTGTGCTGTGTAGGAAGTGAGAGGGACTCCTTGATGAGTCTCAGGCAAAGGAGTCTCCAGTTGCTTCATAATCCAGGATGTAATAACAATAATACCCAGACTTTTCCTTGTTCAACACTCATATAAAATTCTGTTTCTCTTCTGTATGAAGAAAACATCTGCAGTTTAACATAAAAAGTTGAAAGAAATTACGCCAGATTATAAATCTAGAGCCCTTGTTGACATTGAAGATCATTGTAAATACAACAACAAAATATTCTTGGAGAAGAAAAACTACTGTTGTAAGGGAAGCTTGAGTTTCATGTATAATAAAAGTACACTGCAAAGAGCTGTTAGTTACATAGCTGAGACTTCTAAATGCAACCTTAATTATGCAAGCTCTTATCAGTTATATATAGAAGACAGTCCATGGATAGAGCAATCTTGTACGTCTTGTGACAGCAATGACTGTATTAAATTGCATACTCTGGTGGCACGCTGCCAAATGGGACTGTAAAATTGAAAGAATAAGATTATTTTAAAGCGCTAAATCTGTCCTACACCCATTGCTACTTTATCTCTCTAAGGATGGAGCTGGATACAATGGTACTGAAGGTTATAGGAGGCAGGCTGTGCATCCCAGATCAGCAGTAGCAATATTGCTCTTATGCTAGAAATTAGGAGATTCTCCTTTTATGTTTTACATGCTTGTGAATGACATTGTTGCAGTGACAGCCTGCTCAGTGACTCTCAGTGAGGATACCTGTTTCCTGGGAAAATTTTGGAAAACATCCTTTTTAGAGAAAATACTTCCCATTAGCTGGTTATATATTCTCAATATTGATGCATTTTTTTCTCCCTTCTGACTGTGTGAAGCATATCCATGAAAATACATTTATTGCCTTGCTGTTCCATCTGCTTTTGCTTCTAGAACATCATGTGATACATCTGTCCTTTCCCCAGGACATCACATTTTGTAGAATCTGTGAAGTTTGGGAGGCTTTAGTGTCCCAAATGTAGAGATTAAAAATAATATTAAATTACTTGCTAAGTGTGCAACTTCTGCTGTGAAATGAGTTGCCTCTCATTCCCCAAATAAACTGAAAATTCAAACATGATCTTCGGAGTTGATGTGCAATCTCTTTATCTAGTGTCCAGTTTTATTTCAGCTTTCAGGGTTGGATGTCGCCTAGAGAACCATTCCACTTGGCCTACCAGCTTCCCATCTCTAATAATGTGCAGGGAGAACACAGAGCAGAATGCAAAGCATGGCAGTCAATAATGATTGCTTTTCCTTTCAAAGATGCAATCCCCATTTTTTGCTCTGTGTCAGTTCAGAGGAGGGAGAGGAAAGTAAGGAGGGATTTAATAGAGTTAACATGTCTAGAGATAAGTCAGTGGCACTTTTTTGATGGGTATGGAAGAAAGGGGAGTTTTATTTGCCATGGAAAATTATAATCTTTTTGAGAGGAATGTGCATCTTTCTGTGTAAATAATGGCATGCTGTTGGCACAGGGATTTTTAGTATGTAATTATCAACTGAAACATCGCCCCAGCAAAAATTCTGGACTGAGAATGAAAAGTGACAAACAGTAAACACACTTAAAATTGGCAGGTTGCACAGGGACATAAAAAAACCCCCTGAAAGCAAGATAAGAATTGTGTGAAAACATTCTCTGTGTCTCTGTGAATGCAGGTGTTCTGAATGGAATGTGACTTCATTCCTTTCTGCTATACTTCAGACAGCTCTGAAGGAATGATTGAAAGACCAGTAAATCAATAAAAGGATTCCTGGTTTTTAATTATAACTTTTATTATAAAAAAAGTTTTAAAAAACTTGAGAGAAGTCCAAGCAGGAAACTAATCAGAGTCTTTTTTATTTACTCTGTTTGAGAGATGCCATCAGGCCTCTCTGATGTTCCTGGTTACTTCCATCTGTCTCCAGTGGCTTGTAAGACCCATCTGTTCCTCAGGTGTGTCTTTTGCCAGTGCTGACACCGTTTCCACGCTTACAATTCTGTCATTTACTCTTCATTTCTTCTATCTTGCTTCTGTCCTGTTCTGCACTGCAGAGGAGGAGAAAGTAATTTAGTTTTAGAAAATGCAACCTTATTAAAAAGAAATACTTTTTTGATGATGGAGGAGAGAAGGGATCTTGGTCAAAAGGAAATTAATTTACTCACCTTGTTTAAGGTGTGTTTATTTATGGAGTTCAGAAATATTGTCTGTATTTCAACTTACAATCAAACTAGGTAATCTGAAATTGATTATTGATGTCAGTTTGTTACATTCTGTTCAGTCTGTTTTATCTCCAGTATTTAGCTGCTTTTTGTTTGTCAGACCTGTAATGCCACATCTGAATAATCAGCTTTCTCAACACAGAGTCACAAATGAAGTAAATCTCAACTGCTTGTTTCTACAGCAATTCTTCCTAAGGTACAACAATTGTAATGACATGCAAATACTCCTTGGGTAGTTTAGTAACTACCCTTTTATTAACTAGTCTTTCAGAGAGTCATAGTAAGCACCCGTGCCTTTCAAGACCTGCTTGTTACTTCTGCACATAAAATCAGACCTGAGCATGATTAGTATTTTTATGTGTCATGTACACTGAGGTATAGGTAAATATTTAGCTAAATGCAATCCTTTTATCTGGGCATTGATCTCCTCTGAGTTTCTGGTTTTTCTTTGGTGTATAGACTGTAGATTATGGCTTTTTTATTCCTCTGAATCACAAGAAAATTTTCATTGATTGTATAATCAATGTAAAGTAGTCGCTTGTAAAATGATGAGCATGCCCGTATCAGTTTAATTCAGGCTAATGGGCTGACAATAAATGGCTTAAATTGTAGTGCTTCCGAATTGGATAAGAACAGCGTGGCATTATTTGTGCTCAGTCAGACTTGCGTTATTCAGTATTCAGGTTATCTTACGTGTTGTACCTGAAATTATCTATTTGGAATGGCAAATTTATTTCACGGCTTTCGTACCATACATTATCTCTAACTTACATATTTGGTGTGTAGCCTGGCTTTACTGTTCAGAAGGATCATCTGGCAAAAGGAAGTTTTAATCCCATTCTGAAGAAATTTGTGCAGTATAAGTCCGTGTTGTGAAAAAGAAAGTAACACTATAAAGGTTTATGGGTCTTAGGCCTGAACTGAATTGTTTTGGAGTTAGGAATCCTCTAAGTGCTCTTCTGTATTTGGAGACTTGTCGTGTTTCAGGTTATTGCACATTTCAAGTGCACTCAGGAAACACAGATCTGCATGGATGTGAGGCAAAGTGCGCAGTGGCTGGAGCAGAGACAGCAGGCTGTTTGCAGCCATTTGGAGGTGCATTGCATCTCCCCCTACAGCTTTTTCAAACACCTTGCTTTTTCTGCTTGTCAGGAATAACTCCAGAATGAGAAATGGGGCACAACTGGTTTGTGTGAATGGGGAAAAAGCAGACATAGGACTCCAGCCCATGTTCCAGTTGGAATGGACCTATAGCAACCTATTCCAACTGCCTGACCATTTCAGGACTGACCTGAAGTTAGAGCAAGTTGTTGAAGGCATTGCCCCAAATTGCCTCTTAAACACTGACAGGCTTGAGGCATTGGCCACCTTCTGCAGGAGGGTTGTTCCACTGTCTGACCACCTTCTCAGTAAAATCGTGCTTCTTAATGGCCATTCTGAGCCTCCCAAGAGACACCTTTGAACTATTCCCACACATCCTATCACTGTAAATATCCCTTGTCACTGTTGAGTAGGAAGCACCAAGAATTATTTAGTTACAATGCAGTCTATTCTACAGTGATTCAATATATGGAATAGGCTTGTACCCAGAAATCCTTTCTGGATAAAGAATTCTATAGTTTAAACAGAGTGTAGTTCAAACAGTTGTGAGAGCAATCTGCATTGTGAGTGAAACAGAGTAAAATACTGTCTCTTTTTTACAGGAAGCAGGCGTTCACTTAACAGTTGGCATTGCAGTAATGTTGTCCTGAGTTAATAGCTGGTCTGGCCCCCAGCATTCTGGAAATTCAGCTATCTGTGGAGTTACTGAGGATTTTTTATGACCTTCTTGTGAAGTTCGCCAATATGAGTTACGTAAGAAAACAGTTGACTTCTGAGAGTGGGACTTACTCGTGCATTTTGCCTGAGGAGTCTTTATTTGCAGAGGTGGTCCCACAGAACCCAAAGGCTTCATTATCCTAATTAAGGATGTACAGGATAAGATCCCTTTTGTGCTCAGATATGTCATACACGATCTTTCTTTGATCAGAGAAATCTTCTGGAATTTATTAATGAACATCTTTCAAAGATAAAGAAGTTTAGAGCTGTCTTGTCAAATGCATGTTTTCTAACTACATTTCAGCTGGGGATAATTTAGCACAGTAAGGGATATGCTCATATTCAACTGGATATCATTGGCCATTGCCAGAGGCAGTTGAATTTGCTGGCTGAATAATTATCTGATAACTTAGACAAATCCTGCTTATAATGGAAGCAGAGTAGTATGAGAAATGCACCCTTACTCCAGCATATGAAAGTCCAGTGCACACTGCATTTTCAGTGGTAATTTTTTTTTTTTTATTTAAATGCAATATTTAGGAAATAACAAAGAATAAGTGAGAGTCAGAGATGGCACTTAGAACCAGAGTATTCTGCGTTGGAAGGGACCCACAAGGATCATCAAGCCCAACTCCTGGCCCTGCACAGGACACCCCAAGAGTCACACCATGTGCCTGAGAGCACGGTTCAAACACTTCTTGAACTCTTCTCAGGCTTGATGCTGTGACCACTTCTGTGGGGAGCTGTTCCAGTGCCCAGCCACCCTCTGGGTAAAAAACCTTCTTCTAATATGAACCTAAACCTCCCCTGACACAACTTCAGGCCATTTCCTCAGGTCCTGTCCCTGGTCACCACAGAGAAGAGATCAGTGCCTGCCCCTCCTCTTCCCCTCATAAGGCAGTTGCAGACAGCAGTGAGGTCTGTCCTCAGACAGATGAGGTCTGTTCTCTTCTCCAGGCTGAACAAGCCAAGTGACCTCAGCCACTTCTCATATGGCTTCACCTCCAGAACCTTCTCCGTCTGAGGATAGCTTTCCTTTGGACATTTTATATCTTTCCTATACTGAGGCACCCAAAACTTCACCAGCACAAAGTAAAGCACTTGATGAATTTAATTTAATCTCCCTTCTTACCTTATGCTTTGTTCTGATTTATGTTTTCCTCTGCATTCTTTTTGATTGTCAGAAACCAGTAGTATGGTTGTCCGTAGTTTTTTAATGCTTGCCTTGGAAGTGGATTCCATCCAGCTGTTTGTAGTTCACACAGCCAGCTGTTGCAGTCTGACTGAAAGGTATAACTGTTGCCATCTGTGACAGCTATGAATTTTGGGAAAATCTCTTTAATCGTGTTTATGAACTGTAAATGTGTTCTATGCATGTTGGAGTTTGAAAACTGAGAAAGCAATTAGCTATTAAAATTATGGATTCCATATGAACCTCTTACTTTTTTTTTAATAGGTTGTTGTATTGGGTGGCTTTTTTTCCAATTTCTTTTGTTTTCTTTTTTTTTCTTTTGCAGCTTTTAATGCCATAGAGTGCTGATAGAAAAGACTGAAGAGAGAGATACATATAAAATGTATTAGCATAAAATAAGTATTTTAATTTTTTGTATTTGTGGCAAATATTTTTTAAGTGATTCATGACAGTATGCAGCAGCTTTCCAGGTGTTTTGCCCCTTTCCTGCTACCAGCATGGGAAGTTCTCATTTAACATCATCTGCATGTTCTTAGAGATAAAGTTTCAGACTATTTCTTTGTGGGTGAAGAGAAAATAATCCCTCTGTGGTATGTCACATTTCAGAATTAAATAGTTCTCATGATTCAGTGTGCGTGTAGAATTCTGCTTCAGCTCTGTTAGTCTGAGGTGGTTTAATTTCAACCTTGCTAAACACTGACAGTATTTATGTTCTAGTTATTCTACCAGTGCAGCTGTTGCCACACGTTTTCCTAACTCCAGTGAATAAAAGCAGCTAAGGAACACTCACCGTAACTATGGGAAGAGCACGGATGTGTTCAGTAGCTCTCAGAAGGAACTCCAGCTCTATGATGAGGGACACAAGGGAACCTTTCTGTCCAGGGTAGAGTTGTCAACTCCCTAGTAGCAAATCCCTTCCCTTTCCTTGACCTGGCGCTTGGGATCTCCTCTGCCCTGTCTGAGAATTGTTAACGACCTGTGTACCTGTGTACTTGCTAGTTATCTCAGTAATAAGACAGGCAGTTTTAGTCTCTCTTATGCAAAGCAGTCAGATCATGTGTATTGAGGGACAAAGCAGTGAGGCAACATGCTTGTAGTGAAGTATTCAGAAAGGGAAATGGAAAAAGAGTGCCACAGAGCAGTAAAAAACTTAATAAGGTAGGAATATTGCAGTAGCAAGTTTGGGTGGTTTAAAAGAGAAGAGGAGGGAAAATAAGAGGAGAAAGAAGAGGAAGGGGTTGGGAAGAGTCTTAGAATATGGAATGAGAAGTGAAGAGGTCAACACGATTTTTTTCCCCATTGTTTTCTTGAGGTTGCTCCTCCAGGAAATAATTCAAACAGGCTGGCACTCCTTTAGGTTACATTTTCTTACTGGAAATATCAAATGCATCTCTTTTTTTCACCCTTGTATAGCTTAATAAGAAAGAAACCCTTGCCATGGACTATAGGTGCACACAGCATCTTCAGTACTTGATCATTGCTTTGATGGTTTAAATAGAATGACTTTTCATTGCAGCCTGTAGTTGGCTTATGACCTGAAAAGCAGGGAAGGGATGAGTGATTGCTGGATTGTGACTCATGTTAGCTTCACAGTTCGGGTGTCTCACAGCTCTGCTTCAAGCCCCCAAACTCCTTCACAATTTTGTCAGTTGGCTCAGGTATTTGTAAGCCATGTGTTTTTAGTGATCTGTTTCTCTGTACTCGTATCTGTGTGCTGTCATCTGTAGTTGACTGATTTGTTCACAGCTTGGGATGCTTACTGGCATGAAGGGGCCAGACTTGGTTGTTCTTTCCTTGTGTCAAGCCCACTGCAGCCTGAGAGAGCTTAGCTTATTCCCAGTGCTTCCTTTAGTTGCTGTCTCCCTCTTTCCTTCTTCAGTTTGTAACTGCACGTTGTTTCCTTTACAGTCAGCGATATTCATGGGTAGGATTTGATACAAAAGGTGTGGTATTTTGGTATAATTGCTGAACTCTATACTTGCTGTGCCAGTGCTGTTGATGTATATCTAGAGGAAGACAGCACTTCTGCCTTAGTCCAGGTCAGATGCACAGAGAGAAATGCAGTATAAAACAGCATACCTAGAATTACTTGTCTTGCAAAGGGCACATAAATTTCTTGCTTAGCACATCATTAGCACCTCCTTATTCAAGATGAAAAATGATGAGATAGAAAATCAAATGTAGAAGTCCTTATGTCTTTACAGGAAAGCAATTTACGTGTAAAAGAGGGCTTTGTGCCCAGAGAGTTTGTGTTCATATGTCTAGTATGACTTTGGGTGTAGAATTATGATGACAATTATGTGCATAAGTTCTGGTTTATGGACAAACTGTATTCGGTATTGCAGGCAAACTCCAAATGTGAACACTTTAGTGGGAGAGAGCAGCAGTTGTCTGGCTCTGTGTTTTCTTCTTGACTAGACTCTGCTGTAATTCCAGTTCCCTACAGGAATGATTCTCCACTTCTTGCTGATAATGCACATGTGTAATCTAAGGGCTGGGTGTGTACCTAAACATCTGAGACGAGCATAAATAATTTACAGGAATTTAACTGGGAAAGCTCTCTTTATTAAAGCATCTCCCTTTGACTCTCTTAATGGAAGATAAAGAGTCTGCAAGGGACTCGTCTCTTTTCTTGTCATTGCTGCTCATTGGGAATAATTGATATGTAATTTAAACACTATAGTAAAGAACTTCTGAAGCTTCTATCTGAAAGGCAGCTGTTTGCTGGTGTGTAAAGAAAGAAATTGGACTGAGTTTTTGCAAAGTGGATGATAATGTGTCCTCTGCTGAAGGTAGAAGCTGCTGAAAAGGTTTAACTGCAGCCATTGCTGTTTGTACCTGCACTGCTTGGGGGTGAACAGAGTCCCAGCAAAACATGGAGTATGGTGTCTGTCTGATTGTAACTCTGGAAAGACAGAAAACGTAGGGGAAGGAGCACTTCAGCAGTGTTTTCTGCTGTCACTGTTAAATGGGGCAGCTGTGCAGGTGACCTTGTACCAATAGTGAAGACAGAGGAGAGGCTGACATGTCAGAGTCAGCTGGGGCCTTTTCATGTGTGACAGTGCAGTCACAAGTCAAGTGAACCATCAGCACCAACCTCAAGACCGTCAGAAATGGGCTTTGGGAAGTGAAAGGCAATCCTGGGAAAAGCTGAGATGAATGTCTTGTACAGGCTGCTGACGAAAGGCTGCAAGATGCTTTTTTATTTTGCTCTGCTCCCCTCCTTTAGTGAGCAGTGTACCATACTAAGGGTGAGACATCCATGGGGTGAGAAGATAGGAGACAGTCTGGTACAGTCCTCTGCCATTGTGTCTTTCTCCCTCATTCTCCTCCCTGGTGACCAGAGCAAGCAGTGGAATTAGTTAAAAGCTTGGCTGCTTGCTTGGGAAAATGTTTTGGGTGAATACTTGAATT
This sequence comes from Turdus rufiventris, assembly GCA_013186435.1. Taxonomy (NCBI): domain Eukaryota; kingdom Metazoa; phylum Chordata; class Aves; order Passeriformes; family Turdidae; genus Turdus; species Turdus rufiventris. The sequence continues at coordinate 259,776 of PYHW01009245.1, read as the reverse complement.
TTGGCTAAAAGTTAACTGTCTGCTGTAAAGAACAGGATATCCAAGGACATGAGCAAAAGACTACACACTTGGGATCCTTCTAGCACTTTGGAGTTTTTAGCATCCTGGATTCTTAGCTTAGGGTTTGGTTGATTGGGACTTTTTTGTCTGTCAAAAAATACCACTAAGGAAAAACAAATGTCTCAGAATGTGCCCAACATTCAAACTCATTAACCATTGGTATTCAATTCCCCCCCACATTTTGCAGAATGACAGAATTCTTTCACTCTCAGGTCACCAAGGTCATCATGGCTCAGAAGTTTTCTGCCACTCATTGTCTACCACTTATTTGATAGAAATCGCTATTTTTTCCTTTTACTTCACCTCCGTAGGACAAAATAAAGCTTAAATTTAACTTCTCTGCTGCAGCCTGATCAAACTGGATTCTTAATTCTGTTTCTATTGACTAATGGGTAAATGAGATTTTTCTTTCTCTTTTTTCGTAATCCTTCCATGTTCTGAATAGACCTCTCAGCTATGCATTTATCATCTCTCCTTTCTAAATTTGTGTTATTGTAGCCCCACATTCTCTGGCATTACTCAGCATGGAGTTAATTTAAAGAAAGAAACACTTGCTTAAGGAAAAAGAAATAAAAATATGAATTTCTAGATGCAGGTCCTTTGCCACATTTCATTAAGAAAGGCAAAACATGAAGACTAGAAAGCGAATAATACATAAATTAGTTATGAAAAGTCAGGGCAAAAGCAATATACAGAGACTCATACAATAAATAAATGTAAGCTTAGTTGCACTGCTGAATTGATTTTCATGTCTGTGGATTTTTAAGTAAAATATTTACTGAAATTTCCAGGCATGAATGCCTGGGCAGGCACTTCGGCTCCAGGATTTGGGAAGCTGAGCTATCAGCCTGCAGCCACACCTTATGTTGGCTAGTGAACCAGCTGTCAGAACAAGAAGCCCTCTACCTTCTGGTTACTAAAGAGGAAAAGAAAAACAAAAAATTTGTCACATATTTCCCTTAAATTAAAAAAAAAATAGTCTAACCTGATACATTGATTTATGTTTGAATAAATTAATAAACTCTGTACATGTGTCATCAGCTAAGATTGCTGTGCCACACTGCCGTTTTCCATTTTGGGAAGATTATCATCTTGGCATTCAAATTCTGTATTCAATTTAGTCCCAGTGTGGCCAATAAGATCTGTCTGTGTGGAACATCTGCCAAGCCAGTTAACCCTTCTTCTGGTTTTGTGCATTAAAAAGGCATAATCACTGTGAATCACTTCCCATTTGTCTTTATTGTAGTTCACTTTAATTCGTTTCTGTCCTCTCCTTCAATCTGTCAGTTTTATTACTAGATTGAATGTTAAGCCTAAGCTCCTTGGCAATATCCCAATTTTAAAGGTACATTTTTATGAGATGTGTGTAATTTTTATAATAAATGACGAGAAAAGCCAAAAAACTCTTTTTTCTCTGAAAATAAAAATCTGATCTTTATTCTTTATCTCTATGACTTGTGATAGTTTAGAATGGAGAAATAAATTTGTTTTAATCCTTTTAAAAGTTTGTAGCTCAGATAGAATCATTAAACAGTAACATATGGTATGTTAGCACAGAGTAGTATTTTTGAGTATGGCATTTTGAAATACGTATTGCTAGAGGATTATTTCTCAATTTGTTCAGCTTAACCTCTCTGTAATTTCCATGAACATAATTTATGCATATCTAGTTTGAATTATTAATGAATCTGAGCCCAGCCTTTCCTTACTGGAGTAAAGGATCAAGAAGGACTGAGAGAATGCTTGTTCAGCATACAGTTCCCTGGCACAAGACAGGTTTCGTTTTGCTGGTATTTCACCTCTGAGTGCAGTGCAGAGGAGAGAGAGAGAGAGACTCAGCTTCCAGGGTTCATTGCTGTGGGTTTATGTCACCCCCTGAATATAGAACAGAATTCTGCCAAGCGACACAGTAATTCCTATGTGAAAATAGATGCTGTGCTGTGCTTTCAGGCTAGCAGCTGCCTGCTTTGATACATGGGCTTCAGCAGGGAGGCAGTCACATGACCTTGATATAAAACTGTCCAATTCCTTGAAAAAGTTCTCTGTATTTCACTGGATGTCAGCAAATGAAGCCAAGCAGCTTTACTTCATGAAAAGAGCAGAGAACAGTCTGTGATACCATTTTGGTGTGGCTTAGCCTCATAATTGTTTGGGGGTTTTTTTAAGCTGCTGGACATTGAAAACTGCTAGAGATCACTTTTCTATGCTCAAAGGAAATGTGTTGTCTTTCTCAAAGTCTTTTGGAGTGGTAAATTGAAAAATTGCAGAGGTTATTTGCGTTGCAGTTGTAACTGCTTGTGGTTGACCCCGAATGTGTCATAGTGAGGTGTTGTGCTGGTCTTTGTGCTATGCTGTCTCATGCTCCAGCTTCATCTGTACTGGGGACAGGATGGGTGAAAGACTCACTTCCTGGAGTTCTGGCATTGAAGGGAAAACTTGGCTCAAAGAGGTACAAGAAGTATGAGGAGCCGGACAAGACTGTTTAGAATACTAAGTTTGTCATAGAAATAAGCTGGATAATGAAATGACACAAGTTGAATAAATAACACTGTAACAGAATGCAAAATAATGAAACTTGGTAGAGAAGGGAATCTGTAGTTTCTCTTCATCTTGTTCTGTAAAATGTAGAGAATCAAAGTGCAAGTCATTTGAAGCCCAAAAAATTCCCAAATGCTGAAAATTCTCGTGATACTTTGGTTGTAAAATTGACTGTTACAGGATGATATCAACAACAAAGATTCAAAGATATTTTGGGTTTCTCTGTGAAAAGACTACCCACTAGTCAAACATCAGAGCCATAAAAAAAAAATCTCACTTGCTGTGATTTAATCTGACCTTTGTCTCTAGGGCATCAGCTGGCATTCTTAATTTGACTTTCATGGCTGAGTTTTGCTGATTGGCCTTCCTTTGAATGTGCCTGGTTTTCACATATTGTCAAAGGCAAGCTACTGGCATGGTGGGCACTTAACATTTGATTTAGTATGGCAGTTCTTCTGTAAGAGAATCCTAGAAATTATGGTGCTGAACTTGGAATAAGAAGTATGATTGGCAATTTACCCCATGCTTTCACGCTGCCATATGGCCTCACTTCCATGGCCTGGTAGCTTCTTATCCTACTTGGATTTGCCTGTCATCTGTGGGGTAGTGTTTGACTACTTCAGTCACTCCTCTTGGCTGAGTCCTGTGCTACTGACAGTAATAAGGGAAAGCCCCTTGTTTTCTTGAGCACCAGTAATTGCTGTTAGGGGCAAACTAGACCAAGGCTGTTTCCATGAACCTTCTTAGGAGCAGTGTGGTGCAGCTTCTGTGCCACAGTAACCTAGCACAGGAAGATGCCGTGGCTGACCAAGGTACTGTCAGCTTACAGCACCTCTGTTCTTTAAACAAGGAGAAATGAAGGTGACATTCCTAGCTGAATTCTCATGCTGGCTATGAAACAATGCTTTCATTGTATCATGCACTTGCCTCGTGATGTCCTCTTGAATTTATAAAAATGGTCCTGTGTGTATATTTTAAAATAACACTAATTAAGAGAGATCTTAATGGAACAAGGGAGGATAAATATCCTCTGAATACCTTTGTGAGAAAGCATGGCTCAGAGGTTTTACTGCTAAAGTTTAATGGAAAAGAATACTGAACAAAGTGTAGTCGTTTTGAGGGTCTCTCTTGCTCTTCTCCCTATTGAAATGCTAACAGTGCAGGCTTAATGATCTTTTTTTGTTCTTGCTCTTCATTTCTTTTGGGGTTTTTAAATATAATACAGTAACAGTGGGTTCCTCCACAAAGGGAGGTGAGCAAGGAGCTTTAATTATAGTGACAGGATTAGTGTAAACTAGATGTTTGAAACACAGAACTGAGGATGTACTAGCAAGGTGTCAAGTGAGCTGTACATGCAGATACTGAAACCATGGTGAACTCTTATGGGATTGCCACAATTCTTTACAGAAGAGCCACCAATTGATCATTTCATAAAAGGAAGAATGAATTAAAGTGATTAGGAAAATATATCCTAGTATTCTTGTACTGGAGCCTTCAGTTTCATAGGCTCTTCAAAAGCTTGTGTGCATCACTTCCATTGCATAATTTACTTCAAATCAGTTAGTGTAAAAATGGAGTATTGTGAAAGCAGCTTTAGCTGCAAGAATTCAGGGAGACTGGCAAAGGTGATAAAAACTTCTTTTGCTCATGTCTTCCATTCTTTATTATATAGGCAGAGGGTGAAAAATCCAGATTACTTTTCCTTCTTAAAACCAAATGTCATGATATAACTTTTGACAAGACATTAACTTTTGACAAACTAGGACTGATGTTGCTTGCTATTGTTGATTGCCTTTGAAGATGCCGGCGTCTTCTGCCTTTCTCCTTGGCTGAGGAGAAAATGTGGAGCTGTTAGAAAAAGGAACTTTCCTCAGCACATTTGCAATGAATTAGTTAAGCAGATGTTAACAAAAGGAATTAATGGTTAGACATTGAAATGTTCTTAGTCCTATGGTTAAGAATTTCGTTGACCTTTGAAATGGCAATCTCCTGTCATCCGTGTGAATCTACTGAAATGGAAAGTGCAATCTCAGTTTTTAATTATGTGCACACACATTGCTTGTGCATGTATGAAACAGATGCAGGGATAGATTAATTTTTTTGTTTGTTTTCTTTCTTGACAAAGCATATGGCTTACTAATTACATATATATAAGCCTGTGTGGACAGAGGGGTGAAAGAGGAAAAAGGACATCAGCTGGTTGGGTTTCCTTGACCTGTGTTTGGACTATCCTATTGTAATAATGTTTCAGTTTTAACCTGCAGACATTTCTGCAGTGTCTTAAATTTCGTGGGAAAGATTGCAAGTGTACACTTCAACCATCGTAAGGGCTTTTTATCCAGTAATGCAAAATAAGCCAACTGAGTGGTTTGTTGGTCCTCTACTAGGCCTTGGAGACTTAAAAATATCCACATACTACTTAGAGGTGTGCAGGTTTTTGGTTTTTTTTTAATGCAATCTGATTACAACACACAAGTTGTTCATTATCAATATATGTCTTGATTAGATGCTGTTTCCTGAGCAATTTTATAGGGACAGATATCTGGATGAGGCTAGGGTAGTAATGGACAATGTATGTCTAGGTAATGACATACAATCCGAGAAAATAATGTTATGGTGAAGAAATACCATCATTATAATTTCTTTTATACTTGAGACACAGGAAAAGGGGAACTGCTCATCTGATATATAAAACACTGTGCAGCAGGTCATAGTTTTAAATCTAACCCAGGTTGTTAGCAACAAATCTGTTGCCATCTAATTGATACCTTCCTCTGTATCCTCCTCTGGTGAGGAGTCAGACCAATTCCCAATGAAAAGCAGGATACGGACAGTTTCACTTTCATTGTATGGAGCCACTAAGCAAGTTTGGACCTAGTGGCTGTGTGGATGACAGATCATCTTGAAGAACTTTGATGCTGATTAGAAATGAATGGAGTGATTCTGTTTCATTTTTAATACTGTAATGTAAGGTAAACCTGTGCAGTGGCTACTAGATTTCAGGTGGTTGGGGTTTGGTTTTTGACAATCAAGTAGCAATGACTGTCCTGATTAAATCTTTTCCTAGTGATTACTATCATCATGCTTTGATTTTCACTGGTGAGTTCCAGGTAGGTCCTTGCTGTAGAAATACAGAATCAGGAAATTAGCAAGACTGATTTTTTCATCAGCATATCAAAAAGTGTTTTCAAAAAAAGCTAAATGCTCTGATATCAATTTTATTAATGGAGAAACCCAATTGCAGGCAATGAAATCACTCCTTGCATGCCCTACAGCAGATCAGCATCACACTGAGGAGGGAATCTATGTCTTGAAGGTCACACTGTTCTCTTATTCCTGCTAACACATGACTCATTTACCTGGGAGCTGATTGCCTTGTTTGTTTTGATTTCACAAAGTTCTGAATGCCCAAAGTTACCAGTATTTCGACATGGAAGGCTGTGTTGCCTTTAAAAGCTATTGTGGTTTTTTTCTGAAAAGGATTGAATATGGAAAGTGTTCATACCAGAGATGTATGGGATTTATATGCATGTGCTGTGATTCCTATTGTAAGGGGTAGAAAGTCATTGTGTGAAGCAGTGAAGATTCCTGATCCCTTGTCCAGAAGCGAGGTGATAGTTCTCATCAAATCTATATTGCGAAATTGAATATTTTAGTAGATACAGTACTAGCATTGTGCATAACTTGAGATTTATAGGTGCTAATAACATGAGAAGCTCAGGTGGTATAATCTCTCTGTCTTCTTGTTGTACATTTAAGTCATTCACAAAGTGAGAAAAAAGTTAATGTAATTTGTCTGAAAGCGATCTCTAATGTTCGTAAGGGAACAAGAGACTTGCTCTTTCTGGTTTCCCTTCATTGATTGATTCTTCATGTAGATGTCAGGTTGTTACTAGAAATTCATTTGGGATTTGAAAAAATTTGGGGGAATTTAGTGAATAGCTGTGTAGAACATCATCATTATTCTATCTTGCTGGCAGAAAAAAAAAAAAAAGAAGAAAATGTGTTTTTAAGGTCTTTCTGGGGCTGTTTTGTACACCTTTGCTCATAGAAAGAGCCACAGATTTGGGCATGGTCACCTAGGGCATGGTCAAAGGCCTTCTACTTCTGTCTTGGCTGCTTGTACAGTCCACAGGGGAGATCTAAAATTAGGAAACTGCAAATAAGGTCCTCTCAAATCTTGTACCAATCTTAGCACCTCTAGGCAGGGGCTAGCATTTAGGGCCAGAAAATCCAAACTATTGATGTGAGTATCTATTTTAATTTGATTCCCTGAATATTCTAAACAGCCACATGGGGAATGGAAGGATATCAGCTGCCCTGAGAGGGAGAAGTTACACAAGTGAAAATTATGGGCTGGGGTGAAGATATAAACTAAAACATAGGCTAAGCAGTTTAGAAAATTGTCCTTGTGTGTGGCAGAATACATTTCTACAATACTTACAGTAGCTTTTAATGCTGTTACAGGGCCTAAAGGGATCAGATATTAGGTTCTGTTCTTTCAGTTACACTTTTAAAGTGGAACAGTTGGTGTCCTTCTCTGTCAGTTGCACAGTGTAAAGTTCATTCATTCTGCATTCTGCTGCAAAGCTCCAAACTGTAGGAAATGTGTGGTCACTTTCTATTATATTTAACCAGGGTATAGCCACCTGACAATGTATTTAACACATCTGAGCTAACACTTGGCAATGCTTCTTACTTCAAAAGTGCTTGAAATTCTCAGAATGCAGCTAAGCACCCATATCACAGCAAACCCAGGCTGTGCAGATGAGCAATTCTGTACTAGTTTTGCTGTCTCTATATTTGAAACATCTGGGTTTATCTACTTTTGCTTTTGTCTTGCTGTTAATTGTTGCACTGAAAAGGTAATGTTGACTTTCCCCTTTTGATGGGTGTCAGAAATGTGCTAAGTAGAGATTAGGTCAAGATCTTGGAGCACATTATTGCATTTCTATCTTGGGCTTTCTTGCCAAAAATCTGCCAAGGGGCAAGGTCATTCCACTCTCTAAAACCTGAAGAAATTAGATAACTACATTTTATGAAGCTGGGTACATAAAAGTGATTTTCTTTTCTTTCTTTAGGGCTCCCCAAAAATGTTTTCCTAAAAGTGGTGAGCAGGAATTAATCTATTTCTTGAAAAACAGATGTTCAACTAATGGTGGGAGCCAGCTGTGTGTTTCAGAAGTGGGGCAGTGGGCATGGCTTGGATTCTACTGCGAGTGGCAGGGTGGGGTCCTTGTCCCTTTTACCATTTCTTCTTTCTACTCTGAATTTTGTGTTATCTATCTTTGTTATGAAACATTTATAATAAAGAGGATAAGGAAGCCTGACTTCCATCCCTCCTTTCTGTGATTCTATCAAGTCAGCAGAAGCTCTAATATTGATTTCCTTGTAACCAGAGTTTTATCTTTTCTATTTAAGAAAACCATTTATGCTTAGACTCTTTTTACCACTTAATTTTCTCATTATAGTCACATCTAAATGTTTTACCTGTAGTTTGTTGCTATTCAGGAAACAATGTCAGTTTATTTTTCTTTATGAGGAAATTAAGATACATCTGAATGAAATGTTTTGAAGTCTTTGTCGTGTGTGTAGCTTATTTTCTAGGCCTAAACATTTCAGATCTATATGACAGACTTTCACACACATGCATGTATATGTATGACAATGATATCAAAAAGACTAGTTCAGATATAAGTTTAGAAAAATGGATTTCAATGTACTTCCTTCCTAAGATGAACTTCTGCCAGCTTTCCCTTGCACAAAGCACATCTGATCTCTGGTGTCAGACAAGTCTTAATTTAATCTGAAAGTTGAACCTAACGCTGTTTGGAAAGTGATTTTAAAACTGTATTTAGTAAGCACGCTAGTCTTTTTCTAACAAAAGTGTCCCTTAAGACTTTTTGCCAACAGAATCACTGCAATGATGTTAAATGGAAACCATTGCTACTTTTATTAAAGAAATATTTAAACTTCTTGAAAACACAGATGTTGGACTAGCTAATCTTAAAAGGTCCCTTCCCACACAAGCCGTTCTGTGATTTTGTGATTTCACCTTCTTACGAAGACTGTTAGAAAATTAGCTAAGAAAACATCTTCCCCTTGATACTTTTCTGGAATCCATGAAGGAAATATCCTTTGAAAATTTTTGCTGCAGCATAGAAATCACCACGTACTGTTTGTCACCAATAAAGGATTCATTTAGCCAGAAATTAATCCTGAGCTGCCTCCTTATAAATGTACTTGGACAGATCTAATTCTTGTGAAACACAAAGCAAGTGATGCATAAACAAAGAATCTCAGCACATTTAATTTATGATTGCTAACCCTGCTTCATTTCTGACCTCTGTGTTGCTTCGATGTTTTATGTGGTGTCAGCTGTTCAATTTGAAGTCTGAGTGGTAATTTTCAGTTTCTACAGTTTTGCAGAGGTTAGAGAAAAGTGGGAGAGTTGTCTCCAGTGGTTGGTTCAGTTTAACCTGGGCTCTACACCCACTGGCATGTACCTGCTTTAGCATGTGCACAAAAAAATTCTGCATGGTCTGAGAATGAATGGAGAAATCTTTGCAGTGGCTTTGGAAAACAGCATAGAAAATATTTCATTCAGAGGAGCAAGGCAGAAGAAACATTATTACTGCACAAAAATGTGACTTTTTGTTCAGCAAGTTGTCATTCTTAAGGATTTTCCAACCGCAGGCCAACTATGCTGGTCAATAAAGTTGAATGAAAGACCTCCAAGTTAGTGTTGGTTGGTGCCACTAAGTCCACTTACAAAGTCCTCCTAGCCCATGTCTAGAGCCAGTTTAGTTTTACTGCTGCCTTTGAGCCCCAGTTCCAGGGGCAACTTGCCTAGACTGTGCTATCATTGTACAACCGGTGCACTGAAAAATGTGTTGGATTTGCTTCTGCACAGAGTGAGTGGAGGGGAACGAGGAATAAACAGAAGGTGCCAGTACTTGACAGAATGGTCAGCCACATATGTGCCTATCCACATCTATACTTCGGTTTTGTACAGCTTTGAGGCAGTGGATTAAATGTTTGAGGCAGTCAGTATGCTTACAGAGTGATAAGGAAGATGCTTTGCTAGTTCAAAGACCATTAGTTCTACAGGTCAAAGAAGGCAATACATGTAGCTCAGGTTGTGAAGTGGCTATCCCAGGTCATATGACATGTCAGGAGACAAATGACAAGTTGAGGGTAAGAGTGCCGCGTGCCTGACGTAATTGCTATATCGCCTCTGCCATGACATTTGGGTTGCATTTCTTCACAGCAATTACGCTGCTCTTTTTGTGTTGCTTAAAATTGAGCAGAGCAAGAATGGCAGCATGACTAAGAAAGACCTCGGGCCTGAGTGGATGGCAAGTGGAACATGAGTCAGCAGTGCCCTGGCAGCAGCCAGGAGGGCCAAGCCTGTCCTGGGGGGCATCAGGCACAGCATCACCAGCCAGGCAAGGGAGGGGATTGTCCTGCTCTGCTCTGCACTGGGACAGCCTCACCTCAAGTGCTGGGGGCTGTGGTAGATGCCTTTATATAAGAAGGACTTCAGATTATTTTAGGGTGTGTCCAGAGGAGGATAGCCAACATGGTGAAAGATCTCAAGGGCAAGACTTAGGAGAAGCAGCTGATGTCAGTTGGTTTGTTCACCTTGGAGTAGAGAAGGCTGAGGGGTGACCTCATCATAGTCTACAGCTTCTTTTTGGAGGCAGCAGAAGGGGAGAAGGAAAAATATTTCAGAAAAAAAAGTAAAGGATTTTTATCTGTAACTTTGAAAACTGTGCTAACAGATTTTTTTTTTCCTCGAGACCACACAATCTTGTCATTTTCACTTTTTGTATCAGCAAGGAAAGGAGCTGCAGCATGGGAAATGCTGTTCTTATTTGTAACTCTTAAATTTTCACTTGAGTAATGAAGAGAGTCTGCCAAAGTAGTCATTAAGATGCTGTTGTAAGATGTGTTCAAGGCCTTGCTTAGTAACCATTTTTTTCCTTGAAATTTGAATGCAGGGACTTCTATATTATACTCAAATCATTAATACCAATTAAGTATTGATGCTTCCCACCCGCCTCCCCACCTTGTAAGAGCTGTGCGGGTCTGGCTTAGGACTATTTTGTGTTGTATAAAAATATTACAGCATTGTCAGGATTAAATACTGTCTGCCTCTCCACTTTTTTCCCCATCCAGCTGGAATCATAGGTTTTTGGTTTTGGTTTTTTTGGGGGTGTTTTTGGGGTTTTTTTGGGTTTGGTTTTTGTTTGTTTGTTTGTTTGTTTGGGGTTTGTTTTTGTTTGTTTTGGTTTGGTTTGGTTTTGGTTTTTTGTTTTTTTTTTTTTGGGTTTGGTTTCTAAAATATTCCCAGACTAAGACAAAACAGGGAATTGCTTTAGCTATGACTAAATAGCTGCTTCTTTGCAATTGGGGAGTAGGTTTAACAGCAACATAGTTCATTCATTCTTTCATTCTTTCATTCCATCAGATTACTCTGTTCCACCTTTCTAAACTGAAACTGTGGCTCAGTAGTTCTCAAACTGAAGTAACACATTTGCAAGAACCCAAGCAATAAGAACTCTGTTTAGAAGTGTACAGCTGCTTTTTTCCAGCATTTTTCAAAACTACAACAGCAGGTGAATGTGATTTCAAAATAGAAAATGAAAAATCATAACATAGCAAAGCCATTTTCAGAGACTGGTCTAGTTCTAGCCCCAGTTTAATCATGATCATAAAGTATACAATTCCTATGGCTAGGGCTTAAAACTAACTTTCCCAGGCAAATCCTATGAACATAGGAAGTCAAGATCCCTCTTAACTTGGAGTGGTGTGAAGCGACATAATTAGCTATCACTGCATTGTCCTAATTCACGTTCTCTGAGTTCAGCCTCTGAAGGAGTGTTGTCCATTCACAGAGGCACTTCCTAGACGTGAACAATTTAACAGCTTCCATATGATCCATTATTCATGCCTTCAATGTATCCATAGGGAAATTTCAGACCTGAGGGTCTGTTGGAGAAACCCTCTAAGGCAAGTGCTCCTTTAGCACTCCTGCCTATTCCCTTGGCCAGGATTGTCACTTTGGGGTATCGCAGAATTTCCAGTTGTCCACCTCTGACAAACCCCAATAGGTAAGAAGTCATTGACGTCATGGTGCATTCTTTCCACCTTTTGTTCTGGTGCTTTCTACTATGTGAAAGATCTAGAGCCAGTTTAGCTTTTTATTCAGGGGTGTATGTAAACCTCGTCTGTGTGGGGTGGCTCTGGAGCCTCATTCACAACATACAATGGATAGATGGTCATCTCTTGCTGTTTTGGTCAATGGCAATGTTTTGGCAAACAACTGGCATTTCTCTGCCTCCTGCCACACTATTTCTGCTTCTCACTGTTTCCTCTTCTCTGGAAAGATAAGGTAGGCTCTTCTTGTGGCATGTATCAGTGGCAGATTCTCTTTGTGGGGATATAAGAGCAGTAACAACTGGCTTATGAGTGGCAGAAGTTGCTGTATCCTCTGGCTTGCTGTTATGCAAGATGCTGCTCTAATTTTCTGTTTCCCATTGATAAAACAGGATAAATTTTCAGAGCAAGAGGAAAATAAGTACCCCATGGTGACAGTCAATATTTTGCTGCATATTCAAAACAGGCTCCCTCTGTAGCTTTGGAAAGTGAGAACAATACTGCAAATTTTCCATGTTTAAGTATAGAAATGATAATGACAATGATCGTCATAATGATGGTTTGTGGAATTCTTTGTACCCATACATTTATCATATCTAAATATGCATGGTTATGGTCTGCTCAAAAGCAAACTAAACTTACCAGTGACTTTTTTATTACTTCAGGATTCTGTGAAGTTTGCATGAATCCAGTGTATTAATTTTCCTGTTTCAGTAAGCTGCCAGAATTAGTCAAGTTTATGAAGTTGTGGAGCTGCTCACAAAGTTTGAAATATAATTGAATGTGCTGAGTCTTGTCACTGTGGGACCGCAAACACCCGCCATGGTTATGTATGATCCAAAGGATCTCAAGGCAAATAGCTGGCTAGGAACTTATGCTGGCTGAGAAGGAATCAAATCTGTGCTGTTTCTCATCTGGTTTTTTGACTACCTAAGAGGGAAATAGCATGGAAGTAAAGGGAGATCATCAGATTCAAGAAGAAATTCCCCCAGGAATTTCAGTGTGAAGAAGTGTAAAACAACCAGGTTCCAGGAGTTAAACAACCAGGTTCCGGGAGTCAGCTGAGGGCTTGGATGTGTGAAGCGGGGAAAATCAAAGCAATAGATTTACATGCTGTGGGATTTGGGACAGAGAATATGTTTGAATTACTAGTGTTTCAGACACTTATACATCTATCTAATACATCTATCCGATATTTCTTATGTTGGCTTGAAGTGAGAAGGATCATGGTTTTTGCACAAAATTGAGGCTTAAGGCAGTTAGGATTATAGACTTGATGTCTTCTGTCAGCCCCTCTGTTTCCTGAAACAAGAGCTGGCTTTTCATTGAGTTAGTTTTGCACTCTGCAAATCTGAACTCAGTTATTATATGCCTGCAGGCATACACAGGCTTTTGAGATGCTTCTGCAGATTCCAGTTTAAAAAAAAAAAAAGAAAAACAAACAACCTTTGAATGGAAAATGTCCAAAATGAAGATATTTCAGCCTGCAAGCAAATTTTATGCAAATTAGTCAGTAGGCATGAATGACTGTCTTGCACTGTTGGTGGTCTTGGCAAGCCAGGAATAAGGTTGGGAATGGCTGTTGTCCCATGTCTGACGACACGGGCAGAACATACCCCCTTCTGGTTGCTGCACTGTCTTTGGCCCATATATAGTAGCTCCTGCAATCAGATGAGAGCTTGGCTGATGTTTTTAGGAGGCCTGGGACAGGGCAGCTCCATCTCTTACCGAATGAGCAGCTCAGCAGACATGCATGAGCTGCCTAATGACACACTGCTGCAAAGGCTCAGTTACGGTGCTTGTTTGGCAAGGAAGATATAATTAATAATGTCATTGCATAAAAGTCAGCTGTTCAGTGCTCATGCTAGCTGCCAAATGTTACACGATGCAGATTCAGAAATATTTTATCCATCTGCCAGTGCTTTCAAATCATTCTGGCAAGGTTTGTATTTCTATTTTAAACTGTGTAAAGGGAAATTGCTTTCATTCTCTCAGTGCTAAGGATGGTGCAAGCCTTACCCTGCCTACTTTTAGAGAAATAGACCAGGGGAAGAAAAGTGTTAGAGGTCATCACAGAAGTATCATTTAGTGTCTGAAATGTAATGGACATATGCCAGAGTGATTCTGATAGCATTTTTTTGGAGGGGGAAAGAAGTGGTGCATCTCAGGATCAAATAATGTGTGCATTCAGGAGACATTCCATAAAAAATTGTGAAGTTAATTTACCATTTCATATTGATAAACTGTAGGAATTTTTGTTTTACACTTTCCATTAATGTTGTGAAACAAGTAAGTGTCATTTTCTATTAAGTATTGCTACTTCGCTATGCTAGGTATGGAAATTTTATTTACACAACTTTGATTATTTTTCTTTATTTGAAAAAACTCACAATCTTTCATCTATGTGTCCTCTTTTTCTTCTCACACATGGCTGAGTAATTACAACCTACAGTGTTCTCAGGGTTAATAACGGCATAATGGAATAATCAGTTGGAGTTTCCCCTCTTCTTCTTCTTCTGTTCCTGACCATACCTGTAATCCCAGATTTTAAACTGCTCCTTAGGGCCACAGCCAGTCCTTTAGGTCAGACATGTAAGTTAAGCAAGCGAGATCCCTTAACTAGTAAAATTATACACAAAACAATGATTAAAGATCTAATTTTTTGGGAAAAAAATTATTTATTTCATTACTTTTGTTCTCACTAGACAGTACAAGCTTTGCTGTCCCTTATGTAAGCTCACCTCAGCAGTCCCTGTCACTAGGGACAAACAGGAACTTGTGAGGTAGGACTGCAAAATCATCACAGTTACGCTGGGACAAAAATATCTGAGCAAACTGAAACAGTGCTGTTCTGGCAGTGAGAGAGGAGCCTAACAGACCAGAGTGTCTAAAGAACCAGCAGGGACTAATGTCTTTACTGTTACTCCCAGGTTGCTGCTTTTTATGGAAATATTTTTCCTTGTTTGTTATAGCAGGGTGAATTTGCATGTGATGCTCATTTCATGCTGCTATTTTGACCCTGGAATGAAGAGATATTGTTCCATTGCTACTGCAGTGTGAATCCTTATAGCATCTGCTCTGTTATCTTTGTGTCCTTCCAGCACAATTCCTACTGGAGATGGGCCTATTTTTAAAATAGAGAGGAAAATGAAAATAGTTTTTATTTTTGAAAAGGCAAAGGACTTGAATAAGTGCAACATAAAGAATTACTAGAATTCCTTCATGCTTTGCCAAGAGAGTCCTCTCTGATATTTGGACTTGTTAATTAGCATTCTAAGGTAGAGGAGAAAAAAATACCCTTTAATTCAACTCTATTTAAAGTCTTTTGAAAAACAAACCCCATTCTAAATCTCCGCAACACATTTCATGACTCTAATTTCTGAAAACACAAGTTAAATAAAAACATACAAGGAGTGGATGCTTGCTGTCAATTTCTATAAAGAAGGCAAGGGAAAAAACTGGTGGAAGACTTCACAGCTGGAAGCAAAGCTGACTGAAAGACCAAACCAATTTTTGAAAGCCTAAACCAGCAGTAGCTTTCATTTCACATTATTCCTTTGGTTCTTCTCAACACCTATTTTATTTAGTATTGAAAAACTGGCAGCTGAAAAAGCAGACAGACTTGCCTTCTATTTTGGAGTATATAAGGCATGAGCTATTAGCATATGAGAGCAACAGTTTCTACAGTTTCCCAGAGTTTGGTCATGAGAAATACTCAGTTCTTTAACTACAGGTAACACTGCTACTGTTAAATAAATCCATTTAAAATCAAAACTATGATGGTTTCTTGATGAGAAACCATCCCCGTTTCTTATTCATACAGCACACTAAACATATCATTGTGTAACTAATAGTGTACAGTTTTGAAATGTTCTAGTGTGGCTTTTGATTGAGTTCCAATTTCTACCAAAATTCAGTTACCAACAAAAGATGACGTAGTGTATACAACAGATTCTCTTCTGACCTGACAAAAACATGCATTAATTATCTACGGAAAGAAGCTGAGTAAAGGGTATAAAAGCAATGCAGATTAAAATGCATGACTTATTCAAAGTTTCTTTCAGTTTAAATGATGATGGAAGCTGTTGTTTTAAATTACTTAAATCAATGTGCATTTACCCTGACCCATTTGAGAAGCATTTTTGAGACCAGAGGTTCCTGATAGAAGTAGCAAAATGCTCCTTTTCCACATCTGGGGAGAGTGAAGAGATCTTCTTCCAGCTCTCATTGCTGCAGTGCATGGCTGTTCATAGTCTTATGGTCAGAATAGACAAAGCTGGATTTTGTGTATGGAGTGCAGATCTGTGAGCTTTTTAAACATATATTGTCCTGTGCTCTTGTCTTCATTTGATACTCAGTTTGCAGACTCTTTCAAGCTGTTGAGCAAGCTGATCCTCATTCACCTCTCTCCTGGAGCAGATGGACAGACAAGAGTTGTGCCTTGCTGCAGGCAGCTCAACTGCCTTGGAAATGCAAGGTAGATGTGAAGCCATGGTGATACTAAGCCATACAAGAGCATGCGAATCCGTGGGAGATTATGTTCATTGCTGCTACAGGGATTGCTTTTTTTCCTTGAACCCTGCAAATGAAAACAGTAAACTTAAATAGTGGTTTGAGAAAAAAATGCTCTGACTCTACACAGGAGTAGAGGGCTATTCACAATTTAGCAATATTTTCTTTTTTTTTTTTTTAATTGTCTTCCATTTTGTAGCTAAGAGGTGAGTTCATGTGTAATCTAATTTCTGTAGAAAAGCATCAGCTAGGAACTCATGAGGGCAAGCATCAGAGCTCAAGCCTCAGGTGTGCACTGGGAACAGCAAAGCAATGACTGCACAGGGTTCTGTATTCTTGCAGTGTGGCTAAGGTCAGAGGATAATTGGAGAAACATATCAGCACACATGAAGACAGATTGGGAGTTAGATTGGTATTTCTTGACTTTAGGAAATGTCATGACTTTAGGGTCTTTCTGGATGGGTTTCACAATGGCAACAATAATAGAAGGCCACTTTAGCTTCTCTTTGATGAATGTGGTAAAAGAGATGGAAATACATAGGAAGATAGGTGAGCAAGGGCTGTGGTTTTGGGTATTTCAGCTAAAGGAAAAGCTATATCAGCTTGTGGAATGGGAAGTATTTTTTGAAAGCTTTTTGGATAGAGACTGGAAAGGTCAAAATCCCACGGCTGTCTCTGCTGGGAGATTATTTTAGTCAATGTGTTAATGTAACCGATGTTTGCATTGAAATCTATAGCACAGCCTGCAGTTTAGGATTACCTATATTTGCCAGTCAGATACCTTGTGTGAGGCAAGTCAGAGATAGCATATTAGAAAATTATCCCAGATTGATTTTATCATGACAAGCATCACAGTGCAGGCAGATCACACGGCACAGATTTACAGTCAGTAACTGGAGCTTTATTATGAATTCTACAGACCTGGTAAATGAAACTCAAGATTCTCATGTGATAACAGGATATCTTGACTCTGTAAGAAGGTAACCAGTCCCAGCAAATTTGTTCAATGACACATCCCTCTGATATAGGTAAAACTGCTTTTTTCTGTTTGTTTAAATGCTGCCACTCTTACAGATTCAGAGATTTTGTTTATGTGTTGCTCCTGGCAACTTTTCTTTCCTTCTTCCCTTCTTTCCTTCTTCTACCTTCCTGTGCTTGCCAGATTGTGAACTCTTCATGGGCTGCATAAACTATTAAAGTAGTGTGCCCTTGCAGGAAGAACAAGTTGCTTAGGGCCTTTTTGGTAGTTCTTACTGTTTAGTTCAAAATATAGCATCTCATGGTATTTTGGCTACAGAGAGGCTCAGCTTGGTTTCAGGTGAGTTCCTTCTGCTTTAACCAAACTATAAACATGATGTGGAGATGGTTTTCATGGGATGACAGGAAATGAAGTTCAGCAAGGGAAGATGCAATGTGGGGAGGAGCAAACTCATGCACCACTGTGTGCTGGGGCCACCTGGCTGGAAAGCAGCTTGGCAGAAAACGACCTGGGAATTCTGGTGGATACCAGGTTGAACAGGAGCCAGCAATGTGTCCTTGCTGCAAAAAAGGCCAGCAGTATCCTGGGCTGCATTGGGAGTGTTGCAAGCAGGTAAAGGAAAGGTGACTCTTCTTCTTTATTCAGTACTGGTGAGGCCACATCTGGAGTTCTGGGCTTCCCAGTACCAGAGAGACATGGACATAACGAAATGAGTCAAAGGGCCATGAAGATGATGAAGTATCTCTCCTATAAGGGAAGGCTGACTGAGCCAGGACTGTTTAGCTTGGAGAAGAGAGGGATCTAACTAATGTATGCAAATACTTGACAGGAGGGTGTAAGGGAAAACAAGCCAAGGTTTTTTCAGTGGTGACCTGGGGCAGTACAAGAAGCAATGGGCAAAAGCTGAGCATCAGAAAACCCTTATTTTACTGTGTGGGCAAACAAGGTGCCTGAAGAAGTTGTGGATTCTCTATCATAGAAGGTATTCAATAGCCCCCCAGACATGGTCCTGGGCATCTGATTTTAGGTGGCCCTGTTTGAGCAGTAGGATTGGTCCAGATGACCTTCAGAGGTCCCTTCCAACCTCAACTGGTCTGTGATTTGGTGATTCATCTTTGTGCCATTTTAAATATGTTGTCTGTGCATAATCACAGATAATTCTCAGGTCTAAATATAGTAAATGAGCAGTCTCAGCGCAACTCAAGGTCCTACAGATGGGCTTTAATGCATAAAGACTGATGACTTGGCAAACCCATGTGGGAAAGGACATTCCAGGTATACCAGGCTTGAAAGGAAGACCACAGACAAAATTGTGAGAAGCTGAAGATCAACAGACCTCTGACTTTGGAAGTTGCCATTTCTGGGCAGCCAAATTGGTGCTATGCAAGTCAATCACTAAAAGCATAGAAGGTTATTTGCCATAAGACATCAAGTATTCAAACTGATGTTGACAGCTCCATCATCTGTTGTCATGCAGAGCTGTATAAACAAACACATTTCCACATAGTGGGTGTTATGAATTGTCACCTTCCAGAGAATCCACTAGTCCTGTTACATGCACACTGAGGTATCCTGTGGCAGCCAGTAAAGACAAGTACGCATACTTCCTTCACAGCAGTAAAAGACTAGCTGTTTTTGGAGACTGTGTACAGGTCATGCATTCCCACTGGTTTCATAAAGAAGAAATATCATTCTGAGAAAAAACACACATCAGAGCAAAAATGGTGGTGGTGGGTTCAGGCTTAGAATGAGTTTGGCCTGAAATGGTTTGGGCTTTTCTTAAGGAAAATGAAAAACTTCATTTGGATGAAGAGCCTTCTTTTCTTTGTGCTTTAAACTCACACAGATATCCAAATACGAATTTTGGAGCTTGTAGTTATATTTTACTCTATTTTAGACTTTTTAGACTTTTTCTGGCTCCACAGGCCTCCGGTATCTGCATGGCTTGCATGAGTCTGTCCTTATAAAGCCAGCAAAACCACCATTAGTATTAAAGAATTAGCTGGCTAGAATGGCTTTCAATAGCTAGGGTTAAACATTAGTTTAGCTGTGGAAGCCGTGGGCCAAAATACAGAAACACGAAATGGCACTGAGAAGAAGAGCATCAAGAAAATCCAGGGAATGAAAGACTACCACTCAGAAGTTACTCTTAGTGAGGAGTGATCCTTTGATTCCCAGGCTCATGAAGGTAACTGGCAAACCAAAAATGAGTATCCTCTCGAGGGATTCTGTGCTAGAAGTTTGTAGATGCTACAAAAGTACCATACAAATAGAAAAAAAAAATCACAAAAAAGTGCAATACATGGGGTAATAAGATGGAGAAGTTGTTTGGATTTCATAGTCTGTATTTTCTTTTTATTCCCAAGCTTTTCCCTGGTTTATTCTGGTGCTTCAATTGTTTGCTTTTTCTCATAAAGATGTTTTAATTTGTAGGGTATAGAAGTGTTATTTTCTAATCTTTCAGATGGGGAATATTGTATTTCATAAGTAATAGAAGGCTTTTGACTCACTTAAGTCACAGTACTCACATGCAATAATGTCTTTGTTCTCATTAATGGCTAATTTATATATAGTATCCAGACTGATGGAAAAAAATGAAAATACAGTTATGAGACTCCAAATGCAATTTATACTTCTTTACACAAAGTCCCATTAGAACTGAAGTATGGTTTATTTCTGTCGGCATGAATTGTGTTACTTGTAAAGGTGGAATACAGGTACTTTCAGTGCTCCAAATCATCATGCATTCTGAAGTGGGGTATTTTCCAATTCTAGTTCCACCTGATCCATGTTTGGCAATACAGCTTTGCAGTTTTATGCCACAAGTTTAAAGATGACAAAACTTTTATGTGTGAATGACCTCTGCTCAGCTTGTGGGATGTGTAGGATGCTGTTTACCCACGTGGTGCATATCCAAAATGAGCACTACTTGTAGCTGGCATGAGTATTTTCCTGAAAGTGTGCATATTTATACAGGCAGCCCAGGATGATGAGACTTTAAAGTGCTTTAGGAAATGCGTAAAATTATAGGATAAAGAAATTCTGTTTTGCCAACAGTAGGGACTTGAATTGAGTTCTCCTGTGTAAGCTGCTGAAGCTTTCCATGCAGTGGAGTGAGACTTCTTACAGAAGTTTGTTTATACCTTTGGGTTTAGTCCTTGAGTCAGCTTCACTCGAAGGCAATACTACCCTAAATGTAGAAGTTAATCTTCAGGGAAATTAGGCTTTTGCTGAGGAATAACCTGAAAATGTGTATTTCTCTTCATCATGGATAAAATTTTTATAACCAGATATTTTCATTTAATATTTTTGTAACCATATAGTTTCATTCGAATTTCATTATTAGTGTTGGAAAATATGAAGACACATTTGTCATTAGCCAGTGTGAATCTAGACAATCCCATAGCTACAGAATATATGCATAGCATGCCAACTAAGGCAGTTGACTTCAGTGAAAACTGAAGTAACATTGCAGTTGTGCTTGTAGATGTAAAGAGCAGCTCTTTATAGTCTTGCATTAGGTTCTTACCAGTTATTTTTTTTTTCTTCATAACAAAGTTGGATAACAAGAAGGGCAATGAATCCTTTGTTTGGAATAAGTATGTTTAAAATAGGGGGGTCATTGTCTGTGACTGTATTTTGTTTGTTTTCTTCTTAGTGGTTAACCATTAAGTATTTCTGACACCAGAATAAGTGTCTGGTAGCTTGGTCTCAGAAACAGACAAGTCAGAGTTACTGGAGAGCATGGCCTGGTTTTACTGGAAAACATCCTAGTCTGTACCTAAATTTTTTTATTCTTGAAAATTACTTACAGGTGACACGCAGAGATGGAAGGAAAAAGTGCTTAGGGGCAGTTAACTTGTGAATAAAGAACTAGAGATAGGGAAACAGGAGGTATTCTTAGGCCTTATTTGAAGGATTTCATTCTTTCCATCTGTTAACTTTTTTAGTCAAACATGTGTCCAAATAACAAACAAATATCACCTGGGAGAAGAAAAAAATCAAACCTAGTTGATTTACTTCTAGAGATGACCTTTGGGGATAACTTTCACTGTATATCATGACTTGCTCAAAGTGGTTGTCTGTTTTGGATATCTGCATAATGCAATGGATGAAATTCCATTAACAGTCTTATGTTTTTTTCAGTAGAACGTAATTTACATTTTAATGAATTCTGCAGGGACAGAAATAAAACTGAAGATATGATTGGGTAGGGGATACAGATGCTTAGAGAAAGCCTGCAGAATGAACTCCAGCTTTACTAAATGCCAGAGAATCCACACATGAGCAAATTGTTGTACATGCCCTCTAAGAGAGCAAGCATTAACGGAGGTTAGTTCACAATGGATCAGAAAGCTGAGATTCCAATTATAAGTCACAAATCTGAGGGAATCCACATTTCATTACATCTTCTGTGGCAAAGTCATTTGCTTTTTATAGGCCACAGTCAAGTGAGTATGAGTTGTTGAAGACATATTTCCCTCCTGTAAACTAAAATGGATAAATCAGTCTGAGGAACTGCTGGAGTTTTCTCCTGCATATGGAAAGAATGATGCACAGAAAATATTATATTGATTTGGTGTTGCATGAAATACTTGAGCCTTAAGAGTAGCCTCACTGCATCATACCCAGATGAAGCTTGTGGGCACAGATTTTTGTTCCTTACAGAATTTGAATACTGTTTTTCTCTTTCTGTGTGAATATGATGCATTTAGATAATTATTTTTCTCGAACAGTGATGCTGCTGTTAGTATCTGTGTGTTGTTAGCAGTATTTGAGTAAAATGTGACCATGAAATTGGGATTTTACCTTTTGTTTCTGTGTTTGGTACATTTATTTTGGCTTTCCCATATTTGAAAGCAGCACAGCAGAGATGAGAGCCTGGAGATGTTGTGGCTAAAGTTTTTTTTAATCTTATCCTGAAACATTTTGTAATGAAGTGTGCCTTCGTTATCTTCATTGATTGTTGAAAGAGTATTTTAAACTGCAGTCAGCTATGATTTTAGGTAAAAGCACAAAGTAAAACAAAATAATTTTGAGTACAAAGCTGTAGTCAAGTGAGTGTGAGTTATTGAGGATATATTTCCCTCAACATAGTTAACACTCATTAATTTACTTACTGCTATTTCTGGTAGCAAGAAAGAATTCAGTACACTTGGTAACTCTTGTCAACACAAAAGTTTGGGAAATTGTTATATGCTACTGCCACTGATCTGGCAACCACCTGCTCTGTTAATTGCTGAATTTTATTTGACTTGCAAAATAAAATGAATTTACTCCTCTCTGGTTGGTGTAAAAACTCTGTACCTATTCTGATCTATGCAGAAGTGGATACAAACAGATCTGTCAGATCTGTCCATCCCACAAACAGTGAGATGGAACTGTCTTCTGTAGTTCCGGTTCTTCCCAGCTGTGACCACGGCAGTCTTGTCAGCATGTTCTCATTGAATGCTGTCAGAAAATCAGTGTTGGCTCACTGAAAGAGAGGGAAAGATGAGCCAGCACCACTCTCACTTAGTCTTCCTTAGTTCTCGTAGTATTTCTGTGAACCTTATCCAGCCCCAAAATGAGAACATACGGTCTGTAGAGAACCAACAGAAACAAAATGATTTTATGTGGTACAGTGGAAATCAAGATCTGTAACTTTACAGATTGTCCAGCAAGTTAATATTATTTACGATACTTTTTAGATATTTTTGAAAATTTAAATTTCTGCTAGGGTCCAGAATTTTCCTGTACGTTTGTATTGATTGCTTTTGTCTTTGGGAAGACAAAAGTGCAAAATGCAACTGGACTCCAGTGGGAAACAAATTTCTCTGCTTCACATGAGGTTCAGTTAGATTGTTAAAGGCACTGAAAATGCAGAATGTCTGCCACCTGAAATATTTCATCCACTGGTCATGTTAGCAGACTAAACATGTGGTAGGGCAAAGACAACCTAAACTACAGATAAGCCTGCCACTCCTTTCACTCTTCCGTAGGCATCAGGGACATCAGGTGTCCTTGTCTTGCAGAACCCCCTCATGGTAGTGTATGAAATTATTTTGCTAGTTGTGAATCCTTACAACCCTGGATTTTTCTTTGCTAACCCAATTCCTCCTCAGCCTGGCTTCTTCCTCAGTGGAAAAAAGAGATACAGCTTATCTTCCACTTCACATGTGGCCTTGTTTGTCCTCCTTGTTTGTTCTAGTTGCTTTCACTCACCTTTTCTAGGATGTTTAGGTTTACCTCCTTCTAATTCTTTTGAAATCACTGCATCACAAACTGTGCTGTCTTATTAGCAGTGCCTGTCAGAAGACTAAATAAATAAACATCATGAATACTCATTTGTTTGGTACAGTGATTGCCAGAACCGTTTACAGAGATATTTACAGATGGTTGCTAGACATCATTTTGACCCAGTCTAATTTTCCATCATTTCAGATACCAAGAGAACATCACAGCTCCTATCTGATAGCAGTGGCTTCTTTCCTAACTCCTCTGATRCAAAGATTGTTTCATCATGGTATATGAAAAAAAAATACTGTAATAGTGATGAAATAGCCCATGTCTTTCTCACCCTGATAGAAGCTAGACTATGGAGGTTATTCAACACAGAGCAGGATCAGACCTGACCTCAGTACTCCTTTTACTAAACCATTCTGGCATCTTTTTCTCTGCTGGTTCCTTCTTCTTGTAGTGAGTTTGGCATTAACATATTGTTAAAATATTCTAGATATTAATTGGAACATTTCCTTTTTTTTCCTTGCTTCCACAATAAGTATTCCTCAGTCCTCTTTCTGACATGTCAGTGAAAGCTTTTAAAATGTGTTTTCTTTGAAGTGATGCGTGACTCAAAGACAATTTGCAGCATGCATCTGTATTTAAGTGAACTAATGCCACTGTCCCGTGTTTGTTTTGGGATAGCAAAGGCATTTTAAATCTGTAGCTGGCTGATTTTCTTACTGAATATTCATGTTTCTTCTTGAGCCAGTGTGATTGCCTGTTCTTCATTTCCCTAAGACAGATCTCTGGATAGGAGGGAAAAGTGAGATTCAGTTAACTGACGAATCATCTGCCTACTGTGATGCTTCTGACTCTTCTCACTGTAGTACATGGCTGCTCTCCTACCCCTTTTTATTTGTCTGATCTGGCCCCTTTATAATGCCCCTTGTTAGTCTCTCTGAAGAGAATTAGGCTCAGCCTTGTAGTATTTCCAGCAGCTTGCAGGTGAAAAGTTTCACTTGCCTGAGGATTTTTGCATCTTAGAAAGTAATGATATAGAGATGATTCAGGCAATGGCTGGATAACACATAAAATATTTTTAATTGAAGATCTCTTGACAGAGTATTTAACAATAAGAAGGAGATGTTCCCAGTCCACTGGTTATTTTCCAGGTAGTAGCTTCAAAGTACAACCTATTAATTGAAAGAGATAGGATAACTTTAAATATTACCAAATAAATAGTAAATCTGCACTGAATTAGTTTGAATACAACTTTGATCTAATAGACTTCTTGATTTTGTTTTTCCTAATGAGTGCTGAGCAAAAACATTCTTCCTTTATCATCATTGCTAGCTCCTTATTTATTTATTATTGCTATTTATTATCATTGCTATTACAAAATTGCACTTCACTTTCAAGGACAGCAGACAGCGCAGAGGGGAAGGAACTTGTTTGCCTGCCTTCACTCCTGTTGTCTGTTTTATTTGAGTATTGCAGTGCTTTTTCTACTCACAGCTTAAGCAACACGAGGTTATTACGAATTGGAAGCCATGCTACAATCTGATGTGAAATAGGTAAAATTTGAAGTCGGTTTTACTCCTCAGTGAGTTGTCATTGGTGTCAGATGTGAATTAAAAGAGGGGGGTGAATCCCCCAGAGTTTTGTGCTGTTTTAGCATTCAAATTGACCAAGAGTAAACTGCTTATAGTTCAACAAGTAACAGGCTTACTTCACACATACAGTGAACTGGTTTACAAATAACTTCTGAAGATAGTTTCTTCACACTGATTCCTTGCATCTTTTCTCAGAAGTGCCTCCAACAGCTGAGAGAGAAGGATACAAGTGGATTTACAGAATGTAGTGTAAGCTCTTTTTGAGCAGATGGAGAATAAATTGTTTGAAATGGACAGGTGCTCTTGGTTGTGGCCTGTAATACCTCTTCAAGAAAGTATCTTAAGTCATGGTAACTTCTTTGGGGCTGGAGAAGTTCTCAGTTCTTTTACAGAAATTTGGATGAGGATTGCTGACTGTTGCTTCACCACATCACCACAAGTCCTTCAAAATCTGATTTTTTTTTTTTTTATTT